>VXBI01005881.1:1295793-1610793 GCA_013397375.1 Toxostoma redivivum | reverse complement strand
CCTTGCTTGGGCACAGGTTTTGGGTTTGTTTTTGGGCAAAGCAGCAGTCAGGACACAGTAGGGCAAGGGAAATTTAAAAGAAGCCTCTAGTTCCATCCTGAAATCCTGGAGCTAAACCTTGTGGAGGAGAGGCCCCGTGAGGACACAGGGTGAGCAGTAGCTGGATCCTCACATTTGCAGGCTATAAGAACATGCCAGGATATGAGACAGGCCACCAACTGCTCCACTGGGCTCAGCAGTCACTTGGAAGAAAACACCTTCCGAGTCCTGCTTGCATGCTTTTTAGCCGGGGAGTTGCCTTGCATACTAAGTTTATATTGAACTGGAAGTAATGGAAGCAAGAGAAAGGGACAGTAAAATACAGTGTATCTGGAGGTAAGATCTTGGCCTCCTTTTTACTGTTAAAGATAGGATAAACAGTAACTTCAATTTGATTTCTTTTAAATATAATTTTTGTTGAGAAAATGCATGAACCAAACTTTTTTGCAAGTGCCTTTTCAGATCCAGCGTGGACTTTCAGGCAGAAACCTAAATAGATCCCTGGACTCAGCAGATGGTTCACAAGGATGTTTAGATCCCAAGACTTTAGAGTGCAGGAACTTGAACTTGAGTTTTCAAGAGAAAGACAGGGTGGCAAATATTTTAGTCAATAAGTACTATGCAGAAGTGGGAGAATATTCCAGTTCTATCACGGCAGTAAAATGTTCTACTGAAAATGTGATCAAATGGCAAGAGTGTGAAGGTACTACTATATTGCTGACCATATTTTAGAGTGGGAGAGAGGGAGGGAGGGAGCATCCTTCTCAGAGTAAATGTAAATAAATCCTGCTGTGAGCAGTACAATCCTTTGTGTCAAGTTGATCACAAATCCTGGTATTCATCTTCAGGGGAGGAGATGATGTATGTAACTGAACACCTGCAACCACAGAGCTTTTATTGTGGAAATTCTGCTTGCTGACCTTCTTCCACTTAGGAGTTGAATTTAACGTGTGTTGTATTTCTGAAAGCAGTAGATCAAAGCAGCACACACTTACTCTGTGGACCTCTTTGCTGTATTGCAATCCCATTTGCTTACTTTAATGGCAGTTAAGGTTTTACTATTATTTATTCCTGCTACAGAACCAATACAACTATAAGAGAGTAATCAGGGTTTTATTCTGGTAATCACAGTGTTGTTTTTATGAATAGGAAACCAGTTTAAATTGCAAATCTAGTGATGGTCCTTGTTTACACCTCCTGTATTTTTGTACTTGTTTAAATGTTATGCAGGTAGAGGGGAGGCCAACAACTGGACTGTTAACTTCTACAATGTGTGCTGAAGCTCAGGCTGATTTGCAGGTTCTAAGCTGGATTAGCAGTGGCTACAAGAGGATGTTTTTAAAAAGCTTATAAACAGATTTTATTTGTAAACCACTGAGACTCAATAAACATGGGAGTGCACTGTACTGGTTTATGATACCACTTTATAAAACTAATCCACTTCATGAAGTTGAATGCTATCTGCAGTCTCCAGTTTATGTTTTAAAATGACAGAAGATTGCTGCTTTAAAACCCTGGACCCCAAAAAGCTGCCAAAATCTGGAGCTTTACAGGACTGATGCAGTGCTGGTGAGCTCTATGAGTCCCACAGCTGCTTGTACTGTGCTGAGCTTGCAAGCTCTTCTCCCCACTGGTGCCTCCCACAGCACATTCCCTAGCAACAAATACCTACAAATTCAAAGGTATTTAAAGTACTTGGATTGCCTTGTGCATAATAGTACCCACTGCAGAAATATCACAGCTATGTCAAAGATGATGTTATCTCCATGAAGATTACCTCCCTCTCGAACTGAAGCTTCAGAAAGCACAGCTGAGTTAACCTGATCATTAATGTGATGAAGTGTTCTCACCTGGAGGATAGTTTGATGTCTTCTTTTTCCTTCTGTTCATTGAAGACGAATTTGATGTACTACAAAAATGAAGAAGGTAGAACCAAAGAGAAGTACCCTTGGGAGGCCATTTTAACACAGATCTCAACCAGAGCTGAAATGCATGTGCCCTTTGCAACCATACCTAAACTGTGTTATGGAAGGAGACTTTGCTTTGTATCTTTCCTTGACATCCAGCCTCTCTGTGGAATAAAATGCACTCAGGTGCTTAGTAGCTATTTACCTCCATTGTATTGTCAAATTCCAGTCCTTCTAATGGTTTGCAAAGCTTAAGCATATCTATATCAGACTATTATTTTACAGTCATTAAATAATGATGATACTCTCTGCCAGCTTTCTGCTGGCTATTCTTAGCAAAAGTCAGAGGAATTTTCTGGCAGAGAAACATTTAAGATGCAGTGCAGTATCAATAGCAGCTCCAGAGGTAGGTTATTTTCTTTGTGATGTCTCAGCTGGTTTCCTTTCCAGAAAAAATAAAGGCAGGAGGGGACCGCAAAGCTCAACAGATCTTCTTGTACTGCAGTTCCTCCCTGTACATGGACAAGAGATGATTATATTATTTTATTATACTAATACAAAAGGAGTTTGATGCTATATAATAGTGGTTTTCATTCTGAAATTCCCATGAACAGCTTAATGCTAGGAATCCAATGGGAGAAAAACCTTTTTTTGTCAGGAGGAAATTTGCTTTGTTAGTCTGTGTTTCTCAGTGATGCTTGCAGACCAGGATGCAGCGCACAGGAAGGCACACACTCTGCAGTGATGGGAGCAGGGGAGGCTGGGCACAAAGGGCTGTGTCCAGTCGTCTGCCCAGGAAGGAAGGAGCTGTGAGCCACGTGCAACTTTCAACAAAACAAGAATCAAGAAGTTGGAAAGAAGAATTTGGTAAAGGTTACCTCAGAAAATAGTGGCATATGATCCAAGGTCACAACACATTTACCTTTTTCACTTCAGTTTTCTTCTAAAATCGTCTTGTATTTGTCTTCACATCTGTGTAATGATGTACAGCTACAGGGCTAACATTCACATTTTGCTATGATTGTGTTCAGCAAATATGTCTGAAGGGGCTGCAGGGCTGAAAAGGACTCCTCAGCCAAAGTCGTTGTGACAAAGTAACATATATGAGAAGAATCTTGCACAGTGACTGTACTTGGAAGATGCATTACTTTGTCAAGCTGTAGTGTGGCTTTGGCTGTCTGAGCTGACTGGGGAAGATTTCCATTTCCTTTTGCCTCCTGAATTTTCCATTTTCCTAGAATTGCCCAAGTTTATTCTCACTTGATTTTAGAATGATTCAGAAGCATCTGGAAATGGTCTAGCTACTTAAACTTCCAGCCAGTGAGAGAGAAATTGCACTTGCAGTGTGATAGAGATCACTCTATGGAAACTGCTCTCCCACTTGCACTGCTGTGCTTCACATCTAAGACACAGCACTGGGTGCTCTATTGCAGTCTTCTAAACTTCCTGTCATAGTCTGTATTTTGCTTAATAGGTTTCTGGAGGGATGTATTGATTTCACTGCAGAATGACTGACTTTTATGTGCTATTCTACTTTAGTTCACATTGTGTTAGCCCCCTGAGTCCCTCTGGCCCTGACCCCACATCCAAAACCTGTGAATCAAGAGCTGCACATTTTGAAAATCTGCATGTTTACTCCAAATGACTCGGAGGGCTGAAGGGGAGGACTCAGATATCTAAATATTCAGCAGCTTTCTACCATTTCCACTGCTCAAAGGTTCAGTGTTGCAGAGATCTACCTGAGATTCTTCCTTGGGCCATGTCCTAGAGGAATGCAGCTTTGAAGCCCTGCAAGGAGGTGTGAACAGGTTCTGGAGGGTTGCTGATTTTGATGCTCAGTCTCAAGAGCGACCTGTCTGTCGATGATGGGTCACATGGAGTTCTTGTCTTGTCCTTGTATGATTTTAGCAATGCTCGGGTGAGTAACATCTACTACCTAAACTCTGGTGCCAGTTTGGGGCTGTTCTTATCTTTGCTGTTGCCTGCTCCATCTCCAGGCTAAAGGTATGTCACTAAAGTTGGAGAAATCTTCACTCATGCACAGTTACGGCTCAAGAGCAAGGTATCATCCCTGTGGATGTTGAAGGAATGGAGGAACCAGCAGGTTCCCTTGTGACAAACCTTCATAAAGTGCACATGCTCTTACAGTTTGCTCATTGAGGAGTGCTGAGGGTCAGGCTTTTCCCCTGACCATGTAGTTTTTGATGATTTGTAGCATAGGGAGTAAAGAGCCCCAGAGAGGAGATAAATCCATTAGAACCATCTTGGTTAGCAGATTTTCCTGGACACCAGTGTGCTCAAAAACAGTGTCACAGCAATTTTTCCTGTCTGAAACCAGCATCCTCTTCTTTCTGTGTTGGCCTCAGAGACAGACTGGTAAAACTCCCCACATGGTGACTTTCACATGCAGTTCTTATTATGTGTTACTGAATAACACAATAAACACCCTGAAGGCTACTGGACATGGATTTATTTGTCTTAGTGTAACTATAAACGTGAAGATGGATTGCCAACATAATATATCTGTGAAGGAAGTTTAGTAATAAATAAGGACTTTTGATATGAAACAGCACACTGCAGATTTTCAAGAGAAACTAGAGGGAATTTCCATTCCTTCTGCTCTACCAGCTAAGAAATATGTATCTAAATACATAGATACACATATCAAACGGTGTGGGGGAAAAGAATGGAGATCATATTGAACAAATGCATGACCAGTGAGAGAAAATCTGTAGTCATGGCATTAGGTCTACAATACCAGCTCATCAACAGGTACTCCTAACATATTGCTTTGTCCCAAAAATTAAACAAGAAGAGAAAATCCATTCTCTTTTACTGTGAGTTACTGAGGGTTAAAATCTGGAACTATCTCAAAGCATACGAGATCAAAAATATTGACCTGTGTCTGATAAGTACCTTAAGGGTTTGGTATGGAGATGATTTGGACATTTAGTCAGACAGTTAACAGGTATATTAACTAATCTGAACATTGGAAAAAACCCCCAGCATTAATATAAAAACCTATGTAAGTACTTTTCATGTAACAAAGTTCACCATTTTTCTCTCCATTGTGGATCAACCTAGAAATATATTTTTCCCAGTTTTTGTGGCTTAGAACCAGTCACTGTTCCTTTTCTTGTTTGAGTGTAACTAGTTCCACCTATTGGTATCATCATAGTCAAAGATAGCAAGTAAATGGCTTATTTATTTATTTTATACAGTACAAAATACATGTTTTGAGAATTAGTGGAATTATCTTTAAAAACCCTACAACTAATGTACATTCTTACCCTAGAAATTTTGAGTAGTTTAGCACTAGTGAAATGGAGTGTGGGATGGTGCATTCTGCTTCTGAGCTTAGTGAAAATGACCTGGGAATATTGAGGGCTGAGTAACTGCTGACAAAAAAAACTGGATCTTCTGTTGAAGAGGAACTGGCAAAGTCTGGCATTTTCTCAAGGCCAATTTTGCTACCTGACATTCTGCCAAAAAGGAGCCATGAGTGACAAGGTTAAGAGCTCATTGGATGGCTGTGAAATCAGCATCAAACAAACAGCCACAGGGAGTGCCAGACCATGTTCAGTCCTTTGCCTGGAGTCTCCTAATATTAGGATTACTCTTGACAGACAGAGCAAAGACTTCCACTGGCCTAGGCAGGCAGAATGAGCAACACAAAACAACTTACTACAAAGCACATAGATAGTGACACAGTGGCAGAAGCTGCCAGTGAGCCTTTGTTACTTTTAAACATCTATGCCTTAATTTACATTTATCTGAATCCTTCTTCCTCTGATGAAGAAAAAAGAGTTAATACATAGTCAAAAGTATTTTCTGAACCCTGGGCAAAATGGCAGTTGCCTATTTTAATCTGGCATAAAATAAAAATCTGACAACCACATAAACAGAACGAAAATTTCCAGTTGCATATTGAATTTGTGACTCATAGGAGACAATAAAGAAATTTTCTATATAGTTGGAGTGATTTTAGCCAAACAATGATTTTAGTCATTTAATAAGGTTTCTTCTGCAGGTGACCACTTTGCTAGTGGCCAGGTTAATTTGATCACACTTGTTAATTTGAATCATGTTCCTGAAGAGGATGATGATGATAAAGCCTCCATAACTGTAGGGATTGTAACTATACAGCTAATACCTCATTCACCATTTATTCAGCTTCGGGTGGTGAGCTGTGTCTTCAACTCATCTTCATGATTGCTCTAAGAGTGCTTATACTCTTCTCAGAAAGATGAGTCTTTGCACACCTCCAGCTGTCCATGTCTCCCAGATGGACCAGCTGACATTGGCAACCATGATGAGTCACAGACAGACTGGATCCCAAGGTAAGTAACATCTCATGGAGCAGCAGAATATGTTAGTTATCCAAACAAAGAAGCCATTATTTATAAGAAGGCAAAAGCTGGAATGTCATTTGGCTGTGCAAACACATGCACTCCTGATTCAGAAATGTAGAAAAAGTTGGACTTAATTTCTTATTTCACCATACAGGTGAGATACAACTGACAGATAGCTGTGCCTGGACTAGTTTTCATCTCTGAAGGCATTGCAAGGAGAAACTCAGGGCTTGATGTTTGCTCTGTATTGGAGAGTTATGTGGTCATGGCTTGTTCAGTATGGGGCATTGGACAGAAGCTGTGTAAGGAGAATCTCCAGACTGATGTTGCAACATAAACACCACACAGTTGGAGTGTGGCTTTTATCTACTTGGTGTAGTGCAATTATCTTCATAAGGTCTGTTATATAGCAAGGATGGGCTGCAGCAGTTACTGGTGATGGTTTCATGGGGTAGCTGACAATGCTCATTTTTCTATATATGTGTGTAACTGTTCATACCATGCTGATGATTGATAGACACAGAATATATTGTTTTCTTACCTGTCCAGTTCCCTTCATGGTGATCACATTATTGGAGTGAGAAAGCAAAGCATGTGCTTATGCACATACTGGCTGTCAAAAAATTGACTCCTAATAAAGTTTGGTACAAACAGCTATACAGTCAATTCCCTATAGGCTATAGCAAGCAGGACAATAATAGCCCCACTCTAGTCAATTCGTCCTCTAGAAGACAAAATTGGATGGACTTGAAAATTGAGTAAAGAGTCACAGGATGCCATAGTTTCCTTGGTCCACCAAAACAAAATGCAGCTTGTGTTTTTGGGGCAAATTAGATCAAATTAAACAACCAACAGACTTCTTGAGTATCTGGTGCCCAAAGAAGGGCCTTGGGGTCGCAGTCACTCTGGCTGCTTGCCCCACATGTTGTGGGCATTAAAGGCCATTGAGGTCTGTGGGCAGTCTCAGGATGATTTTGAATGAGCTGTCAGGCCCCTGGAGAGCAGAACTGTAGCCTTGTCCAGCTGGCTGCAGGTCAGGTTCTGAGCTGTCTGGTAGAGAGAAAAACATCACTGCTCTGAGATGTGAGGAGAAGTGGAGGATGTGAAAGCAATGCTAATTCCTACATCTGCCTCTAGTCAAGCAGGTGAGATATGAAATAGAAAGCAGCTGCACAAGAAGCTGGGGAGTTTGTAGCTTAAAAAAAAAAAAATGCACAGAGCAACAGATTCCAGCTCTGGGTGTGATGGAGTTTTGGGGAGATGAAATTTCTTAAGGCAGTACATCGTTGTGCTGTTGAATTGCAGGATCTTCTTTTTAGAGGAGGAAGGAGTCGAACTGCTCAGCACTGCAGGAAAGCTAGTGCCTTGTCTGATGTCTCACAGTAAGACACAAGAAAGAGAATTCTGTGGAGGCCCCTTTTTCAGCTCATCACTAGTGAGCAGACAGGTAATTTCTAATTAATACTTGTCAAATTAAACCAAGTTAGTCTGACCAAGACAGGATGTATTATGTCAGAAGCTGATCTGCCATCCAGGATTTTAATTTTCTGGGCCAACTATAAGGCTCTCCTGTGTTGTGATATCCTTACCAGACTCTTATATGCTTTAATATAAAATGGGACTTTGCATACAAGTACACAGAATGCCCTGACTCGGTGGTCTGCTATCCTCTGAAGGTAACACTTCCTGGCCCAGTTCTTGGCATGGGCATGTTCTGCTCTGTAAGTCCCTTTATGGTGCTGTGCTTCCTGTTTGTGCATATTGAGATGGGAAAGGCAAAACACAATCCTTTATTCTGCAGGTGTAGGAAGGGAAATTTTAAATTTTGATTCTTTTGCAGTGAAAAAGTGGCAAGACTTCGTAATTGAGATCACTGCATTTGAGATGTGAGACTGAAGAAGGCTATGGATTCTCACTGTACCATACTTCATATTTTTTGTTTAGTGTTGTGTTAAATTTCACTGATAGAAACTTTTAATGAGGTATTAAAATAGGCTGAAGATTAGCAATTTGCATCTTTTAAAATATGAACGGTACTCTTTTGATATGCAACTCCATGATCAATTTGAATCTTTAAACAGGTGTAGTCTTTCTGTAGTGACTTCTCTTTTTTGATTAGCTGAAAAGATTCAGTTTTACTTTGTCTGTATTGGACTTTCCTAAGTATATTTAAAGCAAGCTAGTAACAAAAAGCAAACCAAATGTTTTAAGACCTGGAGTGTGATTCAGCTTAATGTAGCCTAGGCTGTCAGAGTTGACTGGTAATTTTGCTGAAGAGTAGCCCTGCAGGTTATTAAAGAAAAAAAATTAGTTTCTAAGAATATATCAACAAAAATTTCCTCATGGTTGACAGTAACATACACATAACCTCCTTATTTACCAAACTGCCTTCAGGGAATAGTATAACCTTCAGCCTGCTATCGTACAGTGATCTGTGCCTGTTGGCAGAGCAATCTTGACTGATAATTCCCATCTTTCAGCCTGCCTTAACATATCTGCTCAAATGGACTTGTCCCAGCAATAGCACCCAAGGAGGTACCTTCTACTACAAGGTCAGGTTGTGAGAGGTCAATCTATTCTCCAGCAACCTGGCATGTCTGGGAGATCTGAGATGTATGGACCCTATACAGATTGGTTGCAATGTAAATATCATAAATAGGGCCATGCTGTTAAAAATATGCACAGAATTCCTTTAGTTGAAAGATGTTTGAAACCTTTTTACAACATTGGTTTTATTCTTAACTGTGAAATTGAAATCTTATCTTTATCTTCTTCCTATTTCATCACTTCATAAGTACTTAAACTTGTTATCAGACAAAATACTAGCAAGTAATAGGTATTTTTATAATTTTTTTTCCTCTACTCAATTCATAACAACTAACACATTGAGGGTGAGGCTTACAAATTTTCTCAATTCTGTTTAGACTTCCACACAGGCTAACTGAAGTGTGGTGCAGGCTGCAAGGCACTGTGACAAGTCACAGCTTAACATCATCAGGGAGTCATGCTTGCTCACCTCTCAAGGAGAAGGTGTTCTCTGACATTAGGGGAAGAAAATTAACTTAGAGATGATAGTCACCGTATAAGTCAAGGTTATGGAGAATAATTCTTGATAAGTCTGAACCAAGCTTTGCTGAAATCACAAGGATTTCAGTGGCCTTTAGGCCTCATTAGTAAAATCAGTCTTCAGTTTTAAAGTTTTCTGTCTCTGAGTTGGTACCAGAAAGTATATGAAATCTGACTTCTGTGGGTGGCTCAAATGGAAACCCAAAAAAAAGCGTTAAGCTATTGATAATTGACAATTCAGATTGAGGATTTTATCATTTTAATGAGATATCTTCCCAATTCGTACATTAATGTTGTACAAAGTAATATGCAGGAAAACATATTCATTGTCTTCTGCTGAACACATGCAATTTAAGTGTCAAACAATAGGACTTTTTCTCCCTTAAACATAAAAGCCTTAATGCAAACTGAACTACAGAATGGTTTCTGAGTTCTTGTCAAATTAACTAGCAATTGATTACATGGGGAAAAGCATGGCACTGCATCTATCAGCACTCTGCATGGGGGAATGATTAGACTCTTTTGATCATTGATAGGGGTATATAAATTCTCCAAATGAATCCACTCCTCCAACTTTTAAAAGGAGAACACTCAGTCCTGACTGAACACTGATATGTATAGGAGGATCATAAATGTGAAACACAGGGCTGCAGCAAAAAAAAAAAAAATACTTGAAAAACCAAAATCTTGGACTTAGTCTTAGCTTGATTTATCTTTGTGCTGCAGGCAGGAGAGCTGTCCCCTGTGGCAATGTTCTTTAGTGGCTTACATGGCCTCCACACTGGTGAAAGTGTTGTCCTTGAAATCACCAAGGAATATCTTTATTTCAATTTCAGCTTGAGGTTATCATTATACTACATTTTAAAGATACATTTAATTCCCACTTCATATATGGAAGTCATACAAATTATTGGTTTTTTGCCCAGATCATTAAGAATTTTAACACAGGCTGTGGCTACTCAGAAAAAAGATGTTCTATTAAGAGCTTAACAAAGGTTAATTTTGGCATATAATTAACTCACCATCTAATGAACTAAAGACAACTTTATCATTTAATTGCTAAAACTGGTAAAAAGTTCAAAGAGTAAAAACAACAGCTTTCAACATCTGAGTGCTTAGAGTAGTAGCCGTGCTTATTCTCTCACCCCAAGCAAGGTTAAAATCCAGAGCCTCTTACAAATTCCTTTCCTTTTCATGTTTTTCATTTCTTTCTTCTAAGACTACTTATGGGAACAATTCCTTCACCCTTGGCTTGCTGTATCCATTCTTGTGTGTTGCAGGGTAATATTTAAAATGCAGATGGATGATGAAATTGTAAACAAATTTCTGAAAGCATTCAAATGAAGGAGGTGTGGGTAACAGCCTGGGAAGATGACATTAGCCACTAGCACCCTCCTGATGTTACCACTTCCGTCCTCAACCTTATCCTTCAGAAGCTACTGGAGGAGCTTGGTAAAGGAAAGGGGAGTAAAGGTAGAGTAAAAGTAAAGCTTGGTAAAGAAAAGGCAAGAGGAGTAGTTGCATTTCTGGGTGCTGTTAAGAAGTAATATGTAAATGTGACAGCTTTCCTCTTGCTTCACATAGTAAACCTGCTTGGAGATCAAAAATTAAATCCAGAAATTTAATTAGTCTTAGAAGTTCTGGATTGTTAAACATTGAAATAGACTGTCTAGGAAGGTGGTGGAGTCACCATCCCTGGAGTATTCAAGAAATGACTGGACGTTGTGCTTAGTGCCATGGTCTAGTCTGCAAGATGATGTTCAGTCAAAAGTTGGACTTGATCTCCGAGACCCTTTCCAACCTAAATGATTCTGTGATTCTGTTAATGGACAAACATTTAGTGGGACAGCTGCTCAGCTTCGTGAGTAACTTGTGTAATTTTTCACTTCAGACTCTGCCTCATTGAATATGTGGGACCTTGTTTTGGACCTTGGGCTCCCGTTGAACAGAAGGGTCTCTCAATGAGAGAGCAGCACTGTCTGTTCTCATCTTTTGAGAGTTCTGGGTTTGAGTTGCATTTTCCAGGCAATTTTCTACCCAGCCATGTGGTCTGAACCTGAAGTTGCTGGTGCCTCTGAATGAGGCAGAACAAAGAATTTAATGGTGCTTTGGTGGGAGGTGGGATTAAAATAAGGTGCAGCAAAGAAGAAAAAACTGGGCAAAAGGTGGAAAGTGCCAAAGCATGAGACAGAGCAGCTGTGGGGCTGATAGAGTGAGGAATCAGCAGCTGAAGTCTGTCTGTCTTCATGGAAAGGTGAATATTTAAAGACAGAATGTCCAGGACAGGGTTTGTGATGGGATTTGAAATTCAGTAAAGGGCCTTCTATCCTTATTCCTTACACCTTCCTCACATGATGAGAAACTTTCCTGCAAACAAGCATCCTGACAATGACAAATCAAATCCTCATTAAAACAAAGAAAGGTTAAGGGGAAAAAATAACCTATTTAAAATGAGGTAACTCACCAGTCTTTGAGCTGTAAATTGACAATAGGATTTATATAAATCCATAATTGTATCTCTTTTACCTGCAGTTAGGCTGGTTAATGATGAAAAAAGTATACAGCCCATCGTGAGGTTTTAATGAGGATTCTTTTTGCGGAGTTTAAAAAATCCACCAAATTAAATTCTGCCAATTTACTGCTTTGCAAATTGAGCGCCACCCCATGCGCAAAAAAATCATCAAGTAGCTTAAATCAGTTACAGCTAAATGTGTAAGTCAGCGTGTGCTTTAGCCTTTAGTCATGAAGAATATATTAGATTTTAAAAATAAATGGCTTTCTGCTGAGTCTTCATTGCAGTGGCTTTCTGACTTTTAATTAAATTTTCAGTACTTGTGGGTACTTCTTCATGTACTTTGTCCATAGAATTCACAGCATCTCTATCATTATATGCTGTGGAAAACCAGAAGCTTGTTCATTCCTTTGTTATTCACTGGTAAAATACCTAGAGTTTTTTTTCCTCTTGTAAGATAAGAGTAAAGCATTTATTCTACAATAATGCTCTGTAAGAATGAAGCAAGAATGCATAAACTGAACATGATTAGCAGTTGCTGGTAGCTCATTACAGTTTGCTCATTAGACACTTCTGGTCTCTTTCATTGGTGTTAAATGAACTTAATGTAAATTAATAAGTATGGGTTCACATCATTTGCAAGAAGCTGGTGAAGAAAAGGGAGAAGTGGGCGTTGCTGGCCTCAGCAAGGCGAGCTGCTGCCTGCAGATGTTGGAGGAATGGCTGCTCCTCTGTGGGACAGCAGGAGCCATCGCTGCCAGGCTGGGCATTGCCTTTTCCAGCTGTGGCACTTGTGCTTTGAGGGACAGCTTCATACCATCAACTGCTAATTGGAAGGGGAAAAAGAGGCCTAACACTGGCTGGCTGCTTTCTGCTCTTCTGGGACCCTGGCATCAACCCCAGGAGAGTGTGTGCTGGCTGTGCCTCCTGGCACATGTGAGGTGGGCAGGGGCCAGTGCCCATGCTTGGGGGCAGTGTTTGTGCTGGCACGCTGTGGCAGCCCTGTTGCCTTGATGCCCAGAGCACCCTGAGCTGCTCCACTCAAAACCTGGCCCGGCTAGTGGGCTGCCAGCCTTCCTGCCCAGCCCCTCCTGCTGTGTCTGTGGGCTTTGAGATGAGAGAAGTCAGAATTTTGCAATTTTGGGCGGCAATGTGAAGGAACATCTATCTCCCACTGCTCATCAGCCTGGGATTTAATCTGTCACATCTCACAGGTGTGGGTGAGGCCAGGCTGGGGCTACCAGCCCTTTACTCTGAGAGCCCCCAGAACTCCCTACTGGCTGGAAACTGAGCATCCCGCCATGACTTGGGCCCCCATTTCATTTGCCATGCTGGGCTGCTAAAAGTAGCACGTGGTGCTGGTATGAGGACATGGATATGGACACGGGCAGCCTGAGCTTTGTTTTCTTTTGCTGAGACTTGTGGGAACATGAGCAGGGCCTGTGCCACGAGCTCTGCCTGCAGCCACACATCTGCAGAGAAGCAGTGTGGGTGACAGCCTGCATAAGGCAATTGTCTGTGTGTCTGTGAGGAATATACGGAGTCATGGAAATGTGACAGGAGAATACAAAGATTTAAGAAATATTCTTAGCTCACCCCTGCCCATCAGTGCTCATTGAGTGTAAGAAAAATGAATGTGGCTGGGCAGTGGGAGACCTATCATACACATAATTTCAAGTGTCTCATCACCAATTATCCCCATGCGTATCTGTTCTCTTTACCTGATGGACTAAGATTGACTCTCAGACTTGGACTCTTCCTCCTCTCTTAGTGTTGCTTTCAGCACATCATTTCTTTCATTTGTCTCAGCTGCCACTTTAAAGGCTTGGCCCAATCAGTTACTGCCTGTGTGGCTGTTTGTCTGCAGCCAGTGTCAGCCCTGGAGGTTGGCATCTTCCTCGCTTTTTTCCCAGTTTGTTTATTATGGAACAGCTAGGAATCTCTTCCTGAAATTTAATGTAAATTCACTGTGAGCTAGGCCTGTATAGAGAAGACTTTAATGGGGATTGAGAGATATGTTGGGGTGGAGAGAATAATGGATACTTTCTTTGTTAAGTGTAGGGAAATTATGGTGTTGTCCGTGCTGAGAGTTTCACATTAACTGCTTTCATCTTCTGGAGCTGGCTGGAAAGCAGGAATTATGGTGGGGTGAGTGGTGTGAGAGAGGAAATTTGAGAGGTGTTTAGTTTTTATTTTGCATCAAAATGAATAGTGGAACTTTTTGAGAAGAAAAAAGGAGACATTCAGGATCAGTCATTCCTCCCTTCTTTCTCCCACCTGTTGCTTTTTTTACTGAATGTAAGTCAAACCCTGTTCAAATCCCTACCTGGCTTCTTTCAGATTGAGAATTGGATGAGGATGTTCCAGGGAGAAGTAGCAGAGAAAGGTGGCAGGCAGTGGTTTTGGGTGGCTCTGCGTGGATAAGGGTGTGTGTTGAGGTTGGAGGGTGTTTGCAGGGGTTGACAGACCACAGGCTGTGCTGGCATGTTACTGTGGCAGCCCTGATGGCCTGTCTACACTCATTTCTGCTGACATCTGTGGAACTTCTGCCTCTCTTCTTCCTAGTGTTCTGCAGAAATGGGCTCCAGAGTGTGTCTTATATAGAAAACCTTTCCCTCTTGACTCTATTTTCCAATGAAAGCTGGTTTTTATTAAGATATCTCAGCCCAGTTGTATCCAGAGGTTGCTGTTCTAAGCCATTAACTATTCACTTCAAGCATGGTGAAACTGCCACTTATTATGATTATTGTGGCACTTTGCAGAGACAGGGTTGGGTATCCTTCTGAGGAGAGGTGTTCAGGAAAGGTAAAAGTAGAGGGGAACAAAGACTCAGATGCATATTTTGTTCCTGTAAGACAGTTTGTGTGAAAAGTATCATTATTACATTCATGTGCTGCGAGCAAAGTTAAGATACCTTAAACATTCTCCAGCAGATCCATGCGAGCTCTCATTTGTACAAATTCTGGTAAAACAAGTTTTCTGACCTAAATCAGCACCAGCCCAGCACTAAGGAGCTGGGTTCTTTATTCGGCAAGTTATCCTCCCTGTCAAAATGCATTTACATAGAGCCCTGCAGCCTATGCACTAATAGTGCCTCCCCCTGCTTCTGCCTCCTAGTGGGCTGCTGAAGGAGGCTATACATATGTATTAAGTTATTAAGCAGTGGTGTGGGTTCTCACAAGTTCAAACGCAGAGCATGCTGTGCCTATGCTCAAACGTCTCCAGGAGGGCCTGGATTAATAGAAATGCAAATGGAGCATCTGCACAAGGCCATATGATTAGAGCCTTCCCCCTCACACCTCAAAGTCAAAAGCAGAAAAACACTGCATGTGATATACAACCAAAAAAACCTGGTGATATAATATGCAAAGTCTGTTACCAATTTCAACAGCAGTCAGCAAAATGTTGAGCCTCACCCCACGTTAAGCACCATTGGCCCTACCTTCTCAAAGGTAAGTGGTTTAATCAGTGTGAATTGCTTGGGTCCTAGAGTCCACAGTGGTACTCGCCTTTGCCTAGGATTCCAGGGAACTTCAGCTCAGCCCTGTCCAGCAGGAGCACTGCTAACCTGAGCAGAAAACATCCTATTTTGTTCCAATTCATGCACTAATATACTGATGGGAGATTTAAATATGGCTCATTTAAAAAAAAATCAGTCATTAGTAAAATCAGCTGGGGAAGATACAGTCAGTCAAATTCTGCTTTCAGGACTGGTGTTGATGTGAGTCCATATGTAACCACTCTGAGTTTATTTCCTTTCACCTGAGAGTAGAATTTGACTGACTGGAGGCATATACCCTGCTGTGTCAAGGTTTTACATCTTTCTAGAGACACCCATTCAGCTATGGTATAGGCTAGTATGGTGTTATCAGATGTTAGTTCCTGCTGCCACAAACATGGAATAACCAGAAGGCAGTAAAGCTATCATTTTGTATCCTTGGTCCCAACCAGAGCCATGAGATGTAATAGAATAGGGCTAAGTTTTTTCCATAAATTCAAAAATTTTTCTTTGTGTGTTGGTATCAGACCCCTTAGAGGTGGTGAATGAGAATGACTCCTCTGTGGAGAGATTTAGATGTTTCTGCTGGAAATAGAGACTTGTTCAATACCCATAAAATCAGGTGTCTATTTTTGTCAGTTCCTGGTGGTTTGTCTTCTCTTACGGTAAATTTTCACAGGTTATTGCAGGTCTTGTCTGGCCAGGAACTTCTGAGGAGAAGAGAATCTCATTCCACCAAGGACTTTGCCAGGTAAAGTCTATAGGAACAGAGGGACAGAAGCTCACTATTCTGTGCCTGTTTGCCAAGTTGTTTACAGCCTTGCAAGGGCATGGAAAACAGAGAGATGCTCATGGTGAAGAAGCTTACTTTTGTCTTCTGTATATGAGACTTCCCACTGGATGTAGATCTGCTCTTTACATGTTTCAGAACCAGGTATGTAAAACAAATCACTCTTGTATGTAAGCCTTACCCTCACCCTCTACCGTGAATGTACCTGTACAATCATACATTGTCCTTTATAGTTTTATTAGACTACATACTGTAAGCTTTCCTTTTTTCTGCTTCTATGCAGTTATTGTCTTCTTGATCAAGAAGCAATCTTGGCTTTAGGAAAGTTTCTTTCAGTGAGATTACAGATGGCATCCAAAATTTAAGTGACTATTCATGGTTCTGTCAGAATAAGAAATCAGACTGATCTTTCACACTTTGTGGAGATTTTATTTAGTTTATCCTCAACAAAGACTCTCCTGATGGCAGAGGCTATTCACAGATGCTGATACACTTTACTGTCTTTGTGAATAAGGGAACAAACATTTGAGCTCTTCCCAGCTCTAGAGTAAGGCTCATGAGCAGCTGTTGTCTGTACATTGTGTTTATTTAATATGTACAGAGCAAAAACATACCTAGCTCTTAGCCCATGGTCTTCTGTATGGAAGTGTGGAAATTAACCTGAACATAATGTAACTTGGAGGACAGTCCCATATATCTGATTCAAATACCTTTCTGTTACATGATCCTTAACGAGCAGCTGGTAATCATGCTTACTGCTTTGAGTGACTTTAAGAGCTGAAATATGAATATTGCCCTACACATATTGCAGTTATTTCTTCAGAATCAATTGCTATGTTCTCTTGCTATTTCTGTGCTGCATGATATTGTAATCCGTGTTTTGGTCACATATCTTGTATTCTGGTACCTACCTTCATACATCTGTTGCAATAAACTTGCTCTTCCACACTTCCCTTAGAAAACTAGGAGAATTTGTCCTTGTTCCCCACCTTAGGCTTTTGAGCTGGAAAGAAAGCCAGAAAAAAAGCTAAACATAGAACCATATGTTCTATTTTTGTCAAACAAAATAGGAAAAGATGCAGTTTTGAGGATTTTGTTGGTGGGGATATTTTTTTTGTGTTGGATTTTGTATATTTTGTCTTTTTTATTAGGCAACTAGAAAGTAACTCTATTTTTAAGGGAAGTAAAATTTTGTGTATGTCTTTAGGCAACATCCCTGAATTGTTGGACTTTTTGTTCCTCTTTGTCTATAAAATTCACAGAGCAAACAAAACATTGGGCTAGATGGGGACTTGGGTGTGATTCTTCTTTTCGGTGTCAGAATAAGGTGACTGTGAGCTGTAGCTCACCTTCCTGGTTTGATAAGTGCTAGCATCCTGCTTCACAGTTTTTCAGGAGAACAGCAGCATGACTATATGGAGGCCTTGACTCTTCAAAGGCATTGCTGGATTTACTTGTGTGGTAGTTAATCAATTTTCTTATCTGTCCTCAAACCTTAAAACCAATGGTGTATAAATTCCTAAATAACTGCATGCACCAAGCCTGCACAGACCAAGATAGAGGAAGAATTAATAAAACACACATATGAGTCTCTGTTGATTTCTCCACACATTAAAGGCTAGTGATTGCCCAGCAGTGAGCACGTTTGTATACATACTTCTCACACGCCATTAACAGAGCTGACCTCTTCCAGCAGCACACGCAAACCCAAACTATAGTTACGGGAACCTTTTTATTTCTCTTAGACAGAATATATTATTGTGGTGTTTTCAGTATGGTGAGGAAATGAAAAAAGGAAACAGTTCCCTTAGGTTAGATGAGACTCTGACTTCTAGCATATTATGGGCTGGATGAGTGTAATAGCTAATGGGAGAAGGGCCATTCCTGACCAGCCAATTGCTGCTGGTCCATAGGAAAAACAGCTATATATCTCTGGCAACCTATTTGCAACCTTGGTTGCAATGGCCATAGTTGATTCCATTAGAAAAGAAAGAGGAATGGAGAAAACAGAATAGTTTAAGACACAGCACAAATGCACAGTAACAAGAAAAAAATTAATTGCTTATAGCATTTACAAAGCATCTTTATTTGTTCAATAGGTGATTCTGCTCTGAAAAATAGCATATCAGTTTGATGTGGATGAATAGCTGTGTTTTCCTACTTTGATATCTAAAGCAGATGTTCATTACATATAATTTATTTTGATTTAAGTAATAAAAGTAGCTGCCTAGGTGAAACTGTGGCTATTCTATCACATATATGACCTACCATAAAAACCTGAAGTACTCAAATACTATTTCAAACAGGACCTTTACCTTCTAGCTATCTAGAAAAAATCCATTTAACTCCTATGAAGGGGGCAAAGAAGGGCAATTACAGGTGCAGGTATGACTGAGTAGCATAAGAACCTACTCGTTCTGGGTGACTACTGCCCTGTAGATGAGGAATAATACAGCCTACAGATCAGATGTCAAATAAACCCTGTGTGAGCTCCTGGACTATGCTAAAACGGTTTAATATAATTTAACATTACATAAAGGTACTTGCAGCACTCTGGCAGCACATGAAGCTGAAGCAAACCACTGGGTTGATAATTCTTAAACCATTTCAGCTAAGTCATTAGAGGAGGTCTTAGATGCACTCTGTACTGGTTCTTGCTCCATTGTGCCAGAATGTAGCACCCCAAAATGCTCAGCTCCTGCTTGCTACAGTGGCTGAGCTCTGGCATTTCAGAGGATGCTGCAGGTCCCAGTGAGGCACTAGCTTAGGGGAACATTGCTGAGGGATCCCTTGGGACAGATCTTTCACTGCTGTAAAGCGTCTGAGCCCCAGTGCAGCTGTCAGTCAGTACCTCATGCTGCAGCTGCAACACTCTTGGTAATGTGAAGTAAAGGGAGATCCTGGCTGACGGTCAGATCTCACCTTGAGTCTTCAGGATGAAAGTAATATAGCTGACACTCTTCAAGGTGTTTTCTAACCATATTTAATTAGGAATCTAGTAAGCCTCCTGGAACATAGAGCCCTTTGTTACTGTTTTCACTTCTCAGAATAACACAACACAGTAAATGTTATTTAGAAAGAAGATATTACAAAAGAGTATAACAAATTACTCCTTCAGGAAGGCTTAGTCGTGAGATAGGTGCTCAAAATCTGGAGATAAAGAAGGAATAACAATAGAGAATAAGAAAGAGAAAATAATTCATGTGTCCAGGATGAGTGTAGCCTTTATAGGGATGAAGAACATTTGTTTGACCATGAACACCACTAGAAGGCAAGAAAGTGTCTATTTTTCCTAAAATAAGCAAGATCTTTTCTGGAAGTACTTAGGTAATCTGCCTGTGCAATGATCTAAAGGTGTACCCTGCTTTCTGTTTTTGATCTGTGCATGTTCATGCTCTCTGATTCATAGCCCTGGCTGCATGCTTGATAGTGGGAGGAAGAAGGATCCCACTGGAGTGCAAAGGTCAGTCTGATTCTTAGATTTTATCTAGAGTGCAATGAAGTTCTTCACAGCAAAGTCATGACTAGGACCTTCCCTCCTTCAGACCAACATGACATGTAAGAAATTAGGCAGATCCTTGCCAGGTCAGAGCTATGATGCTTCACTCTGTTCCCAAAATGGATTTGTTTCAGATGCATTGCTACAGAGGAGAGGGCAAGCATGAGGCACAGAGCTTAAATGGCTTATCCAGAAAATTATGGCAGGTTTTAGTTAAACTGGGTATAAAATTGTCCAACCTCTTCTCTCACCTATTTTCTCCTGACATCTAACATTAAATCCCTGTATTTTTGGTTTTTTTTTTTCCTCTTGTATCTACCAATTCATTGTAGATTGGCTGGTCTTTTTGTGCTTATGAACTGGTGACACCATATGGGAGATATAGTTTATAGAGATATAGTTTAACATTGGCCTGTGAAAAACTGAACAGGATGGAAAGCATGCTGTAACAAAATCATGCTTTTATTCAAGTGACAACCTATAGGACAAGTTGAAGAGAGGCAAAGACAGCTTTACATCACAGATTCCTTGATACAATATGTTCTGCAAAAAGATAGCTGTCTCCACATTGTAGCTTTCTGACTTTTGTGTGTACTATGATTCTCTTTACAAGTGCTTCTGAGGACTGCAAGAAAGAA
Source organism: Toxostoma redivivum (assembly GCA_013397375.1). Classification (NCBI taxonomy): domain Eukaryota; kingdom Metazoa; phylum Chordata; class Aves; order Passeriformes; family Mimidae; genus Toxostoma; species Toxostoma redivivum. The sequence goes on along the minus strand of VXBI01005881.1, from coordinate 1,590,491 downwards.
CTCTTACAGCAATATCATCCTGTTCAATAACAGTCACCTCACATAATACCACCAAGGACAGTTCAGGTTTCTAGGGAGCCAGTGAACTGAATCAGTGATGTCCTGTGGACACTACATGTTAATCCTTTAAGAAAATCTTTCTGTTGCTCTCTGGGAGTCTCCTAGCCACCACAGTCCTTCTTCTCTCCAAAGTAAAGTGAGATACAGTGATCTCTGCATGTTTGGCTTCTCTTTGAAATGCTACAAGAACACTCTTTCTTGCTGTGTTTTAGTGCAATGCAAAATGGACTCCCAGATCTGAAGAAAAAGTAGAGGTTTTTTTGGTTGACTTTTTTTCCTTTTAGTTCCCATCCTTCTTTTGAAGTGTGACTGGTTTTACAGGTATTTTGCTTCCAGCTGACACACACAGAATTGAAGTGAGATGTATATTTTTTTACTTCTAAGAAGTGCAGGGTTAAAGTTCTTTTCTTCTACAGAAATGGTCCTGTTGTAGATTTTTTTTTTGTCCTTCCAGTATGTTCTGTGTCCCCTCAAAACACAGTTATAAACAGTTGCAGTGTAGCCCCAGCAGAGGTGGCAATCTAATGCAAAGGCCAATGAGAGGTTGACTCTACAATGCTTTATCTCACAGATGAGTAGATGAAGAAAAGAATCAGAATTGTGGCAGACTGAGGAACAAGCAAAAAAAAAATTGGAGGGCCAGTTCTCATCCAACAGCTTGATCATTCCAGGAAGTACCATAGCAGAAAACTTCTTTAAAGTTTAAGTTCATCTCTACCGTGATTCAAGAGATGCCCAGAAAGAATTGGAAAGGACAGGATTACGCCTGTGGCTTCCTTTCTGCCCAGAATATAACTTCGTAAGATGGCATCAGATGTTTGTGGACAAGTCCTGATATTGGCAGAACTGTGAAAAATATCTTGGACTTTTAATGACCATAATGTTTTGAAGGTAAATAAATATATCTGCTACTTTACAATGGATTCTGTGTTGACCTAAGTTTTCACAAATGGCAGTCTGAAATCTGTGGTAGGCTAAGTAGAGCATTCTGGACGCTTGTCACTTTACATAACCCGACTGGCTGCTTACAGATCTAATATGCAGAGACCAAGGGTCCCTGCGTTTGAGAGCCTGGGCTACCCTATACATCTAACTTCTGAGCAGCTTGTTCCTGCAGCAGCTGTGGCTGTCTTAATGCTATGCTTTACCAGTATTACATCTAATCTTTTAATCTACAGCTTTATACTTGGATTTTATTCCTCTATGGACATATTTCCTTCATTTTTCAGTCCATTCTCTCTTTTGTTCCTGAAAGTTCTTTGCAGGGCTTTTTCCCCCCACTCATTTTAATTCCTCTTTCCCACCTCCCAGTGACAATAGCCAGCAGTCTGGTTGTCCTTGGTGCATCATATACTTGAGTGAGCAGCCTCATCTCTACGCAGAGCAGCAGACCTTGGCTAGCAGCTGTCTATTGCCTATGCTAAACAAAATTTTATTGACAGTCTGAAGAACCCTTTTAGTCCCACTGGGACTAAATGCTGTAGAAATATAGGTGGAGTTACAAAGTTTGGGTAGATTCATGGTTATTTTCCTATTTAGAATCTTTGGAGATACATGATCAACCAGACTGAAAGAGCTCTGGATCTTCGATGACAAACCTATATCAACTCCAGCAATGAAGAGGGAAAATCATTCCTGACTAATCATAGCCAAAGAGCTTGTCTTGAAGACTATTCCAGGTCACTGTGCTGTGGGCTCTGGATGTCCATTTTGCCCCAGTGAGGTAACTTTTGAGACAGAATCTCAATGGAGAAACAAGAGGTTCTAATTTGTTGCTCAAAGTAGGAAAATAAACGATGTTGCACTTCATAAATAGGGTGTTAATGATAGCAATGAAATAATCGATTTCTCCTCATTAAGTAGCAAACAACACAAGCTGAAAAATTAACCAGTTTGTTTCACACAGTTGGATTAATGGAGAACCAAGCAGGTTCTTCTCACGAATGAATAATGGCCTAGAGAAACACAGTGCTAATGGAGACAACAGCGCCGGTAGTAAACAAGTCAATCTTGTATTTATTAGAGCAGTAGAACATGCATAATACATTGAGCTCTAGTTATCAGCTGAAAGTTGCACAATGCTGGCAAAATAGTCCGTTGTATCTCTACTAGAAGGAGATTGTTTCCTTGACAGGAAATCTATATGTCTAGGAGGAAAGACGTTAATTTAGTAGAAGGTGAGAAGAGTGCCACATGTGGAGCGGGTGGCCTGCTCTTGACTGAAGGGCCATTCAATAATTACTCTAAATGCATCACTAATACAGCAAAAAGCACTGTCAATCAATCAGCACCCTGACTTTGTAAACTTATTAATGATGCTTAGGTTTGATCAGAAGTTTAGAGGAAACCATGGATAGTATTTAAATAATGCAAGACATGAAAATATTATACTAGGCAAGTCAGACTGGTTTTGTTTTGTTTTCTTTTTTCCACAGGAATGTGCAGAGGTTTTGGTGTCTATGAAGTGAGCATATTGGTATGGGATTCAACTCCTTTGACTTCTTGTGGTGTACAATAGGTCTGGCCTAGAGAACAGCATGCTAAATTGGACCTTGGAAAGCCTGCTCTGCCTTTGACCTGCTTGATGATCTTTGGCTTAAATGTGCCTTTTTCTGACACACTTACAAGACAGGAATGATGATAGTGCCTATTGTAAAGCACTTAGAAAGCTAAAAAGTCCCATATGGAAGACGTGTAAGGATTGCTAATTTCTTTCTTTGTGCTTGAAGTATATTAACCTTAAATTTACTGGTTCTAGTGGAATTAGTCATGATGATCTTGTTGGAGGGGTTTTCTCACTGAGGTGAAGTTTTAAAATTTTTTTCTGCTTTAGTTGACTGTTTGCCTACATTTGACTGATTATGCTGGTACCAACAGCTTTATACATTCCTAGTTTAATAAAGGATAGATTTAGTGCTGAAGCATTTGCAAGGTGGTCAGATAGAAAGCTAAGACTAGCAGTAACTGCTATTCAGTAAGCTTCAACTTAGGCTCACAAAATCAGTTAATTATAGAGTCAACTGTCTTCCCTGAATACTCCCTGATTTTCTCTTTGTTTTAATTAAAGCAACAGTTTTCACGACAATGTGATTTATTGTAACTAAGTGCTAGTTGATTGTGTTCCTCATGCTAAGGGCAGATGTTGATCTTTGCAAAAGTCAAATAGAAGATATTTTCAGTTTAAGATAACTCTGTTTTCAAAAGCTAGAGGTATCACCATTTTTTTTCCCCTGACAGATCATGTCATGGCACACAAGAAATGTGATTCTGCAGAACTGCACAATCTAAAGATAATGAAAATTCATAAAGAATTGATAAAAAGAAGAGGAAGTATTAGGGATATTCCTGAAGAGGCTGTATCAGTAGGGGAGTTTCTATTGCAGGTAACTAGAGTAAGTCTCTCAGGACTCTTCTGTTTTCATCTATTTATTAAACAACTAAGAGAATAAGACAAACTATAAATTAATTATACTTACCAGCGATATAAAGTCAAGGCAGTGGTGAACACAGATAATGCGATTCATAGACAACAGGGGGCCAAATTTTCTCCTTGCTTACACCTGTTCAATCTTAATGAAGTCAATGGGATTGGACAGGTGTAACTGAGGGGAGAATGTAGCCTCAGGCCTTTTCTACAAAGGGGTGGAGAGCTGGTGAAAGATGCTTAATGTTAATAAATATGAAGTCTTATCCATTAGTCTGAGATGCACAAAAGACAAAGAATGAAGTGAACAGAGAGATGAGGTGCACAAGTACCCAAAGCACGGGCACTTTGCATACAGGAGCTCTGGTGATTTCAGGGGATGCTGTGAGATCTCAGCCCAACTCAAAGCCAGGTAGCTTTTGTGGTGGCTCAGAGGGATTGTACCAATGAAGGATTTTGAGTCTGTGTACACAACCTGCATGGCAGATTGGAGCATAGCACATAGCTGTCATTCTATTTATTGATGACTTACATATACAGTAGTAATGACTACCTCTTATATATTGTGTTGCCTCATAAACAGATTAAATGCCAGTGCCTTTCAACCCTGCAGTTCTCTGACTCAAACAGTTCACCAGACTCTTGTCTGATAAAAGGTATCCACAGCCTTACGTATTCTAAATCTTAGGTTACCAAGGTAACAAGCAGGTTAATCAGCTCCACCACACTTTCCTTAATTGAGGGAGAGTACTTCATTCTCCACTTCAGTCAGCTAAGTACAATAGCCTTTTTTAGTTGGCTCTCATAGACTGTTTTTGATCCACTTGACTCTGAGACAGTTCCCCTCTCCAACTACAGTGTACAGTACTGTACACTAACAACAAACGTGATTGAATTGCTGAATTACACAATATGCTTTCCAACTGTCTTGTGCTACAATGTTCATACATAATTTATATTGGAATTGCATTAGGTTGCGTCCTTTGCATGAGCTGTCTTGTAGCTTATAGCACCAGCCCTGTTATGGAGGTGGAGCAGAGTCATTCTGCACTAGCATGGATTTGGGAGATCGGCCCATGACTGAAACAGAGGGCACATGGGACTGGGGAGCCTTTCCTTGGTCTGTCTGTCTGTCTGAGGTATGTTCCTTGTCTCAGTTCTCCATCACTACAAGAGAAGATAATTTCCTATAGATATACTGCTGATTTGGATTTCAGATTGTGTGTGTGGTGTTCCAAGGCAATCTCATTTTTTCTGGGACCCCTTACCTCTAAAGGTTTAAAAGCAAGGAAACACCATGCTGTATCAAGTGCTTTTTGTGAACATTCAGAGCTTAGCCTTAGTCTCCCTCACCACCAGAATCTCAAAGCTCAAAATGTTTCCTAAAAGGATTTTGAGAGGTCTTCCATACTTTTTGTAAACTGCTTAAGCAGGGAAGCATATAACAGAAATAGAGATACTTGTGCAGTATTTATCATACACAGAAATAGTATCCAGCAATTACAGGCAGAAAGTACGCTGCTTGTAACAACTTCAGGGGGATTCGAGTAGGAAAAATGAATTAGAGCTTCGGTATTAATAAACCTGATGCAACTCATATCAGAGAGTCTGGATTTCTGCTTACATACATGTGGATGAATCTCCAGGTTCATGTCTGTCTTATGAGATGGGAAACATAATAACACGATGCCTTTTAATGCCAGTCTGGAGAGAGAAGCAAGTAACAAAACTTTGCCCTAGCTTGTGAGTGCAAGGTTTTCAATGACCTCTTCAGACACCTTACCTAACCACCAATGTAACCCCAAATCTACCTAAAGCCACTCAAGTACCCCTAAATTTAAAAGGGGAAAAAAAAAAAAAGTATTAAGAATTTTAGACCAGGCCATTCTTTTAGTATTTGTTACTGAGAATGTGAAATGTTGATTTGTGATGAGAATAGCTGGTTTCAAATTTTCATCAGTATGGGATTTCTAAATGCCTGCTACTAGCAGCATGTTTTTATTTATTGTGGTGTGTGCCTCTTTAAGTTTGGGAATCATCAAAATAGGGTAGACTCAGCCTTTGTAATACAACCCTCTAGGAACAATTTTATTCAGTCAAAGTAATACTGAGACCTTGGAGAGGAGAATTGATCTAAAAAGCATATTTTTTTTAAGAGAAGCCCTTGCATCAACCTTCTATTGTATATTATCATTAACAATTTCTGCTAACCCACGAAGACACACTGCTTTCTTAAAGTGAAGCTAAAGCTCACTCAGCTATGTTAGAAGCAGATTTTTGAATCCCTTAGTTCCTCAAGTCTTTAATACTGCCTGTAAATCTTGACAAATTACGTTTTTGGGCTTCAAACAATGTTTTTTATGAACTTTTCCAACTGTCCCCCTGAGAAATATCTAAATGACCCAAGAACTACTTAGATTTTTTGCACTGTGTAAACCAAAATTTCACTACTGCTGTAATTTGAAAGATTGTATCTCTCTGTCTTGGGAAACAAAGGGAAACAATCCGCAATCCCAAGTTCTCACACAATCATGTTTGTTTTTTCCTCTTGACTGCATATGACATAAAACCAGCTCTCATGTTGGGGGTCCCAAGCAACCAAGACAGAAATCTGTTATTTTTTGAATGAAAAAGACTCAAAATTTTAAAAAGTAGAGGCTAATCTGCAAATGAGAAAATGTATATGTTACTTACCTATGAGAAAGAACATACTAAACGTAACTTCTACTGGAGAGAGGAGGGAAAGAGCAGGGATCCCTACAGTCAGTCAGAGAGCTTCACTGCATTTATGCCCATGCTTCTGGCTAAGAAGAAAAAACACATTCACAGCACCAAATGCCCTCTCAGCATTATGTGTTTACCACTGTTATGAAAATGTTATTTCTTTCTCTTCAGTTAAGTTGCTTGAGATGCTAAACAAAGATGCACGCTGGCAATCAAGAAAGCTATAGTGGTAATTCAAAGAGAAACAAAAAGTAATGCTGAGAGTAAGACCAGTATCATGAGGATAGTTGCATTTGGTGAATTATTAGCAGAGAAAGTGAGCCAAAGAGATGTTCCTCCTGTTTTTTCCTCTGGTATTTACATGATGATCTTAGAAATGCTCTTCAGATTTTAGTCATCTAAGTATCTTTTTTTATTCATATACACCCAAGCGAATGTATGTCTCTTCATTTAGAATAAAATTGTTTTGCTGCTCATTTCTGTAGCATTTTTGACATTTGGGGGAAAAATGCTTGTGGTAACAAAGCACAATTATTTTACAATTAAAAAAGAAATCAGAAGAGAAAATTCTTAAGAAATGCATATAGTGATTTCAGCATAGATACTATTCAGAAATTAACCCAAAAAAGTGCCTGTTACAAAGCAGTTGAAATCATTTATTCCTTGCTAATTTGGAGGTTTATTTATTTCTTTTCTTTATATCCACTTGAATATATAGAAGAGATGGCTGCGTACTTCTGCAGGATCTTCTTTTCTACGGTGTTCTAATTACAAAACAAAACAAAACAAACCCCAAAAAACCCCACAAAAAGACAAGCCAAGCAAGTTTGAAATTTTAATAAAATAAAAAAGATATAAGATATTATCTTGGTGATATGAACCAAAAATCCAATCATGAATATCCATGGGATGTGAGATTATTCCCACTTGTAAAAAACACCTCCATAACTCATTTGTGACTAAGGCAGTTTTGAATTATGGGATTTGCAGTTCACTCGTGGGATAAATTACATACTCCTCAGATAACCATTATGTATCTGGCAATGTCTGTATCATTCACAGCTCTGGGTAACAGCAAGAGACTGTGCTTCCCTATTGCTTTAGTGAGTGTACTCTTCAAACATTTATTGTACAATGCAATGGTTATTGCAGGGGATAAATAATGCATACAAGGGAAGAAAATTTACATTATAAGTTGATTAAACTGCTTAACAGTTTTTAGCCACTCTCTAAATAGGGATTTTTAACCAGATTTAATATATGCAGTGTTTCATGTCCAAAGAACTAGCATTTAATCTCTGTTTAACTGAAATTTAGTTAGCAATGTTGACACCTCTGCATTTTAACACTGGGATTTCTTTGTGAGACACAATCCCTTTCACTCAACTTAATATCCCATCTTGGTCTCTAAGGGAAAATAATTGAGTTTAGGCTAGTTCTAAATAGCGATAAGGACAGGGAACACAGATGGGTATTTCATTGATTAACACTAACACTGGCCTAAGGCCTTGGTGTCAGGCATTAGATTAGGACATTACTAAGAGAATGACAGAGTTTTGGCACTTTATTCCTCCTCAATAACATTCTTTCACATATTAAGTTTATCCCACCCTAGGTAGCTACTTTATCATGCAGAAGGCCTTAATCCACTGATGTGACTCTATCTGCTTTCACTTTGATGCTGCCTCTGTTTACAAGAGTAATGCAGCCTGTGTAAGACAAAGTACTCGTGACAAGAACAACTGAATAAGGCTTTTAGATGCACAGAGCTCTGACCTAAAAAAAAGGAAAAAAAACTTCAATAAACTTCAAAATACTCCAAAGCAAAAGAGAAGGGAAAAAAATCAACAAAAAACAGAGGCTTTTTGAAATGAAGTTATGTTGTTTGCATCATGAAGAAGCAGACATGAGTTTTCCATCAAGAAGATTCAACTTTACTGATCTTCTTGTACTGCACTTTATCTTTTCTTCACCTTTGACCTTCCTTTCAGTGTCTCCTCAAGGCATCATGAACGTAAGCCTTGTGGTGTTCTTTTAGAAGTAGGATTGCTGCTATCCCCTCTGGTGAATTTAAGCAGCTGTTGGAGTCAGTGACAAGGTTGGCTACAGATTTGGTGTACTGGCTGGGAAAGAGATTATGGGTCAGTCCCCAGTGCTGGGAGACAAAAGATTCAAGTAGTTCAGGATTTTTTGGATATCCGAAAAAGATTTCATGAAATTTGTAAAGATCTAACAATGTATTGCAGGTTTCATGTGGTCTAAACAGCTTATAGCAAGTAAAACTCTAGGTAGCCAGTAAGTGGTGTTTTCACAGCAATGCTGTTTTGCAGAGGTGTATGAGGTCTTGTGTAATATAATTCCACAAAATTGCATTGCTGAAGACAGAAACTACTGATTCTTAGCACTTGCAGGAACTGTGACTATTAGGTGGACTGCCAATTTTATGAAACTCAAACTAGATTATTGATGTATTTATTACAGGAAAATGGGTTGCTCATGGGGCTTTTTCTCTCTAGTTAATAGAAGATTTAATAGACTAGCTACTGAGACTGGCATTTTGGATTTTTTAAAAGTTCATTTAAAGAGATGCTAGCAAATTTATCTCCTTTTTTTTCTAAACCATGGGAAAATTTTTGAAACTCCTGAAAGACAAGAGAATTATGGGCAGTGAGACAAGGGTTTTTGACCTTATTGGTTTGAATCAAATGAAGATTTTCTTCCTACAAACACAGACTTATTTAATTTTGTTTGGAGTGTCACTGTACCTGGATTCTGACTGAAGGTAGGAAAGGAAATTACCTTCTTGCAGTTTCAGGCAGCTTACAAGAATTGTTATTTTATAAGCATTGTAAGTCTGCTGTGAATGTTTGCAACAAGGAAATATTATGTTGCATTTTTATATTTGCATAAAAAATAGTCCTATATAAGATTGTTTAAGATTATTCACATGACACAGAGGCTATCTTAAATTGTTCTTGTTTGCATAGATTGAAAACCTGGTCTTCAGTGTTCAGACAGAAACCTGTGTTTTCTTTTCACTTAAACTGGTGCAGAATAGAAGTAACTCCATGTAAGTCAGTCGAGCTGAATAAGAACCAGAGAAAAAAAATCCTATCTGATGGGTGGCATTTTTTTGCATGCATTGAGATATCACACTGGGATATTTTCCTTTTAGAAGGAAGAGTGAAAGCTTGTCACGTGACTTTTCCAGACCTTTAATTTTACATGGTTATTCTCTCCTATTTTATAGTTTGTACACTGTATGGATGGTTTGTTGTTCAATTCTCTCCACAAATTATATTAATTTTGCCTGAATTCCCCAGCTAAATTCTTTCTGGAATTATCTCTTTAGAACATTATGATTATTTTTATAACAAATCTACTCTTAAGTGACTTGTGTTTCACAGAATGCTAAAGCGGCTTCCAATTCTACTTTTCAGATCATTAGTTAATTTTTGCACAGCAGTTTCAAAATGTAAAAAAAAAAGTTTGTTCTCCTGCTTTTTTCAGTGACAGCTTTATGGCAGTTGAATCTGTGGTAACAGTTTTCAGTGCAGTTCCTTTTTCCTAAATTTCTTTGTAAATGAGATGTTATTGGCAGAGCTTATGAAAAAGAAGGCTCATAGGACTAAGCTGGAGCCTGACAAAGTGTGACTAGATGCTGGAAAACTTCTTCACCTTTGCTTTATCCTGGCAGCTTTGGCCTGGTTTTCTAAAGGCTCTTTCTTGCCAGGCTCTCTAAGCAAAAGGAGGTATAACGGCAAATTATAGTTTGACTTTTCAGGTGTGGACAGGGGTTGCCACATAGTGCAGGATTTTGGCTCAGGTTTCCCAAGAAGAAAGGTGAGCACAAACATCCTGTGACCTGTACTCTCCACCAAGAATTTGCACTGGTTTTGACAACACTTGAAAACATAAAAGGTCCTAACAGTTTGAAGGGTGGTATTTTACAAAAGTAATAAGCTGTATTTGTTAGTTCTGAACACTAAAGTGATGTGAATGTAACTGCTTCTGCCCATCTGTAAAATTTTAAGTGCTCTCTTTCAAGCACTTCTTTGCATCCTTTTTCTCAGTGTGGTAGATAGAAACTTTGGATTGTTTGGAGGAGAGCTGGGTGCAGTTGTGAGTCTTTTGAGTTCTTTATGTGCAGCAATGAACAGGCTGGTTTCAGATTTAAGAACATGGTGTTACTTAGGATCAGGAACGCAAGATTCTCTATTTACTCTTTGGTGCAGGACATCCTGACAGCTAGGGTTTAAAATCTTCATGGGGTTTTTTGTTTGTTTATTTGTTTGGGTCTTTTTGTTTGAAAAGGGATTATGCCTGTGCAGAAAAATGTAGAACATTTCCTTGAGACTTCCTGTCAGTGTATGAGTTTAATGCACATCTGAGACATTGGCAGGACTATAATAAGCCACAGTGGTAGTTACCATCTGTCATGTTGCCAAACTATCTCAAGGCACATTTGTCTTTCTCAGGGAGAGGAGAATATGTCAATGCACTTGGAAATGGAAAGAAAAGCTGTGCTTTTAGCCCACCCCTACAACATAATCACATCTGGTGCTTCTGTACATACATAGAGGAGATTAGCTCCATCTACCCAGTACCATGCCCAGAAAGGCAAGGCAGAAGCCTTCTCTCTCTCTCTACAGTTTAGTTCACTTCCAAGGCAGCTTCAACTGTAATATCATGCCACCAAAATATCACTCTTGTTTGTTGTTCATTGGATCACTGGTAACCTTCCTGCAAAGCCAAAAGTGGCAGGAGATAAAGATGAGTTAATGGAGCCTCACTGGGTCTGGGAATTGCAGCGGTAGGCAAAAGCCTCTGCAGATCTTTGCCCTGCTCATAGGTGTAGCTGCTGTGCTACTATTAAGGCTTCTGGGCAGGGGCAAAGCAGGTGGGGAGCATTGCAATCATGTGCTACTCTTGCACATGGGGTGTCTGTGTCCAGAGACCAGGGCACCAGCATGACAAGTGAAAACAGACCAGGGAAAAAAAATGTATCTGGGAAAAAAAACAAACCTTGAAAACCCCACTCTAAATTAGATAAAATATGCCTGAGGGAAAGTTGGTGAAAGTAAGTATTAATGCTGAAACACCACAATAATTTGTTGGTTTTGCTTTTTTTACTTTTTAAGTATTCCACAGTTTCAGGAAATAAGGAAGAAAAGTGTCTGATTGCAAGTGTCAGATTGGGTCTGTCTTTTCAGGGGTAATTCCTGTGTCACTGTTGGGATGCAATTCCCACTGTCACTGGTATCAAATACACTCTCAAGCACCTGATTTTACTGTCAAAAGCAGGATGATTCCTGAGGGGAAAAATTGCAGCTTCAGTGTTTATTGTGTTCACATCGACCAAAAATCCAACATGCCACACTTCTTCGATAAAATTGGACTATATTAGAATGAATTTCATCTTAAGTGCAGACTTTTATCTAATTCCAGCCACGTCCTAAGCTGACTGTGCATATGAACATAATCTAGACAATAATGCAATGGCACTTTAAATAAAACTGAAAGTCTTTAGGCCCCAACTCAGAATTAAAACTCTTAGAAATCTTGTCTAATGTGTTGTTTATGCTGCCTGCCCCCATTCTTTGAAAAATGCAGGCTAGCCAAAAGTTTTTGATCCTTCTGCTATTAACAGATGGTATATGTAGCTAAGGATAAGCTGAGACTATCACTTAGGCCGCAAGCAAAGGGGTGAGGGATGCTCCCCTGTGGGTACCCTTAAAAGGCCATAAGCTTGAGTAGCAAAAATGAAAAGGTCTAGTGCTGGTGTTAATTACGCAGAAACCACACAGAAAGTGCTCGCTGTCACAGAGTTGAGAGGTTGTGCATCCCTTCCAAAGATAAAAGGCATGGTATGAAAACATTTTGCAGAGGACAATGAAGTGAAGATTAGCATAATCTTTTGCAGTATCCTCAGTAAGCTATCCATGAGTGAGCTGCTTTTTTCTCATTCCTTTTGCTCTAATGTCTGGATTTAAGGAATGGCAATGTAAGAATAGGCTTTGTCCTTGAAGCCTGACAGTTGTGTTTTCCCGCCTTCATGTGATCATCCTGGTTGCTAGTGTACTGCTCTTCTGGTAATCAGACAATGGAAGGAAAATGAAGTGTCAGTTCATTGACAGAACCTTATCCTGGCTATGTTTTTGTCTTAATCCAGACTCATCAGTGCTCTCACACTCTTTCATATTTTCTCATTTCTTCTGAATCAAAAAAGTAAAGTCTCTTTTATAAATGTTTGGGATGAGAGTGAAAGCAAATAATGCTGGAAATATTCCTAAAAATAGCTTCATGAAGCCTAAAAGCAACATCATAGTATGATTCCTCTCTGCTTGGGTGGAGAGTGTCTGTGGTGGATGCCTGTTTAGCATGTTAAATTGAGCATGCTTTCGTACCTACCTCAGTGAAAATGGCTCTTTAGATGCACGTCCTCTGGAGCACAATGTTTAGTTTTAGCATGGAGACTTAGCCATATACATGTTTTGGTTTTACATGACTGTCTCTAGGGCTGACACAGTGGCTAATACTCAAGTTTGTTAGCCACTTTGATCCTGAGTGCCCTGTTTTAAGTCTTGCTACTACTGGTTAAGCTAGCACTTTGTTACCACAGGGATAACCGGAGGATTCCGAGTGTTGGGAGGCACTATCCCCAAGATCAAAATATAAAAATAGGTCTGAGGTCAGGGAACTGTACAGACCCCCAGAAGCTTTTCAGTTTTACAGCTGGAGATAGTCTCTTAAGTATATATAAATCGTCATTAGGATTCTGACAAAGAAGTGCACGATGGGATTGCTGCAGGGCAGGCTCTTTGAATCTTATTCCTGATAAAAACCACTTCTGGCTGGCTGACAGGAGACAAGGCAAGTTCAAGGAAGGCATTAAAAACATCTTAAATCTATTGATGGCAGCAGAAGTGTTGGGATGAATTGTTTGGGATTAGGATGAAAATTTCTGAGTGCAGTCAGGGCAGAGAATTTGGCTCCAGCTGGCAATTCTGGGGAGAAATATGTTTCTGAATATGGTCAGATTCAAATAATAATGCACAGGATCATTGTGAAACTTTCTGAGAAGGAGTAGTTGATTTTTCCCCCTTCCTTTCCCTTCCCCACCCCCTCATTCTCCCCATGGAAAACCTCTGTCTGATTGAAATATCACTCTAGCAGAAAGCCGGCTACTTATCAAAGAGCTCCCTAGCAAAGGCACCAGTGAGGCAGCAGGAGTGGATTTCAGGGCATTGATGGGCACCTCTGCCCTGCTAGGAGCAGCTGTAGTGAGACATGGCACCAGGAGTCCCCATGGCTGCTTCTCTTTAGCAGAGCAGAGGGGCAGTGTCTTTCACTGCCTCACATGCCCTAGGCAGCCTGGGATGACAGGGGGCAAGGCACCTTTGTCTACCTGGGGCCAAAATTCCCTTGCTGAACAAGGAAAGCATCACTACTCTGCAAATCAACAAGCAATGCAGCTCCTTCCACACAAAGGCTGAAGGGAGGCTCAGGCAGACATGGTGTTTTTAGCTTTTTCCAGGCTGTGGCTCTAACACAAAGGCTTTGGGTGGCATGTATTTTGCTCACCATATTAGTGGCTGCCCGGTTGACAGTGACATTCAGTTTCCCAAATTCTTCATCCCCCACAATAATGTGAATATTAAGAGTCTTTGCACCAGAAGACCAGTAAAGTCTAACCCCTGAACAAGTAATTTCAATGTACCTATAGACCTGCTGCTGTCAGTCAAGCAAGCATCTGTTGCTCATTTTCTTTTGGATTTCACATTGGTGTAAGAGCACTGCATTGGTAAGAGTGTCATGCTTGCCCCAGGTCATCATGTATAAAGCTCTATTGCCTTTGGCTCTCCTGGAAATACTTACCTCTGTGAAACTGAAGGGAGCATCCATGTCTGCCCACGGGTGCATGCACTGTAACAGTGGACTATGGGCAGTGTGACTGCTACAGCACAGGCTGCGGTAGCTCCTTCTGCAGGCACAAGAAAATTCTGGTGGGAAGACTTTCCCTAATAGTACAATAGAGATTGTCTTAATTTTCTTTCTAACTGATAGTCAGTGGAGCAATGACTGAAAGACACATGCTTTGTTTGAAACAGAGAAACTGCTAACTGAGCATACCTGCAATGGAGCATCAGCTTGTACCCCCCAGCACTGTCCAGAGCCAAGTGATTTGAAACTCCAGTAGGTTATTCCTTCTTGAGACCTTAGAGGTAATGTTTTTTTTCCTATGATACGTGGACAGTGCATCAATGTGATTGAAATCTAGCCTGGCATTTTGCTGAGCACAAATAGGAGTATCTCTGTTAAAAGAAAGTTCAGTGAGAGGGTGACAAAAGGACCTAATGGTCAGAGTTATCCTAAGTTCTGTGCTAGCAGTGAGAGTGGTTATCAGCGTTTTGTTAAAGAAAAAAATAAATTGCAGCTTTTCTATCCAACCTAGAAATCTGCCCCAACCTAATGCAAGCAGACAGGTTCAGCGCTACTTAAAATTATTTTGCCTCGTCAGTGAACTGTGGTGTTTGCCTGTTCATAAATACTGTGGACACCTTATTGTCTGCTCCACTGCCATCTGACACACAAAATTGAATCAAATACTCACAATATCCAACTTGTTGTCAGATATCAGATACTAAAATAAGCCTGCTTCCCTTTGTGCTTTAGCTATCATGTTTTGTTATGTCAGACTCTGAGATTATGTTATGTTTGACTGGGTCCCCCTGAAAAAGAACCCAAGTGATCTGTGATTTGTGCTGATTTGAGCGAGACAGCAGTTGGTGGGCAGCAGATAATTGAAAGTATGCAAGGCATTACACCTAGCTGTCAGCACAGCTCTGGATTTGCATAGTTGTTCAAAACATCAATGAGAATTGTTACATTTAATTATATCTTATTTACAAGGGACTTGCTCCAGTATTTGATTTATTGTCAAGCAATAGAACAGACTGCCCTGGGAAATAGTTGAGTTGCTATCACTGGAGGTATTTTAAAAATATGTAGGTGTGGCACTTAGAGACATCGTTTAGTGATGGACTTATCAGTGTTAGGTTAATGGTTGGACACAAAGATCTTAAAGGTCTTTTCAAACTTAAACAGATTCTGTGTTTGAAAGAATGTTAACTGAGGTACGAAAAACCTGAACCTATAGATAAACAGGAAGTAGCACATGAGAAAGCTCATTATAAATTTGCTAATAGTTATTTTCTTCTTTCAGAAGTATTTCATAATAAGATATCCTTAAAGCATTAGCAGTGATAACCATTTAAGCTTCCCACAAGTGCATGGCAGCAGGACTCACGAATTATGAAGAGAACATAGGCATGACAGCAAATATCTTGGAGCTTTCTTCACTACAGGAGAAGCCAGGTGAGATTTTATTTCTGTTGATGTTCCCTGGAAGTGTGAGGGCTTCTGTGTAGAGCTAGCACAAGGACCTGTTATATATTTAGGATGGCAAAATTTAAAACATACACATAGGCCAGTAAGCTAAATTATACAATAGGCTTCTTATAATGACTATCATCTTTAAAAATGCAGTCCACAGTGCTTTCCAATCCATGGCATTTGTACTAGCAGACTTTTTGGGAACATTATTCTTCATAAGGCACTATAGCCAAACACAGAACCCTTCATTCCCATGGTCTGTATTCATATAGGGTATATCCTGCTTTATTCACTGTTATGAATATTCACATCAGTATTGGATTTGTTCACACAATGTTTGTGAAAGTGCTGCTTTATTTACATAAAACCTCTTTGTGTGAAAAAAAGACAAAAGGACTCTAACAAGAACATTAATCTATTGCTATTCAGCATTCAGTTTTCTCTTGGAGAGTTGCCATTCTTTAGGTACAGACAAAATATTGCATGACTCAAGCAAATAATTATTGCTTAAAAACTACCCAGAGAAACAAGCTGTTCACCAGCTCTCCATAGGCTCACCTGCAGCTCACTGAGAAAACTGATGGAGTTCAATGGGGTTATGGAGGATATGAAAAGCTAAATGTGTGTCTAAGTGTTGTCAGGATCAGGCTGATGCACACATCCACCACTATCAGGAACAGTTTTTGAATTATTAATGATAAGAAAAATTGCCTAAATTAATTGGATAATTTATTTGTAATGAATAATTCTAGTAGCTCTATTCCTGAATGTCTTCCTGCCCTTGAATAAAGCAGTTTGGAGGTGCTGCCTGCCTCTTGTTTCGAATGTAGTTAAAGCTTCAATTAGGCTTGCCTACATTGAAACTTGACATACCAGTTTCTTTCACGTATTTGTACAGACAGAGAAGCAAGTCTGTGTTTGGGTTGTATTTTTTCAGGGTTTGAAGTCTTGTTCAAAGATCTTGAAAGATTGAATGACTGAGGACATAGACTGGAATTCTGCCCTTCAGTTTATGTGCAAAATCAAAAACATGCAAAGTTTGGTAGTATCTGAGTTTCATCTGATAAGGCATACATTAAAGTATAAAAAGAAAGCCCAGAAATAGGAGACTTGTCAGTTTGAATGTTAGTTAAATAAGTACATAAGATAAACAGTTCAGTGAGGGTTATGTAGCTGAATTTTCAATCAGGATGCACAAAAGGCTGTTGCAACAGAATCTTCCATTACCAAAAATGTGTAGAATTTGTTGCAAAGTAGCAGACATAATTTACAAAGGAAAATCTATCAGTTTTAACAAATCTTTCTTTTCAAATTAAATATTATTAACCAACTCAGAGCATGAAAAATGCCCTTGACCACGAGCTCTTTTAAAAATCCAGTATGCAGCAGGTTTTGATGGTTCATTTATCACTTAATTAGCAATGAAAAGTCTTTCTTTCAAAATTGTTTATTTCATACCTGCAAACAGGTATAAATTTAGTGCATGCTACTAAATTTAGTAAAATGCATCCCTCTTTTTAGTTTTAATCTTATAATAAATTACTGATGCCATTCTGTTGAATATAATTGGATGAATAGCTGCAAGTTTGTGATACTACCACTCATTTTCCACATGGTAAAATGGGCTGTTAAACTATTTTGCTTCATTATAGTATTAAATTTGAAATAATTGGCCCAGAAATTCAAGGCAAACTAAACTTTTGAAAAAAGGAAAGAAACAATTGATGTTTAGGTGGACCAAAGTGCTCAATGCCTGTATCTCTACTGAAGAGAGCTGCTCCCACTGCTGGGAAAAGGTGTATCAGGGATACAGGAGACAGGCAATAGGGCAGGAGCCAAATGCAGTAGCTTCTAGTGCTACTGTCTGAGGACAAACCAGTGACTGTCTGGAAGAATTACTCTGGAGAATGAGACAGGGTAAAGGTGGAGTTCTGACCAAATCAGGGAATAGGTTTGAAAGGTATCTGGGAGGGAAGAGTTGCAAGAGAGAAGCGGAAAAGAAGGAATAGTTTTTAATGTCATTTGGGGTGTGTGTGTGCATGTGTGTGTTTATGTATGTATACATACAAGTATATATGTATGGCAGTGAATTTGAACATTCTGGGGTTTGTAAGGTGCAGTACTGCAAGGCATAGACATTTTGTCCTTTCATTGCACAATCTTTGTTTTTGTTTCTTGAGCGTGGCATTAGAAGGAGCTGACAAAGCCGAACAAGTGATCCAGACAGTGTGGTACCCACATGCAGTTTGAGAGCTGTGTGTCAATCCTGGCTTAGCCACCTGCTAAAGCTCTGTTCCTTTCTATGGTGACATGGACGGGCTGCTTTGCTCACTATATTGTCACACAAGATATGAAAAGGGAGGACATGGCATACAAGCTTTCTCTTCCAAAAAATGGCATGTTTTACAAATCCTTGACCAGGGGCAACAGTGAACACAAGAGATGTGGAGCTCTGAGAGGCCACAACTTAGAGGTGGGTGGAGGTGCACCTCCATGGAGATCATCAGTGAAGAAACCTCTGTGGTTTTAGTCCTATTCTGTGGAACACTAAGGGCTCTTTAAAATGTGGTGCATAATCTTACCTACAAACAAATTGTCACAAGTTAAAGTTTCCTCTTAAGGTTTTCAGGGCCTTCCCCAGGATTCAAGTTTTGGTCATGAGAGAAGAATCTCCTTTCATATCTACAGATATTGTGTATGAAATTTAAGCACTACTGTTTATTGTGTTTTTTCACATGTGTAATTTATCTGGATTCTGCAGGTATACTTTTTTTTACATTTGTCCTTTGGTGTTAATGTATTTTTTTTAGAATATGTGTAAATAGATATGAGCAAACTGTGTAAAAGTTATTCAGCTACCCAGTGAACCATGTAATCTGTTGATTCATAGAGACAACAGATAATAGAGTGAGATATTTGCTTTACACTGTCTGTATAGTATCTAGGCACAGAGTCAATTTGTGTCCTGTCGGGGCATGTTGTACCACACTATATTATCACTTTGAGGATAGGCAATTTGGGTAATGAATATGTGAGCTGGTGGGGGTGGAGAAGGATCTCTGATATTATGTATAAAGTGGAAATGTTGAACCAAGGTTTTGGCTTCCTCCTGGTTAATATAAAGCACTAACATCACAGACAAGCTCTTTTGCTATCTTGGAAACAGTATTGTTAATTAGCTTCTACCTTCACCTCTATCATATCATAAAAATGAAAACAATGCACCAAATACTGACATTTTCTTTGTACAGCAGGTATGAGTGAAAATGCCATCCCTGTGGGAAAACACAAAAATTAAATGGAAGTAAATGAACATTTTGGGAGCAGTTGAAAGAGAATAGTTACTGTTTGTTATGCTTGATCCAAGGGTCTGTTTGACTAGGTTGCAGTGGCTGAGCATAACCACAATAGCCCATCATTGTACCTCTGCTCCAGCCACTCCCAGCAGCCCTGGGGCAGACAGCTGTGCAAATGAGCAGGAGGTGATGACAAATAGGCTACCCTCTTTCCACTGTCCAGAATATGCTTCACAACATCAGATTTTTGTTTTCTGGTTAATCCTTCTCTTAACAGATGATCTTGCAAGCTGTTGACATTTGCATGACTTTTCCAAGAAAGTATCCCCAGATTCCTGATAGGTATTTACAAAAGAGAATTTGTGAAACAGAGATGTTCCAGGGCTGAACTTCCTCTTCTTCAAACATCTTCCCTTATATGCTGACAGTATGTTGTGCAATGTGGAAAATCTGTACCTAGGTTCTATGGCAAATGTCAGAATGGGTTTAACTGTGTTACTCCAGACCTCTGCCCTGAATAATTTGCCCTTTTAGTATAGAAATACAGGTTTATAGGCTTAAATTGCTTCTCTGTGGTATCAGTACAACTGAGCTGGGTTGAAGATGGCTCCAGTATTGCTATGCAGTCAGGGTAACAGGTAAGTCTCACAGTCAAATATGCAGGTGATCCAAAAAAGCCCACTAAACTGTATCCTGTGTAATGGGAGCAGCTAGACTCTGCCAAGCTGAAATTAGCTCCATCCACTTAGCTTTTCCCCATTTTCTGATCCTGCCATCATCACTGAGATTTGAAGCCTGCAGAGGGGAGTGGGAACAAGCTATCCACCCACACTGTGGGTGACTGTCACATCAAGGAAATCTCCATACATCAGATATGAAGCAAAACAGCAAAGGCTTAAAAATGGAAAAGCTGGGTGAAACATATTAAAATATTTTTTCTTTCCTCACTAATGGTCGGTGATTTGTCTGTAAGCAATCATTTCTCTCACATCTCACTCAGGCTTCCTGATAAGGTCTGCTTCTGACAACTTGGTTGGCTTCACTTTGACAAAATTCATCTAGACTTAAATACAAATTTCACTTGAATAAATAAAGAGTGCAGGTAGTCCCAGAACCTCTCTTTCCTTCATCCCCACATCTACCACATGCACCCAGTCTACTTTAGCACCATACTTTTCAGGTAAGGCTGGCCAGCCTGCCCCTGTGTCCCAGCCAGAGAGCTACCCCTCTGAAGGTACCTGGGCTGACCCAAGCAAGGGTCTCCTTGCTTGACTCATCTCCTTCTACATGTCTGCCAAGTGCCACAGCCACCTGAACCATGATGGGCAGTCACAGAAAAAAGAAGCCATGTGATAAAAGCAACGCTTAGTCATGATTCCTGCAGAGGTACAGAAATGTTTTTGTTTCCTCTAAGTAATGCTATTTATTGTCTCTGCTGAGAAGCTCTGGTGAAAGAAAAGGTCAGCATTTTGATATACATTGTACAAACACAACAAAAAACCAGGTTGTATCTGTGTAGGGGCCAGTTAGTGTTTGTGACACTCAGTAGGAATTTTTCCCAAGACATCTCTCAGCCACAGGTGCCAGGTGAGTTCAGCTTCTTTTATGCCTTAGAGTAGAATACACCTTGGAACAGAGCATGCAAGAATGCAGCTTTTGATTGCATTAGAAATGTTAATTCTCAATTTTTAGCTGCTTATAAAGCACATTTCTTCAGCAATACCTCATACTGTTAGTTATTGCTAAAACATCTCTGGGAAAGGTTTGGAGATATGTTTGTTCTCAGATCCTGGTAATCTGTTGCAATTTGATAATGTACCTCCAGCTCCAGTCACAATGAGGCAACTTGATTCTCATTCATCAGCCACACAGCTTAATGCAAGTAGGGTCAGGGTGAGCTTTTAATGAGACTGGATCACCTCCCTGATGGGAACCAGTCTTTTGCTACTCAACTGCTGTTCCCCATCTCCAACAATCTCAGCATCCACAGTGGATGTTTTGGACCCAATTGGAGTAGTTCTGTGAAGGCTTTAATTTAGGCCAGGAAACAACCCCTGAGTTGTTGGATTGGATTGGATTGGATTGGATTGGATTGGATTGGATTGGATTGGATTGGATTGGGGCCAACACGTTCAAGCATTGTGCATGGAATAAATAAAATGTACTAGAGAAAATTTATTCCTCTTAGGCTCATCCCTCTTTCTTGAAAGCAAAAGATGAAGGAGATGAAGGACTGTGTATCTCATTTTTAATTGCACGAATTTTACTATTGGGGTGACTGCCCTAACTGTGAAGTACCTTCTCCTGCTGGGGATTGGAACAGAACCCACTGTGCTCTCCGTTTCCTGTCTGGGAAGTTGGTGCTGCTTTACTTGGCTCAGCTACTCCAGAAAAGCTTAACAGAATGGTGAATTCCCCTGCCATCCCAGTACACAGATCTTGTGTGTATGGTATACACAAGAACACTCTGAAAGAGAAGTTATAAAATGTCATGTGTACTGTGTACTATAAAAATTTCAGTTTATCTTGCATGTATTTTTAATGGCAGCCACTTTCCAGCTTCCTTTTGTTCGATACAAACAGCAGACTTGTTCTTGAAGTAAACACTGTTTTAGTCTTCTGGTTTTTCCCTTTTATTTCATTTCAGTTTAGTTTAGTTTAGAGCTTCTGCCTGAGCAGCCAGGGAATATATATAATAGGGCATGAATACATTCTTATAAGTATTAGAACAAGTATGGAAACACAGAGCCCTTAGTGACCTTGCTAGTCCTCTGCTGATCACTTGTGTTTGTTGTTGTAGGAAGGCAAACATAAGTATAGAAGTGTTATTGAACAGAAAACCCTTCAAAAATTTCACCAGTCTTTTGTATTCAAGTCGAAGAGCAATAGGGGGCCGCCCTGCTCAGAAAGCATACTTATGTGAGTATTAAGAACTGGCTGAGATAAGAAGTAAAGCTTAAGAGACCTTCATCATTAGCTGCTAGTGGTGGAGATTAGTGATCCTACTACAGGATTACAGATGGAAAGAGTGCTAGTGTTGGTTAATTGTTCATTAATGCTTGTAAAATAAGATAGCACTAGTAAAACTTGCTATTGTCTGCTCTCTTAAAGTAAAGCAAAATTGGATCTGCTTATCAATAGCTGTATTGATGTTAACAGGAACATATTCAACAGATCATTTTACAGTGTAAACTACTATCCAGCTCTTTCAACATTTAGTTAGACACTATTATCTTAATAAGAAATAATTTATATTTTAAATAATCTGTTCTCTATGCATGCATATTTTATCCTTTTAATTAGCAATGCCTTCAACAGGGTGCTTTTAATATTTCAGAGTTTGCATATGAATCTCAGGTGGAACATCACCTCCCTCTAGCCTCATGGATTTATTTTATTTACAATATCTTTAGACTTGCCACACTTTTCCACCAGTGCTTTTCTGTACTATTAGGGAATGGCAGACACAGTCCAGGTAGCAGAATTCCTCTCTCAGGGCAGCCCAGGATTATGCAAACTTCTACCAGCAAAAACCTGTGAGCAAGATGAGCATGAAGGAGGATGAACCATGGCTTTGACTGTCTCCTTAGGGGACTGCCCTGCCACGTGCAGCAAGGCTGTGTTTGCTGCTAAGGGCTTACACTTGTCCTCTGTCTTGGTGGGATGCTTAGTCCAGGCTGCAAACTGGAGCTCCTTAGGCTTGTACCCGAGGTGAAGCGGTGCTGTGGTGGTGTGTCTCCTTGCAGACATGCCTGTATGCTGCCTGCCAGCCCGTGCTGGGCCCTGACACTTCCAGCAGGGAAGGAGTGCAGGCAGCCCCTGTCCCAGCAGCTCCCTCCTGCTCTCTCACGCTGTCCCAAGCACTGCCCCTCTGCAGAAGCACAGCCACCTGCAGGACGCACATGTGTGCTGAACTGGCCAGAGCGGGACTGCTGCTCCTGGGAGCCTGGATATCTTCCTCCCACAGACAAGTAAGTCCACAAGGTTTCTGCTCAGTGCACTGTGTCAAAAAATGGTCTTTTGGCAGGGTTGTACTTGAAAGGAAAAATGAGACCTTTCCTTTCTATTAATACAAAAAAAACTTCAAATGAAATACTAATCCTGTAAACAAGGTAAAATATTTTCAGTGAGATGCATGTGAAGCATTCGTGTTTTCACAAAAAAAAATATTTCACAGGAAGAAATCTCAGTTGTTCAGGAAATAAAAATATGTTTTGAAGGCATGTATTTTCAAGGCAGAAGAAAACTCCTCACCATACAGGTTACTTCCCTGTAGTTGCTTGAGCAACTACAATGAAAATAGAAGTCTGCATCTTCACAGCAGACACTCCCTTGGAGACTTCATCACACCCTCACCAGATTTTCCTGTGTATCTTTAGTTGAAGATAATGGTTAAAACCATTGTTGAAGATTATTTGCTCTGCCCTGATCTTGACTGTTTTATTGGTCCCTTGGCAAAACTCAGAGGAGTCTGAAGGGTGGCTTTAGCCTGAGCCAGATGCCACTGGCCCTGAGGGACTGATGCAACATCTGGACACTGACAGGGTGCTGAGAAGTCCTGGCTGGGTCTCTTGCAGGCAGCAGGAGAGGTACTTGGTGGTGTAAAAGCTGCCATGCTCTGATAACTGGTCTGAGAGGGGCTGCATGTGCAGCAGAACAAATGCAAACACTTCTGCTGAGTGCCACTAACCTATCTGTCCCAAAATGTCACCAGCTGATGTCAGCTGAGCACATGAACCATGTGGCTTCTCATTGCCGGTCACCTGCAAGACCCAAGAAGGGGCTGAAACTCCAGATCCGTGTCCTGCCCCCTGGAGAAATTTGATTGCAACAATGTCTCTGTCTGTGGATAAGAAGTGATACCTCTGGTTAATTGCCTCTAAAGTGTTAACCAACAGCTCATTAGTCTTAAAGATACAAACTTGATAACCCTTTTTATTTGGCATGGAATGAAACATGCATAAATAATTGCATGCTGAGACCTGCCACTGAGAGACATAAGATGTTGGTTTAAGACAAAGAAAAACAAAACCTGACTGAAATATTTAGTAAGATGAGAAAGATACAAGTCACAACCTCAGTTTGTAACACAAACCCAAGCCCAGCCTTTTTGTAAGGACTATTTTCATAGGAGTAACAAATAATAGCTAACTGGTCTGTGCTGAGACTTAACCCCAGTACAGAAAACCACCTTGCTCTTAATTTAGCACCTAAAGAGAGTGATCGTAATAAATGCTGGAGCTTTCCTTGCTGTTCATTGAGTTTTCCTCTATTACAGTTTTAAGGTGCTTCTTCAATCACTGCATCTGTTAATTACCTTCTTAGCAAACTCTTAGATCAGATTTGGGCAGAACCTCTGGGTCTGACAGTAACTTCAGTTCAGACCATTCAGCAGGCAAAGAAAATTAAAAAATCATTACTGTGGCTTTGTTCTATTAATGGAAAGCTATGGATTTGGAGCACATCCCTTCTGTGATATGAAGGGATGGGTAAACAGGATACACCACTGCATGGTAGCTATGGCTTAAAATCAAAGCATAAACAGCAGGACAAATGTTCATTGTAGCCAGATAATCTAAGGAGAGCAGAGCTCTACATGAACATGTCCAACTTGGCAACATGGCAAGGCACTTCAATTTGAATTTGATACATTTCATTATATTCAAGCAGTGGGACCTCAGCCCTTATATGGAAGCACTGGGATTGCAAGTGATTAGAAGGGGAAAACAAAAATATTTAACTCCTGGTAGAAATTTTCCAAATGGCTACAGATAACATATAAAATAGGTGCTAGAGTAACTGTGTGATGCTGGTAGAGACCTTCAGGAAGAAAACCTTTGTCTGTACCAAAAATAAGTGAACAACGAAGCCCCTCTGTGGCTAGATGAGAGAAAGCGTCTGAAGAAGGGTCTTGCCATTCATTCTACCTCATTACAGGTATCTGACTGATAGCAAAGCTGCATCTCAGTGCAGCAGCTCATTAGTAAGAGAAGACTCTGACATAAGTTCAGATGTTGATCGATGTGACTGGTAGTGTGAAGTCAGGATTTTGTTGTCAGATGGAGCTTTATCATCTGCATTGCAGCCTGGTGGTTTTTAGTGGAGAATAGTATAGGAAGAGTGTGTTAAACTGTTTGGGGGTTTAATACCCACCCAGCCATTTTCTTATGTTGCAGCTTCCTTTACCTACTATGTCATAGGAGGCCAGGTGAAAAGATCACGAAAAGGCAAAGCACATTTTCAGAGCTGCCTCCTAGAGCCTAGGGCCTGCTCAATGCCCTGAGTTGTGTGACACGAGGGAGACAGAAAGTTAGATCATGGCGCTGCCTGAAGTGCCAAAAATGTGCCCACATGTCCATGCAGCCTGTGTCAGCTCAGCTCTCTGGTGGGACTAATATTGCTGTTATTATCCAGTCTTTTGACCTAATGCCTCATGACAGAAGGGAAAAGTCTTGTATGTTTGTGTTCTATTGGAGCATTAATGGCAATTTGCCATTGTTTAACATTAAAAGCCTATCAAGCATGATGTAGCCTTCCGGAGGGCTTTGTCCTTAGTGCTCTGGATCGCCCTGCCCCAAGCAGCTCTGCTCTCCCCCACTCACAGTGCTCTCCATGGCTGCTCTGGGGGAGCATTCCAGCTGACTTCATGCAAGCTTTTCCTTGCTAAGATCTTTTTCCAGCTCACCGTTCTAAAGACTTGATGGTTTCCTGCAGCCCTTCGGACCCACACTTCAGTGTCTTGTACCCTACAATCGAGTTCCCTCTTTACTTGTTATGAGCCAGCACATGATGGGTGAGCCCCCAGCATGCCTTGAGGTATATCAAGAGCAATGGAGAAGTGAAGACAGCAGCAAATTAGCAGCAAAAGCAGGCTCTGTTGAGGAAGTTCTTCTGAATGTTACCATTTAAACTGTTCTTAAATGGCATTTACATTTAAATAATTTTATAATATTACTCCAGCCATGTGAAGATGTACTAGGAATTTACCAGCTCAAGCTCAAAATCTATTCACCCATCCTTTTCCAAGGTGATGATAATGGACCCCCTCCCTTTTCCTCCTTCCTCCTTCAAATTATTATATTTTGCCTGCCTATCAAAACAGGCTGGGTAAATAAAATTTTGCAAAGTTGCAGTAGGCAGAATGACACAGTTGTTGGTTTGGGGTTTTTATACATTTTCTTGCCATTGTTCTCTGCAGAAGATTTCATGTTCCTTGCTTAATTTTTGTATGGTAACTATCTCACTGAATTTTGACACATTGACACTTTCATGCAACTCTGCCAATGCAACATCAATTTTCTTCAATGGAGAATTTTAACATTATTTTCTGATTTTTTAAAAAATGAAACAAAAATGGAAACAAAAGGTATGCTTTAGATCAAAGTTTTATTTTTGTGCCCCTAGGCTCTTCCTCAGGTTTCTGCACTGGGGAAATTTTAACCAAATAAAGCTGTTCCAAATGACATTTCATGATGGTGTACACAGACCAGCATGTCGGTACTGATGGGGGCCTGGGTTAAAAGGATTAAACTCTGCCTGAGAGAAAAGACCAATGGCAGCTGGACAGGATACATCCTGCTCCTGGCCTCCTCAGACCTTTAGGTACCTCAGGATGAACAAAAAGTATTTAACCATTTAACCATTTTCCACTTGTGCTGCAGCATGTGGAGGGGTCTCTTTCCCTGATGTTGCAAAAGGAGCAGCATGAAACTTTATTTACTGCCAGCATTTCTGGGTGTCCTATGAGCCACCCACCTTACAGCTTTTCCTGCAGGAGGAATTTTTCTCCCCTTTGAGAAACAGCTTACTGCAATAGACCTTATTCCAGCATTTGCCCCAAAGCAAGGACTCAGTTGTGCATTTTGCAAATGTGTTGTTTTGGGCATCTTACCTGTTTCTTTTCTATTAAAAAATCAATATGACCCTTGCAAAGGAGCTCTTTTCCTCACCTCCTTGCCACCTGTGTTATCAAAGATGCTGAAAATCAAAAATAAAGTAATCAGTTATTTTAAGCCAAAGCTTAAAAGGGTATTAATTCAATGGGATAAACAGCAGTTAAGTAACTTTTATCAAGCAAGCTGGGTTAGGTGGTTAAAAGAAAGAAAAAAAACCCTAGAAAACATACAGTAGGTAGCAGTTTATGTGTCAAGAAAACTGAGAGAAATTTTGACACTCTGATGTCTAGCAGATAACACTTAAATCATTTTTCTCCAAACTTCAGTCATAAAACTTCAAAGAGTTTTAGCCATAATACAAATTTTTAGACTAAGAAGCAGTGTTTGAAGTTATTTTATAGGATTTTGCTGTAAGGGCTCCAATTGATTTGTAGTAAGATAAAAGAAGAAAACTTTATTTTCGAAGCTTTGTCGGAAAAAGCTTAGCTTCCATTGGCCGTTTTGCCAATATGCCTTGAGGGGATGATGATGTCGACACGGATATTATATGCCTATACGAACTGAACTGAGTTTACACCTCCTGCTGTTTGTGTTATGGTTAAAATCTGTCACAAAACTGGCAGTGATTTATTAAATGTTTAATGAAGTAAGACAAAAACTTCAAGAACTACAAACAGAAAAGTAGAACATCACATTAAAGTATAATAATATAGGTTACACTTCTGATTTTTTCATATTTCTTTTGCTAAAATGTGAAAAACACAATTAGAAATCAAGGCAGTATCAAAAGATTATGGGGTGTCACAGATCAGACTACCAAAGGTTGTGCTTCGCTTGTTCACTTTTTTCTTTCTAAACAGAGGAATGAAAAAAAGAATATGAAATAAGAGTATGCTCACAAAAAAAACAACAAACCAACACAAAGCAAAACTCAAGCTGGCATTATAGAGTATCAAGTCTCAGACACAGAAAATTTTCCCTGTTTTCAGAAGAGCAATAATAAATGTGATTCAGTGCTATTTCACTATTGTTTCATGTCCCAGCTAGAAGAATATTCTGTGCCACACCACATATTTTAATGATGTCTATCTAATAAACTATTTTTAGTTTTAACTAATGAACTTAATTGAAATTATAATTTATAATTTCAATTATATTAAAATTAAATTAAAATTAAATTTTAAAAGTAATTGCTGAACACAGGAATTTATGTTATTTTCCAGTAGCTTTCAGAAATTATAATTATGCACGATACAGCTGTCTGTATGTTTTCCACATTATAATAAAAGATACATTATAATAAAAAAATACAATATTTGTATAAGCCTCCCATCCATCAGTGTGTATGACAGTTAAAGCTCGGTAAGTGTCCTCCTGCACTTTTTGGCAGAGGTTATTTACATTTCTTGGTATAACAGAGACTAAATCTATACTTTAGGTTTAATTATTTTTCATTGTAAAATGTAATTCCTGTTATTTGACTTGCCTGATTATTTATGTACATCCTGAACTAAAAATTCATTAAACACAGCAGGAGGGGGTTTAAGAGTACAAATTCATGTTTATTCTGTTACTTAGCTCAAAGAACATCAGCCATCAATGCATCCATACCAACATGGTAATTCACTGAGAGATTTATGGTGAGCCTTGTGGGGCTGTTATGCCTCATGAGCCCCTCTGACCCAGAGGGCTTGAGGTGCTCCATAGGCTTCTTCCTCCTGGTTCTCCCTATTCCTCAGCAACATTTTCAAATCCAGCATTTTCTGTCTCTGGGAAAGTCAGCAGAGCAGCAGAAAGCAGAACTGCTGCTTTCCAAGCCCACTTTGGCTGGCTTTCCAGAAGGGTTTGTTCTGGTCTGTTCCAGTTTCACGCTTTTGGGGTGCCAGGGTAACCCCTGGCCCTGACAGACCCAAGCAGCTCTGAGTCATTTTCTTTACATTGCTGTGCATCACAGAGAACATTAATTTCTTAAATAAAGAAGGTTTTCACACAGTGTAGATAAGCACAACAGCCAATGTCATTGGCAGACCCCTCCTATCATGAATGACTTAAGATTTTTCCCCTTCTCACCCTTTGCAGCAGCCCAGGATTCAGCTCTGTTTGCAGGAGTTTTGGCTCTGCTGCTGTATTGAAGGCCCCAGCTTTTAAACTGCATTTTTGGTCTCCTTTGAGATATTGGTAAATCAAATTAATAATAACAAACCCACAAATTTCAACAACAACAACAACAACAACAATAATAATAATCCCCCCAAAATAAATTCCAATAGGCAATCCTTTAATTCTTCTACTGCTTCTGCTTGTTTTCTGCTTGTTGGGTGAAGGGCTGGGTGGCATTTTGCCTACAAGTACTCAGCAGCCTGAGGGTGGTCACAGAGGAGAACTGTGTTTTGAGCTATTTATCAGGTAAATTTAGATGTGGGGGAAAAAAAGGTTGTGGTTGTTCATTTTTGCCCTCACTACTGGATGTCACTGCCCATGGCTAGGGCAGAAATATTCAAGGTTGTCATAATGCAGTACACCAAAAAAAAGGTGAATGACATTGGAGATATCCTTAATCCCTTATATAAATTAATATAAACCTTATATAAACTAATCTGCTGGGATTTTTTAACAGGTATATTCTTTCAGCTAGTTTTTAATCAAGTGAATCTCATATCCCCTGTAATATATAAATGATCACAAAATAACTCATACTTCCTTTTTTTTTTAACTTTTGCTTAAGGAGCAAGACATAAATACTAGCTGCATATTTTTTGCTATCAAGTCTGATTTTTTTTCAGACAGCTATATATTGTCAGAGGTTTTCCACCACATGAAATAGGTCCATGGCAATTGGCTCCAGGTGACTATTCTTTCTAATTTTTTTTTGCCACATGTGTTTGTGTTATATCAACTTGCTAATTTCCCCAAGTCTAGTCCCATATTTCTGGCAAGCAAGCTACATCTGTCTCTCTGGGACTCTCCTTAAGGGGTCCTGGAAAGAAATGCATTGTTTCAGATTTTATTTCCATAATTTAAATTGATTTTTAAAAATATTTATAAATGCTTCCTTTGCTTCCCCTGGTTTAAACATTTTAAAAATTATATGTGTTGGTTGAAGCTAAGGAACATCATTATGAAAGAGAATTTCTGGACCCCTCATGGACAGCAGGGATTAGCAGAAGGTAGTGCCATCTTCATGTTTCTGAGCTTTTGGGCTGTCCCTTTTGTAACCCTGCAACAGAAAATAAATATTATCTTCAATTTGTCTTCAGTCAAAAAAAAATCAACAGGGAGGGTCTTATATTCCTTTTGTAAAAAAAAATGTGACACCTGCTTCTATTAAAAATGTATATTAAAAAAATAAAAATTAAAGGACAAGCTTGAGCCTGGGGCAGGCAGATCTGTGTGCTGAGGGGTGGTGGAAACCTTAACCCCAGATATGGGTTTGGAATCAGACTGGGCAGGCTCCTTAGAGCTGTTATTTGCGAAACGAAGGGAGCGGTGTGCTCTGTGCTCCCGGCACAGCTCGATGATGCTCCAGCCGCTCCCAGCCCAGCCGCGCCGACCTCGGAACGCGAACCCTCCCGGCCGGGCTGGTGCCAGCGCAGCGCTGCCTCCGCTCCATCCCCGGGACATCTGGCGGTGATTGATCCCCAAACAGCGCTCCCGGGGTGTGCGGGTTGGCCCCGGGATGCGGCACCGCTCGGGTACCACTCCGGCCACGGGGATCAAGCCACAGCATCTGCCCGGCCGCACTCCTCGGCACTGCTCTCCTCCTCCTCCCACGCACGTGTGGTAGGAGCTGGGATGCACAAGTGAGCCACCAAAAATGCAAACAGGCGTCTCTTCTGCCCAGGCACTGATTCAGACTCCAAAATTACTGGGGATGAAGGCATGAGATATGTTGGGGATCTCGTAAGGTGAAAAATCAGGAACACTTGAAAAAATACTAAAAATATATGGGATGTTAAAAAAAAAAAAAAAAAGAAAAAAGAAAAAACCCAACAAAAACGTGATTAGGGGATTTGGACATTAACCTGAGCATTTTCTTTAGGAGGATTTGTTTGGAGAGCAGTTGTTTTACTAGGCTCTTTATGGAAAGCAAGTTCCATCACTAATGTATGTTGGGAGTCACAGACATTTTGATAGTATCCTACCTGGCCTATTAATGACTTCAGTCCTCCTTTTATACTTCAGGTATCCATTTTTAAGGAACATAAAATTATAATGGGTCAGGAAATATCATAGCTTTCCTATCCATGTAACCGTATAGAAATTTCAATAGGAGTACTTACCTAATGTATCCTTCAAGGGGGACATCCACCGCTCTAGCCTACATTTCTTGTGTATCTCCAGCTCCGAGTCACTCTGAAGTTTAAACGTTCAAGGTGTTCAGTCCCAGCCTACATTTATAAAATAACAGCAAACTTATCCCTTGGCATTCAGCTTTGCTCAAAATTCAGTTCCCAAAAAGAGCTCCTCTTTCTTAGAAATAGATTTCCAAAATCTACAGAATCACACTTCTCCCCTTGATTTTTGTGTAACTATAGACAGAAAAGCCCTCTTGGTGCCAATAATGCCAAGGTCACAGTTTTGACACCCATATGAGTCATTCACAAAGGTTGGACTTGATGGTCCTTCCGGGTTCCTTCCAACTCAGATTATTCTGTGATTCCATGTCCATTAGCAGGTTAATGAGGTAGCAACGATTAAAATTCCAGAGGTTGTAATAGATTTGTTTCAGCATGAAATGTAGCTGAGTGTTAAAATCTCATCTCATCTCTCTATGCCAGGATACCCGAGTGCACCATGCTAATTATTGCTAAAAAAGCTGGCCTGTGTCTCTTGATTAACAAACAGACAATTCCTCCAGCAGAACAGCTTTCCTCTGAGAGTTGTTGGGGCATGTTGGCCACATACAGCCCCAAAAACTGAGCTCAGCAGAGGCAGACCCAGAAGTAGACCTGGCTGGGCTGTGGGATCCCAGAGCTGACTCCTTCCAAACAGATGCTGATTTGGGAGGAGACACATCCCAATGTCTTTTAAATTAAAAGACTCAGAGTATTCTTTCCTTTAGGAAAACTGTCGGACATTTGCTGCCATGCCTGGTACGGGGTGTAGCTACATTATTTTACTTTGTAACAGATTTTCATAGAAATTGCCCTTTTGCCCTGGTAAAGAGTTACACCTCTGGGTGCTATCATGCCACTACCTCAAGAGAGAACTACTGAAGGGTGTTACTGACAAGAAGAAGAGGATGGGCTTGGAAAAGACACAGTGTGGCTTCCCAGGCACTAACACTCCTGTGCAGAGACTGTCATCTGCAGGGTTTACTTGTGCACCTCCATCTGTGTGCTCCCAGACTGGCACTGCCCCCTGTTCTGCAGAGCACTCACTTCTGCACAGGTATCTGCACCTCCTGTGCTGGCATCACCCTCGAAGACCTTCACTGCTGGCTGTGGGTTGAAGGGCTTCATAGTGCTTTTCACCTGAGCCACAGGTAGAAAGGTGTACCCTTTTCCCCCACATCAGTACTGGCAAGCTGTTTGCACCCAGAAAGACTGGCACAAGAAAACAGGATTTTAATAAAAATTAGCATCCTCTATGAAGAAGATTTGCCCCACACCAAATATTTTTACTGTGTATGTATACCATAAATTACTGTTATACTGGGAATATAAATACTTACATTCACATCCTTCTTTCCACCCCTGCTGGAAAAACCCCCTAAGCCTTCCATGAGCTAAGGGAGGAACTGACAAAGGCAGAAACCAGTTCCAAAACTATTAAAAAATGCTTTGTGATCCTCCTACCATCATCCAGCTGGCACTCGGAGCCTACTGAGGCACATGCTGGACCCCAGCACTGCTCCACTTCTGGCAAGGCACATACATCCAGCCCAAAATGTGTAAGAACATCTCTTTCTGGTCTCATCAGTCTGAAACCTCAAATGCTTTCACAGTGCATAACTGTCCATTTCCAGCCAACTGTAGTTACGATCCTGGTAACAATGTCAGACCCACAGGCATAAAACATTGACTGATGATTTAAGCCAGTATACATGACATTAATGAAGGTATTGGATAGATTTTCTAAGGAAAGCACTGAGTTTTTCAATTTTTTGGGGGGTTCTGCTAATCTTATGTTTACCCTGAATTCAGGGGCATCAGTTTGAAATGCCATAACTTGTAACAAACATATTTACAGTGCCTCAAAAACTTACACAAGATGTATGTTTCTATGAGAAGTATTTTGTTCCTCCTGTAGGCTTTTATCTGGTTAAATCTGTTCAATATATTAATTAAATATAAACTTCAAAGCTGATCTTGCAGTGTTCATCGACCACAATAGCTGATGCTCAAGTATCCTCACTTAAATGCATTGCTCTTGGTCCTTTATAGCACAGTACACAATCAAAAGGGATTCGTAACTAATCTTCTTAATATTATCTCTAATACATTTGTGTTTAATTAATTTATCTAGTTACCATTTGTCTGTTTTAAACAGTTCATGTTTAAAATCACAACTTGTGCACAACTTTCCTCTAGCTGGAAACATTGGGGAGCTACAGAGTCCAAGACTGCATTCTCTCTTTTTATTGGGTAGGTCACTGCTCAATGTCTCCATAAGCTGTTTCAGAGGTAAAGTTAATCTCCTATCCACAGCTCGTTCAAATCAGCCCAGAGCACCCATGCAGCCAGCCTTTGCTCCCACATCTTTGTGATGGAGCTGCCCCATCCAGTCATGGATATCTTTGATGTCCCTCCACTCCCAACAGGAAGAGAGAGCTGCCTCAAGGCAGGTCCTTCAGGAACTGGACACAGGTTGTTAGCAAGAGGACAGCAGTGCACAGCAGGTTCAGTGCTGCATCTCCCAGGTAGGTTGCAGGTTAACCACAGCTCTGGGTACTGCACAGCCACCTCTGTGAAGGACTGGGCATGTGATGGAGCATGGCAGCAACTTCCTAAAGTCCTGTGATCAGAAGGGATGAAAATTGCATCAGGACAGGTGGGAGGAACTTGACAGGATCACTCTGTCTCCATTGACTACTGAGGGAATTTTAATTGCCATTTTAGACCAAGTGGTGCAAGTGAGATGAATTCCCCCCACCCCATGTCATGAACATGTGAACTCATTACAAGGATGGGAGCTAGCAGAGAGCCAGCTCTTCTGCAGCAATTTCCTGCAACCATGCTCAAACCCTCAGTAAATGCAAAAATGCAAACCTTACTCCTCAGAGGAAGTTCATCTTGCATGTACCACAGTAAGAACTTGTACACATGCAATTACTGCCACTGCACTGTAAAATTATCCCCTAGCTGTCTCTTGGTATCTTATTCAAGTGCCCAAACCTTTAATCTTGGTGTCTCCTGGCTCCCAGTTTTGCTAATACACTGCTTCTTTTGCCTGCCACAGTTCACTGAGGCTGTGTACAGGTGTTAGATCCACCTGCATGAACAGCCTGAGGCTTGAGTCTTATCAAGTACAGAAAAACCTGATCCCTGCCTGTGCAATCCTCCACTCTAAATTCCTGCTGACAGTCACCTGGTTTCTTAAGTTCCAGTTACAGGTTGGAACTAAAGCCTGCTGATGCTGTGGGAGTCTTTCCATTGATTTCCACGAGCTCTGGATCACTGTTTCCTGCCAGCCACATATGTAGACAAATATCCGAAAACCTTTCACCTAAGTAGTTCAGACAATCAGAGTACTATTGCATTTATAGATGCATTAAAAAGAAGGACATTGAGAGATATTATTTATTCTAATTCATTATTAAATCAATGCCTTGTATGCAATTGGAGAGGGCTTACAAGACATCTGTTTACCAATTTTCTCCTGGTAACATCACCTCCACAGAAATAACTAAATCACCTTCACATTCCTCTTGGTGAAGCCATTAAGCCTAGAAACATGCTGGTTTGGGCAATACAGAAATCAAAGTGGTAGCACAGCAGAGAAGATCTGTGTTAAAGAACAAAAATCCACAGGCTGCTTCAAATATCAACAAGGAACCCTGAAATTTTCTATCAATTTCTTTTCATGGCCTTGTGACATTTTCAACTAAAACCTATATTGCTTAACATCAAGGCACTCTGAGAGAGCTTCAGTTGGAAAAGGTAATTTTTGAGTGAGACTCAGCAGAAAAAGGTAATTTTTCAGAGAGGTTCACTGGAAAAAGGTAATTTCAGAACCAATTGCTGCATTCTTTTGCTGTTATTTTGTCTCTTTTCTAAGTAGCCCTAATGTCATTCATGGGCACACTATGTCAATATATCAGTACTGGCTAAGTCGTTTGTGCAAAGTAAGTTTACAGAAACTGTAGCTTTAGGCTATGTTATTCCAGGACTGTGAAGATCAAACAATGCAATTTCACTTGGAAGTTTCATCAATTTTGCATCAATGTTGATGCCAGAGCAGGAGACCTGCTCACAGAATCATAATTTCATCCTGCTAAAACTTTTGTTTTTGATAGAGAATCTAATTTCATATGATAGGTTATGCAGTAATACCATGTATTCATAATACCAGTCTACCAAAGCCATATTGCTTTGCTGTAAATTGAGGCAAAGGTAGAGAGGAATTTTTAATAGCTGATCTGAACCACATCAATTTATACTGTTTTGGGATATGAAGGGCAAAAACCCCAGTTTTTGATTGCAGGTGTTATTATGTGTTATTTGTACAAGTGGAAGAACAAGAACAACAGAAAGCCCTGAGCTTTCATCTGCTTATTTCCTGAAAGCTTTGGAAAGGGAGTAATGTATTTCAGCTTTAATGGCTTGAAATAAAAATCTCTGAAAATTATTAGGCCCCTCATACATGTATCCTTTGATTGTAGCTCTACAGAGAAATGAAGCAAGTCTTGCAATGAAAGACACAAAAGTTGATATGCACAGGAAGAAATAATAAAAAAGCCTCACATTTTAAAGTAAAATAGCAAGAAGGACAGTCAAAGAGTTAATTCCATCCTATCTGTTATGCCTGCATATATGCTGAATATCAGATTTTCATTCATTTCCTCTTTGCTACCTAAATACTCAGAAGAGAGTATTCAGTGTTCAGCATGTGGACTGGGCATTGTGCTGGGATCCTGCACACAACATCCACCTTTGGCACCTCTCTGGGGAGATGTGGTGTGGCAGGAAGATGCTAACCCAAAGGACAGCAACTTCCTTCAGCTTTAAAATGATCATCCTTCCAAACCTCTGTGTCGGCTTCCTGCAGAAACAGCCTCAGGTACATCCCTCAACTCAGCAGACTCACACAAGGCAGTAAACCTCACTCCTTGGTGAGGAGCCTTTCAGAACCAGGCTGAGAGGGATAAATCCACTCCAAAGCCTCACACTTCATTTAGAAATTATTGGTTCTATATCTGCTGCTATTAGGTCATATACAGTTGTGACAGTGGTTTCCGGGAAGCACCCAAACACAGGCTTCATAACACAGGAAGCTATCAGGATGCAGTATTGTTGTAGTTCAAACCCATTTTTGGAAGTTCAGCCTAGCTAAAGGCCATATTCATTAAAAAGTTATGTAGCATTTATAGATTTCTTTTTTTTTGTTGTTTTAACTACCCAGAAACATGTGGATGAACTTTACAAAGTAAAGTATACACTTTTCCAATCCATTACACTTCTTTTCTCCCCTGAGCACCAGCAGCTACCTTTCTGCCATGCTCCCAAGGATACACAGGGCAAAAAGGGGGCAGGAGTAATCTCAAAATCTATTCCCTCCTTCAAACACATGAGCTGTTGTACAATTATTAAAAGCAAACCTGAAAAGACAAGCCCATAGTGTAGCTGGCACAGGTGCCCTGCAGGTCATGCTCTCCAGTACCTGAGCACGGAGCCACTCTTCCCCTCTGCTGCTCTGGGAAGAGAAGCATACACCAATGTGCCCTGTATTGTCCTGCCAGCAAACACACAGCAAAACTCGGGCCAGAAAGGGAAACAAGGGCCTGAAACTCTGGCTGCTGCTTAGGCAGAGGCCTCTTCCATGCACATGCATATAGGCTGTACCTAAACAGTTTTGGGCAGCATTTTCTGTCATAGGGCTTGTTCCTTTCTGTGCAAACATCCAGCTGTGACGCTGGAGCTCTCAGCACACACTCTCTTCCTTCTACCCTCACTTCTACTGCCCTCACATCAGAGCTTTGAGGGAAAGATTGGGATTGTTTACCTCTTCCCAGACTGTTGACATGTCAAAATAAGCTGCACTCCAAGCTGTTGGCTGATTTAGATTGCATACCTTTGTAAATTTATTTACAATCTGAAGGATGAATATTTCTAACGATCGGAAGGAAAAAAAATCAAAACAAAAAAATCATTTCAAGGTAGAATTGAAAAATGCCCATTCAGAATTTCAAGAGAGGTAATTTCACTTAAAATTTTAATTTAAGACACAGTTTATGGGATAGAATGTTTGACCTTAAAATGTACTAATGAGCATGGTGGGTGACAACCCTGCCCAAGGTCCACTCTGAATAAATCCCACCAGTGATATGGGTTTATCAACAGAGCCCAATGCAGCAGGGAGAGGTGCCACCAAAGACGTGGAGCACTCCCATGGCTCCTGCTGCTCTGCATCTCCACTCCCCTTGCTAAGGACAGCTTTTGCAGAGAAACATTTCACTGTAAAACAAAAATTATACTGAGTGAAAGTGAACAAGGTTCTCAAGATTTCTCAGAGCTAAGGGGGATGAGTCCTGTGCTCTGTGGAAGTAGCACTTGTTTGGTCTTTGCAAGGCAGAGCTGCAGGGTGCCTCAGTGCTGCTCTCACCCACATGGGCTAGGGCTGTGCTGTGTGTTTGGGTGGTTGCTGGTCTCTGCACAGCCCACCCCACATGCCACTCACTTGGTGCACAGAACCAGCACCAGGAGGACAATTGATTACTGAGGGAGGGCAAAAGTCTGCTTCACAGACTTAAGGCATTTTATTTTTGCTTTCTGGTTTCTTTTTATCTCCTCTTTCTTATGTGGCTGGCTGGGCTCCCTTTATTCTGCAGCTGTGGTGCTGAATGCTGATGACAGTGTGGCATTCATTTTAGGGGCAGTACATGCAGGCTGCGAATGTCTGACCTTTAGGAGGGAAAATGAGTGGAGACTGTGGTTTTATGGCTGAGAGATAATAATGCTTTACCTCTTGACACTTATTTGGGTGAGGGATGTTGATATACACCCAGTCCTTACGTGTATATTCCAGCAGCACAAAGCAAGTGTCCAAAGGAGCAGTAGCACATGTAATTGATAGCTCCTTTGTGTTTTAATGTTGCCCTATTTTTATGGGTTTTTCTTCAAATACTGTTGCTAGTTCTAGGCTGCTGATGACTTTGCTACTAATCAATCTCAGATGTGATACTATAAATATGATCCAAAGATAGGGCTGATCATGGGACCAAAACTTCAGATATTAGTGGAAAATACCTACCAAGAGTATGTGCTGAAAGGTCCCCCAAAGTGCCCAGCACTGGAGAGCCTCATCTCTTGGGTCCCAGGCTTGGTTTCTCCCACAGACATGTCATGTTGAATCACACAACAGGTTTCATTTCATCTCAGCACAAAGGCAGCCTCCAGGGATGCCAGACAGTAATTCTTAATCAACATGCATGCAAAAATGCAGAGCAAGACTTTCCAGAGTGGCAGTGCTGTGCCTGCCTAGGTCAGTATCCAGTCTTTGAGAGCCATTAACAGAGAGAACTTAAAGGAAGCCAACATGCCAATGTGCCCAAAAAGGCTGATTTGGCAGAAGTGGTAAGCATGGAGATGTGGAACAACCAAACATGCCACTTGCTTTTGAAACCTTAAAGATCAAAAGGTTGCGGTTTAGATCAAATTTAGAAGAAAATAACTACTTAATGGTATTTAAAATCTTATGGTATTATATGCAAGTACCTTTACTATAAATAATAGACAAGTGCATATACATGTATACATATATATCCACACATTTACATGTGTATGTGTATGAATGTGTGTACATATACATATGTGCATACATATACACATCTACTTACATATATACATATATATTCATATATATAAACACAGTTT
Source organism: Toxostoma redivivum (assembly GCA_013397375.1). Lineage (NCBI taxonomy): Eukaryota > Metazoa > Chordata > Aves > Passeriformes > Mimidae > Toxostoma > Toxostoma redivivum. The sequence goes on along the minus strand of VXBI01005881.1, from coordinate 1,551,661 downwards.
CAATGAGTCCCACCAATTACAGGGGTTTATTAACAGAGCTTAAAGCAAAGCAGGGAAGATGCCTACAATGTGCATATATAACATATATATGAGGTGCCCATAATTTTAAGATATATATATTTTTATACACATATAAAACCCATTTATATATATGTGGGGGTGGTAGCAGGAAAGAGAGGAAGAATGAAAGAGAGTGATATTGGAAATGCAAACAGACCACCAGCCCAGGGGGTGAGAGATGTTCCCATTACTTATCCGGAATATGCTGATGGCCTCAGTCCAAGTCCTGACAGACATGTCTGCCACGTCACTTCAGTGGCAAGGCTTGTCACAAATTGAGGGCACATTTGCTTGCAGACAGCAAATAAAGCCAAAGATTGAATGGCTATGGAAGCATTCTTATCCTGGCTATTAATTTAGGGTTTCTGGTATGTCCCAGGTCTACTGGCAGTGAGGACTATCGAACTAGCATCTGTCAAACCACACACTAATTGCACTGAGACAAATGGAAAAATATAATTTGCAGGTTTTGACACGTGGCAAAGTACAGTACGACGACCTGGCTGAAAAATACTTGTCTTTGGTCTCTGCTTCCCATGGAAAGCACATTCTATTAACATTTATGTTTATAATTATCCTGCAATTTTATTTAGGTTCAGTTGAACAGAGGCAAAACATGGCACTTTTCTCACAGATCCGAGCAGCTGATGGGCAAAGGTTAATTTGTCAGTACATGGACACATTAGCTTGTCACATCTGTTATTAATTGCAAACAGATATATTAGTCTAATTAAACATTGCAAAGGACTGACCTAAATTGTTCAATGGTCTGTAGCTACATATATTCTGCTATTAACACACTTCATGTTTCATGTTTAGCTTTCGCATACTGATGAGAAGTAGCACTCTTAATTGTAAAGCTAGTTATGTGTCTCGCAGTCACCACTTACTGCTGGTACAGTTAATGTGCTCCAAATGTAAAAATAAAACACATGTGACACAGCCATGTGAATTTTCTGTCAAATAGCAGCCATTCCTTCTCTGTCGTCTCCATTGCTCGCTTTCCTAAATGATTATTTTCCTTGGCAGCTGTCTAAGTGGCTTGTCGCAGTCTAATTTCAAACCTCATTATTAGGACAAACAGTTGGGGCGCATCAATAGCCCATCAGGATTAATTAAACTGGGAATCAGCAGCTGACTGTTAATCAGATCATTTGCAGTTGATCAGTGTAGGGAGTATCATCAAGATATTACTGTAGCCATTTTTTATTATGTGTCCACAGCTCATAACAAACCCAGTAATGGCTTGATACAAAATATTTGCCTTGCAAACAGCAGCTTCTTAGCAAGTGTTGGGTAGTGTAATTACTGCTTCAAACGAGATAACCTCCAAACTGTACATTTATGACCTAATTCACTTTGTCCTGCTGGCTTTAGATGCTCCACTGCATGAGAATAAGCAAACCTCTCCTTTGGAGAAGTCTTATCTGTCTTAAGGCACAGGATGCCCAGCACATCACATCCTCTACTCTATGTCTCACCTTTATAAAGCATGGTTTCCCTAAAATACACACAAATACTCTTTCTATGGTAATTCTCTTGAAGAAAATATATTTAAATTGCTAAAGGATCATTTGTGGTCAATGCAGTCTGTTACAATGACATGCAAGACCTAGGGAGTCTGAAAATCACTACTGAAAAAAAAGGCAACAGAGAGAAAGCTGGTTCAATTTATGGCATAGAATCTTGCTTCAAAAATGAAATTAGAAGATATGTTCCTAAGGACATATCTTGCCTAAGCATTTCCCAGATAAGTAACTAATTTTTAACTAACTACAGCAATAAATAATAAAAGTTAATTGTTATATAAAAATACTATAATCTGGCATGATTCAAAAACTACCTTTAGCTTGTAGAGAGGATTTCATGAAGAGAGCTTGTGCTTCTGGGAACGGCTCCCTATTTACTCTTTCAAGCAAACTCAACACAAGTGGGAAGTTAGAAAAGGGCAGGCATACAGGGAAGTCTATTCCTGATGGAAATGTCAAAGTAGAAGGTTTCTGTATTGTATTTTTCTGTTGTGTAGACATACAGAGAGGTGACCACAGCAGCTGTTGAAAGATCATCTGAAGGAATAAAGAAAGAAAGAACATAATTCAAAGCATGTCCCTATCTCAGAGAGTATAAAACAGAAGGATGAAAACTCTCAACTTCATCATCACATAAACAGAATCAGAGTGGAAGTGATATATTCACTCCTCTTTGCACTCAGGGAAGGCAAAAAACCACTATATATTTATCTAATATACGTATGGTGATTTATAGCAAACAGTAACAAAATGGTAGTCTATGGGATTGGTGTGAGCTTATAGAAAAAGAAACCCAATCAAGCTGAATTTTCTGAGAAAAGACAGCACCCAAGATATGGCAGGAGGAGGTATCATTTCTGATGCATGTCTACATGAAGACAGAGAAGGAGGTACAAAAAGCTGCACTTCTGTGCACTATCCTCAAATGATTTTCAAATAATATGTATATCAACCAGTAGGTTTTCTTGTTCTTATCTCTGCAGTCCTCATGGAATTGATGAGATATGAAAATTCCTCTGCATATTATTTTCAGTGATCAGTGGCTACTTTGAGGTGAGGCCTTTCTGCCCTACAAATTCTTGAGGGCTCCAAAAAATGATCTAGACTTTGCTTTGAGCCATGCTCACACTAAGGTTGGTTGCCTAAGAATAAGAACAAATCTCTGCCAATATCAAGCTGGATAAAACTGAACACAGAATGTGACAGGACCCTCAGACCTCTTCTTCCTGCCAGCTGATGGCTTACCATGTTTCCAGGGTCCCAGTGGTCCTTCCTAGTCTGTGCCTCATTGAGGTGGTCATGGGCAGCACCTCATTGCATTTCATTCCCTGTAGTAGCCAAGATGAGAGAACAGCTAAAAAACAACAGTCAAGGTCCCCCCGCAAGGCCTTGAGGAGAAGGGCAGTGTGTGCTTTCCCCAGAAAATGGTACAATTTGAGCATGATGTAAAGGCTCTGGCCATTCCCCATAATCTGCATTTCTGCACTTTAATGAGCAATTTTCCAAACAAAGCCAAGGGAGAAGTCTACCCAGAACCCTGTCTACTTGGGGTAGCAATGCTAATTTTAATATGTGCCTGGTGGCTTCATTATCTGAGATTACAAAGACGGTTAAGTAAAATGACATACTCTGTGTTGTTTAGCCAACAGAAAATACCCCATGGTGTGAGGAATGTAAGGAATGTGTCATTCCTCAGTACATTATGGCAGAAAAAAGAAGCTGGTATTAGAAGAGGAAAAATCTCAGTTCTGCTGTTTCTTGCCACCCTATCAGGCTCGCTGCCCTAGGCAGGAGCTGTGTTTGCTCGCACTGGAGGGCTGCCCCCAGACAAAGTACACACACATGGCTGATAACATATATGCCCCAGGCACTTCGGTTTAGGTGACAATGAGGTCAACTCTTTACATTACAGATTTATATAAGGCTCAATTTCTGACTTATCCTGCCATACTAGAGGTGTTTGCTATCAGGAAATACACTGGGAAATGTGTATCTGCCTTTAAAGTATTCAACATGCCTCTTCTCCTTGACGATAATCGCTGGAGGAGCTGTGGAGGCTATGGTGACTAATGCTATGCCCATATGTTCTGGATGCAGCCAGTAGCACAATAACTTTTTTGTGAGCAATCTTTGATCAGCTTCTGACACTGATGAGATGGAAATTAAATTTTACATGCTCTAATGGCACTGTCTGGAGAGAGCATAGTGGAATTACAAAAACAGACCCAGTGCAAGGAAACATAGAGAATCTGCCTTTCTACAGCCAGTTAGAACTCATTGCTGGTAAAATGCTTGTAGGGTGGAAAGGACAAACTTATGCCCCTATTTTAGTCAAGTACTCCAAATGTATTCTAGACACTGACATATGAGAGAAATTCACAATAAAAAAAGATGGCCATATGGTTTACCTTTAATGATTGGCCATGTAAGTAATGTCCATCTGGATATGGAAAGCCATCAAATGCATGATGGTTTATGTTGTTTTAGAAATAGCTATGCATTTTAGACTACCTCTGGATCTATGGGTATGCTTCAGCAATCTGTGTGCCTCATACTGCTGCTATAAGACACGAACATCCACATACAGCAATTCTTTTCCATGGAAAACTGCACAGCACTGCCTTTCTTTGAGACAGAGTAAGGTGTCTCTGTAAGGTGTCTCATAGTCTACAGACAGCCAGTTGAGGTCCACTCTAAAAAGAATATTCTCATCTATGCAAACTCTCAGGCTACAAGACTCTTTGCAGCATTTCATCTGGATCTTACTGTTATTTGGTTCTTTTCCACTTGAGGTCTCAAGTGGACAGGAGTCAGAAGACAGTACCTTCATATTGCCATTGTAGTGCTGTTGCTGCTGAAAAAACACCTGGCTAGCAGCTAGCAGAAACCCATCTACTAATCAGCTGTATGGCAGCCCTCCTTCTCACTCAGAAACAGCCTGACTTTGTTGTGTGATGAAGAGAAAATTTTACTGAATCCTAAAAATGTAAGGAAAACAAAAATAGTAAAGAAATGCTAGATAAGACAATACAAAGAAAAGAAAAGTAGACCATCTTCTCTGACTTCTTGCATTAAGACAGGATCTGGTATAGTTGATGATGTCTCAAGGATATCTTTCTGTTTGATGGCTCTATTTAAGATATGGTTTGCCTTTAGTGAACAACTTCATTTTGGGGGACAGGGATAGACAGGCCTCAGACTAGGCCAAAGAGTCAGCATCTTCATCCCCCAAAACAGAAAACAAAACCTGCCACACTCTGCTGTCATGTCTCATCATGATGGAGAATCCTTTTAGCCAAGTAATTAAATTGGTGGGTCTGAAAAATGGTGTCGGCTCCATGGGTACCAAGTCTTTTGATATCAGCTTTAGGAATATAATCTACTTGTCTAAGAAAGGCACACCAGTATTAACAATGACACCTTGCTGAAATCCAAAAGGGAGCTACCTGGACAAATCTGAGGGAGATTATCAGTGAGGTTATAATCTACCTCCCAGCCCAGCAGGAGCTAACCCATCATTGGCAGTGTCCTGTGGAACAGAGCACCCTGCTTGGAGTGTGGGACACCTGGACCTGCTCTTCCCTGTGCTGGAAGCAGATCAACTTGCCACCTTGCAAACGCTCCTGCATGCCACCTCCTCTCCCTTTCACCCCCTTTTCCCAGAGGAAATCCTTGTTCCTACCATGCAGAACAAGATTTTCTAATCCCACTGAGTTATATAGTACAGGGAAACCTTTTTCCCTACTCATCCAGTTTATCTCCAACAAGCAACTAATAAAGATACTTTAATCATGTTTACTTGTAAGAAATGTAAGCTCTATTATTGTGACCATTTCTGAAAAGCGCTTTCTGGGAACTTCACTGAAGAGATGCAGGTTTTTAGGAGAAAATGCTTATGAACAAATAGTTGCAACCCAACAGGCCCTTCAGTAGAGGTACACACTCCTCTCTGGGGATTGACAGCACCTTGCAGTTTATGAATATCCTGGAATTACCTGGTTTACATGCTCTTTGGGAGTCTCCACCAGACACCTGATATCACACTCATAAGACATTGTGCAGTTACAGGGTCCTAGCTAGATCCTCAGCAGTAACAAGCCACAGCAAAACCTTGAAAGCCACGCCAGATGTCCTGGGTGAAGGTTTTCACACAATGCCTAACATCAAATGAAAGCCTTAGGCATCTCTAACACTGAAAAAAGAAATCTAGTAAAAGTAATCAAACTGCAAAATGATGGCACTGGCCACGGGGAAGCTCAGGGAGGTGATGCCAATCCAGATAAATGTTTTGCCTTGCCTGGGTGTGGGTAATTGAAGTTAAAGTGTAAAACCTGGTCTATTACTGACCTTTTTAAATGTCTTCTTCCTTCCACCACAGTAGGCTGGTACCCCTCATTGCAGAAGCCACATTTTTGTGACAGCATTACAGGCTAGGATCAGACAAATGACTGGAAATTTTGAAAAAAGCAGTACCTATTTACCTGTTCATGTCCAACTCCTGTGTACCTCAAATCATTGTTAATTGCAAGTGCTTAAGGAGAGGTGATGGAGGATTTAATGCTAAGCTGTGTACTGTGAGCCTATACAACAGAGCAGCACAGTTGTGTTTTGCCTCATGCAGTGTTGATACAGGACTGGGATGTTTCTGATTCTGAATATTTATAGCTGTTAATGAATAGTGTGCAAAGCTGAAAGAGCAGAGCGTGATTTGCAGTTAACAGGGTGAGTAGGTGTTGCTGGCACCCAGAAAAAACAAAGGTGAGACTTGCACACTGGACCAGCATCCTAGGGAAGGCAGAGATTGGAAGGCACCAATTAGGGGAGCAGATGAAGCCATTTCTACAGAGGGTCTTCCCTAATTACACCTATGCATTATGCCTCAATAGCCCTGCCAAAATGCAACTACAGAGCTTGGTCATCATATTGTCCTGACAGAGTTTTGGACTAGGTCATATTTTTAAAGAGGGAGAGAAATCTTTCTGTCATCACACATAAGGGACTTACATTTGTGAACAGATTAAACTCTTGACTGTGAGTCCAAAAATACGCAAGATACAGTCCCTCTTTTATGCCCTCTCAAATGAAACGTGCTAATAACAGACATTAACAACTGAAGCCTTTTAAGATGAAAAGGACTCTGTATTTGTTCTCTTCATGCTTGTTAAATGTTTTATGGTGACGCTTATTTACTGTCAAGAAAATATTTCCAGTGGAGGCAACGTACATAATGATAAAAATAAGCAAGCACTAAAACTACTTTTTTACTGACCAGAGCACCTTCCAGCACTTCCCCCTGGATTCTTTCACACAAAGAACATATTGTCATTGGGGCCATTATAGGGCTGTGCTGCTTTGCCAGACTCGGCAGGACTCAAGGGAAACGGCTATAGATTGCAGCAAAAAAGTCCATCAGACAGATCGCATCTGACCCCACTGTTTCTAGGGAAGAATGCACCAGAACACTCCGGCTGAATAGACAGATTTTCCAAATGTTTTAAATCAGTTTTGAGACAAAAAGGGAAGATGCTAAGGAATGGATTTGGCCTATAAACATTAAGCGATGTGATGCCCATTTCTCTAGGAAGCTGACATTAGGGGCTTTCTTGTTGATGGTGGACCTGAAGGAAAAAACCCACAACAATTAAGCAGCAATTGAAGAAAAGCAGGCAAGAAAAGATGGTTATGTATTAGTACAATAGCTCAGAGGCTTTTCATTTTAGGATACAAAGAGGGAGTAGAGAATGCTGTTTTCTTTTTAAAAACCTTTTAAAAATGGTAACTGCATCCTGCTCTTGTAGATGTATTACTTATGACATCCCAGTTTTCATCCGTTCATGATTTTACATTAGAGTTAAATCTCTGCAGCTTGAATCTCACGGCTGAGTTAGCCAGAGCCCATAAAATATTGAAACCTTTAGAGCAGCAGCCAGCCAGGTTGAGAGAAGTTCATGTCCAAAGCTGAGCTTTAGATTCTGAGACATCCCAATTGGAGTGTAGTACAGAAAAAAGCACTGATAAAATTTTCATAAAAATGAGCTAAGGATATTGCTAGCATGCTTCCCAGCATCTATATGAAAACTTAATCTGAGCTAATGGAAAGGATATGAAAGCCTTTCTCAATTCAAACACAGTCAGTGCATAATTCATAAATTATTGTCAGAGAAGTGATTCTGCTCTGAGATTTATTCTCTTTTGGATAGAAGCAACTGGAGGAAAAACTGGGTCTTTTTGACCTTTAATGCCAGCAAATTTTACAGTAGAGCTGTCAATATAACCAAGTAAACCGGTCATTTCTCCAAACAGCAACAAAGTGCCAGTATGTGCTCACTGCAGGCTAATATTAACACAGCCCTTTAGGTTACTTGCAAGCCATTCAAAGCAACTGAACCTAAAACATTTAAGTGAAGATAGTTACAGAGAAGAGAATGAAATTTCCATGTTTTCCATGACAGACACAAAAAGGTTCATTATGTTAAGAAGAAAAATCACGCGAAAATATGCTTCACTTCCTAACTCTAGTCTTCAGCTATGATTACCTTTAAAAGCCTATTTTCCAATTAAAAACCTATGCAACAATCCAATAGAAAATGCATACTGACAGATTTTTTGTTCCTTATATATGCCTCACTTCTAAACAACATAGCATAAAGTATGAAAACATTTATCCACGGGTAGTGATTAAATATTTCAGCTCTGAGTGAGGTTGTTGCACAGTCAATGCACACAATCTGTAGTGAGTTAAAAGCAAATCTGACAGAAATAGTTGGAAATCTGAGGAAATTGTAAATGCAATTAAGTGCTATCAGTAGAAAAGGCAGCAGCTGGCTGATAACATGGCAAGATTTCTCTTTCCTTCAGTTCTGGAATTGCTATTACCTTTTCTCCAATGTAGCAGGCACTTGAAAGAAATCAAGAATCAGAGACATTTACAAGTTATGAATCCTGGAGTGTTTTGAAGCTGTAAAAATGTATTACTGATTGGAGGCAAAAGCACCTCTAAAAATGACCAACATAATCCCCCCCAAGAAAAACAAAAGCAACAATCCAATAAATCAGTCTGAGGAACATTTCACCAGAGCAAAGTGCATTGGAGTCTGAAAACGATAACATTTGGAAAACAGCCTGATACAATGCCATAATCTGCTTCTTTTAAATTCTGTTTAAAAGTTACTATCTTGTGTATGGATGGGGGGCGGGGAATTAATTACTTACAAGTGGGTCTTTAGACATAGAGGTGCCAACAAAGACTGACAGAAAAAAGGGTTGATTTGGGGCATTTATTTTGTGAGATAATGGCATCAGAAAGCAAAAAGGAAGAGAGATGTATGGAAAAGTGGCTAGTTGTACAGGGTAAAAGGGAGAAAAAGAGAAGAGAGCTGTGAGTCATTTAAGACAAATTCTTAGGACGTCTACCATGAATTCTCCCTATGATTGTTGCCATTCCCGTGTGCAGTATCAGGTAGTGTGTGATCATACCCCTCTCACTTCTTCCTCCTTAGAGTCACCAGACAGGTTCATTAATCAATAGTCATTAATCAATAGTCATCAATCAATAATCATTAACCTAATGCTAGAGAGCTAATAAACCCAAATCCTACTGCAACAGGGAGGTGCTCAGATTAAGGGGCTGATCTCATGCCCCTTCTCAAGCAAAGCTCATACAGGGAGATGGATCCACCAGCAGAGCTCATCCTGCACCTGTGGAGTGACAGATTGTATTGCCCTGCACCCAGAGTTACTCTGTCCTTTGCATTCCTCCTTTCCCTGCTGAGGAAGGATGCTTCTGTGCCTGTTGCCAAAGGATTTAGCTGCAGTTATATATCTTGCCTTCAGCCTAAGCAAACACTGAATTCCTGTCCTTCAGCAGCTTCCTCCAACCCCTCACACTGCTGTGCTGCACATTGGTAATAAACCCTATTTCTAAAATTCCTGTCTTGTCCTTCCCCAAACAAATTTTACTGAAATGTTGAATGTATGATGCTGGTACATGAACCTTGCAACTGATTTCCAGGCCACAATACTAGGTTTATAACACTAATAATTTTGAGCAAGTCATCTTCCTTGAGTGCTTTAGCTCACGCTTGCCAGAGGAATCAATGATTCACAATGCTGGAGAACATGGAAACAGAAAATGTTTCCTTTTCTCATATCTGACTGGTATTATTTATGGTAGTTGAGTAAAAATGTGACTGACTGAAAAGAGCAACATTTTCCGTGGATCCGTCCACACCAGAGAAGAAAGCCAGAATAACACCTTCCAAACAGAGTAGTCTACAGATAACTGCTCCTGTATACATATTATCAGGATGCTACCTTCTGCAATACTCACCACCATCTTTGCCAATATCCCTTTTTTCATTCTATAGAAGGCTTTTATATTTCTGAAGGAGAGATAAATGCTACATATGTGTTACACATAAAGAAATATAAAAGGTAATAATTATAGTTTCTCCAAAGTGATCTTGGAACTCAAGAACCACAGTTAATCAAAATGATTACCGGTAGATTGTAGACAAATAGGAGGAAAGAGGTCAAATTTTTAAATGGACTATTTTTTTTTTAGTAAGAATGAACATCCAGAAGAGTCCAAAGTAATTAAGTACTATAATGCAGCAATTCCTCCTGTGTTTCAGCATAAAGCTCAGGTATGATGTGAGCAGCTGATAACACCCACACAGACACTGGTGGCTGTTCTGACAGATTTAGGTCCTGTTAATTCCCCAGCATAACACAGTGTATTGGGTCCTTCATGCTGAGCAAAGCCTCTGGAGCAGGGCTGAGTCCTCAGTGCACAAACCTCCTTTCCACTCAAATATCTACAGCTCATCTCTTTGTTCATAAACTAAAATATTTTCATTACTAAGACATGAGATTGACACTGTAAACCTGTAGACTGTAAACTGTAGACCTGTAAACCCTTTATTCAAATTCTATTTGGTTGATGAATACACATTACATGATCTCATAAATTGAATAAATAAATGAAACTCCTAAAAATAGTCTTCTTTTCTTCCAGAGGGTTCGATGGTGTTCAGCCCCAGCCTATATTAGTCACTGAGAATTACAAAGCACAGCTGTAGTCAGATATCCTTGGAAGGCAAACTGATTTTCTTCTTTCCCCTACCAGTTTATAGAAACAGACATATCTAAATAACATATATTGGGTAACAGAGCTTTTTTAAGCTTCTTGCTCTTGCCTGTTGTTATTTAGCTTTCGTACAGCTGTAGCCCTGAGAACAATTCAAGTTTGATTTTATAAAACCTGATCTTCACCTCTTTCTTTGACTGCATTTAACTGTTGTGGAAATAAGGAGAGAAGGATGCCTATTGCAGCTGGAGAAGTTAACATACCTAAATGGCACTTCTTTTATAGAAGGAAGGTTGTAATAAGTCATGTGATTTAGAGTAAAGGCAGCAGTGTGCAATGGGAGCAATTTTCTGCCCCTCAAACAGCACTTCAGGTGATGTTGTTCATCTTTCTGTGACTCGCTGTGTCAAAGCATGCCCAGAGCAGAGGTGTTCAGGGACCCGACAAGCTGTAAGTGTCCAGCTGAAAAACCTGGGAGATATCCCAGGGCTCAAAGAATTCACTTTTTCAGTTGCTCTGATTTACTTCAGAATGCACCTTTAGGGAATTTATGTCTTCCATGCCTTTAGTTTCCCATTTCCTTTCTTGTCATCTTTAAAAATCCATTAAAGATCACAGAGACAGTTTCTCTGAGCTTCCATTTCTGAGGGGCTGTGGAGCTCCACAAAGCATGCACTTCCAGAGGTGAATTGACTCTTTTACTCTCTGCACCTTGATGTTGTTAGGACGACATTTTAATTATAGGTGATGGTTACAGGCTGAGAAAACATGCTGAATTCTACAGGGGAACAAACAATTTTCACTCATAAGGACTTAATGACAACTAGCTAACCAGTCCCCTTCTGTCTGAATAGAACAACATTAAAATGCAAGATAAAATGGGGAGGTTGATTTCTCAAGGTGCTTGTTTGAGACATTTAAAATTATAGTAGTCCTATATTTGCCAAAAGCAATCACTAGGCTTTTCAGGTGTTGCTAAAATAAAAATTTTAAAAAGTTAGCTCTCTTAAAAATAGGCAGTAGCAGTAGTCCAGCTTGCATTTCCATATTCTGGAAAAAAAATTTTGTTAGCCACATATGATGACTGGTATTTCACCTATTTTACAATATTCTTACAAGTTCCCTTACAGTAGAGTAAGTTTACATTAAAATGCCACACCACCTTTGCTATGATTAATTTAGATTTGTCTATCACTGTACGTGCTTGCTGATTTGCCCTGGGTATTATAATAACTATAGCCTGCTTGTCATTTCCTGCTAACATTGCCTCACCTGCAAAACTGCAGTAGATCTATTTCAGCTTCCCCAGTTTCTGCCATCACCTTACCTATTACAGTAGAATAAAAGGACATTTCTCGGGTGCATGCATAGATATTTTCATCATATTTCAAATGCATTCGGAAAATTGCTGCATATTGGCACCAAAACAAATGAAATAATTCCCCATATCTCTTCACGTATGACATGTTTCCTTCCCTGTTTGAATGATTGCCAGCCTCTATTTATCTAGAGCTGGAAGGCAATGTTGCCACATACATGCAGAGCTATTTGGTTTGTTGATTTATGCATCAAATCATATGCCTATGCTTTAATATGTCTGTGTTCATACATGTTAGTCTTTTTGTCTTCTTACAAATATGAAACACCTAATCAGAAAACCTATAGTTTAAAGTGCAAAATTTAAAAATAAATTACAGGTCGTTTGGATATTTTATGATTATTTTAAGGTAGGTGAAACAGCATGTCATTAACACAAGACCTTAACTAAACACTCTGTGACTGCACCAATTAACTGGGCAAGAGTAGCCAGACCAATGTGACCACCAGTGAAAGTGGCTGCACGAGTGGACCAGCTGTGGGGCACCATCTCTGCATGTTTTGGGGCTGTCAAGCTCTGCTGTCCTGTTGTTCTGGAAGGAAGAAAATCCTTCTGAAACATTCTTCTCTTTATAGAAACCTGCAAGAGCAGACACTGCCGTCAGAGCAATTTTACTCACATAAAACATGCCTGCTCCTAATAAATGTATCAGGGTGCTGAGAGGGTTCACATCCTTCCCTGGCACTGAGCAGAGCCGCACCAGTGGCTATCATGACTGCTCCTACTAGAGAGAGTTTGGCTCCCCTACAGCACTTGCAATCCAATCTAGAAGAAGATGCAATAAGTGAATTTATTAACCCACAGGGGGTGGGGAACCAGCAATGAAAACAATAAAAAGACTATGTGTTAACCTGTGTGCATACCTCGATGGCTCCAGGTTTAGTCATATGTGCTAAATTAGACCATTAAACACTGTAAAGCCAACGGTGTACTGAAATGCTCCCACAGCCTTGTAATTTATACTATGTTACGCAGGCTAGAGTAAGTTGCTCATAGTAAATAGGGTCTCATTGGATGACTTGTCTCTAACAGTACATTTTCACATAATTAAAATGGACACAGCTTAGAAAAATTAAAGGGCTAGAATATAAAGCTCAGCTGCAAATAATATTAAATGGCATTATCAATAACAGAGATCCCAGGGTTTGCATATTAATTGTAAGAAGGTGCTAATTTGAGTGTTTTAAGCTTGCATTCACAAGCTTGTTTACATGCTTTGTTCCACCTGGACCTGTTTGGAGGTTTGTCAAAAACCTAACAAGCAGAAAAAGATTGCATTTGAAAATACACATACATGTTTAATTAAGCCAGGGCCACCGAACATTCCTCAATATATTTAGCTGTTGAGATTTAAGCACCACCAGAGCATCAGGCATTATCACCTTTTGAAGTACTGCAGAATCTTTAATATTTAAAGCACAAAGCAGACTTTAATATAAAATTCTAGCAGACCACAGAAGATTAAAGACGCATTATAAATGTGACAGTTTGTAAATGGAACACCAGTATTAAAGGGAACCCCCCTGATATTTTATAGCATATTTTTCAGGTGTATACTAAATTATAAATACAATTAAATAGCAGTAATTATTCTCTGGAAGGGGATGGCAGTTTAACTGTTCTAGAAAATAGTGATTAACAATAATGTAGGAAAGTGGTAATATGTGTTTTACCACACTGTTCTTGCAGTCAAACTTCATGCAGGCATCTTCAGCTAATTTAAAACCACCCTGGGGCCCTACATCCATGGCCCAATGTCTTTTCTTCCATGAGGCAGGGAGTGGGAAGGGCTGTTTTCTTGGTGTCCAAAACTCCTGGCTTTTGCTTAGACTACACAGCTCCATTCTGTAGATACTGCTGCTTTGAGTTGCAAGGAAGGGAGGGCAACAGGGACACCCCAAAACAGTTAAACCAGTACCTCTTGAAGAATTTTCATCCTGAATTAAAATGGGCCAATGCTGTCTCTTCGTGGTCATGCAGGGAATTTTAAAAGAAGCTAACCTTATTGTATACTACATTAATTTGGCAATCATGTGTCTGTAGGTCAACAAGAGTCATTTAATAGATTGTACCAATCCTTTAATTTAGTAAATAAAACCCATGGGACCAGCATTTCTCCACTCCTTTTACTCAGCTCTGTTTCTCTTGAGGGGTAAATACCTGTGAAAGCAATAGCAACTATTAGAAGAGGGGAGGGGCTCTCAAGGACAAGATTTGGGACAGAATTTCTGCTTGCCGTGTCTTGTGAGGGATTGGGACTGGCCCCGCAAAATTAGAGCCAATGTCTCCTGAAGGATGCAGGCTAATGGCAGTGGGCAGCATAGGGACCTGTCTCCTCCATGGCAGCCAGGATTTTAGCAGGGGCTGGCAGGAGGAATACATCTGTCACAACTGAGACTTGGGTGACATTTTTCTGTCCTTGTCTTTCTGCCTTGACCCTTGACCTCCTGCCCTTTAAGGAAGGAAACTGATGAAGGTAGCTCTTCTTATTTTTTCCCCAAAATACATTGGGATGTTTTAGGAGACTCTCAGACTATGATTAATAATAATTAGCAATTTGCATCTTTGAAGAGGAGTTTTTGGTTTGAAGGCCATATGCATCCAGACTCTTTCAACCTCACTGTGGAGAAAATCCCTGAACATTGGACATTTTGGGAAGCTCTCCACAGCTTGAGAGAGAGGCTCAACACTATCAAGGAACACTCTTGCAGAAAGCCATGGTTTCTGGATCACATTGGCCAGAAAAATCTTTCTCACCCCTTCCCTATGTGGGATTTTGCCTAGTCCAGGTTGCAGCATTAAGGTTCATGCCCAGTCATCATTTAACTGGCAAAAAAGCGATTTTGATGTTGACAACAGTTTTAAGGAGGGTAAAATCTGAGTGGAATCGAAGAAGAGAAGAAATTTAAAGCAAGATTTTAAAAGCAGAGAAATCCAACAATTTAGCATGAATATTCAGGTCGTTGGTGCTGGGCCACACAACTCCACGTTCTCAGTGCACAACTAAAGCAGTTCTCAAATCTCTGAAGTCCCAGGCACATCACTGCATTAAGGGCATTTTAATATGCATTGCAGTACAAAAGCTTAGCATATTACTTTCACTTTTATTATCAAAAAAAGGAAAATATAGTGAATGTTATCCAACAGAGTGCTTTAAAACAGAATTTTCAAATAAAAAGTATAAAGAGGTCTTAGTTATATTATTCATTGCAGAAATAAAAAATAAATTATACATATTCTCCTAATAGAGATTAAAATGGATAAATAATGAAAATATTACAATAGTTATATTTCTCAGGGTCTAGTTTATATTGTTAACCTAAGTACTGTATACTGTACATGATTAGGCACACTGCTCATATGAAAAATGCAGTGCATCCGGTATTCACAAAAGCAATACCCAGGCCATGTTTTCCACAAGACTTTGTAGGAACTGGATTGCTCACATTCTGTGTCGGCATAGGCATGCAAGACTGTGCCTCATATCTGCATATAGGAGTTTTTTTAGTGCAAGAATGGCAAAGAAATTTTGATTTGCTAAATTACTTTTTTTTCCATCTACCATACACTCTAAAAACATCTCCCTTTCACTGCAGGTTGCAGCTTCTCTGAAAACAAGGATGCCTCTACCTGCTTCCAGATTTTAAAGAATTAAAATGAACTAAGTATTTTCATTTGGAATAAATACAACATTTTATAAACTTAACAAAATAAAGAAACCCACAGGGCAAAAACCCAACTGCACAACAACCAGCAGCTCACAGGCACACTGTCTACTAGGGATGCTGAAGATCCCAGAGGAATTCTCTCCTCTGGCATTTCTGCCATCTTTCACTTCAGCTCAGAAACTGCAACCTGGGAAAAAAGGCAGCTTACCTCAAACCTGACATTCATTTCAAAGAACAACTATCTTAAGAAAATGGCTGTTTTGTAAAGCAAACTGGCTTAGTTTTAGATCGTATTAAAATTCTCCATGTGTCCAGCTTTGCCTCCTGTTGTGCCAGGGTTAAGTGGGTGAGGAGCAGCCCTGTACCCCAAACGAGGGCAAGATTCCTGACTAGTCCAGCTGAGGGGCTCCCTTATCTGTCTCCAGACCCTCAAATCTGTGGAATCCCAGGGCAATTTTGCTTATCTGAGCAACCAGCCCAGCCTTCCACTGACCCCACGTACCAACCTCATTGTGCCCCTCCACAAGCTCGTGCAGGGTTTTGAAACCACTGAACAAAACCAGCATCAGAGTAGATGCTACTGAGTGTGCTCATAAAGAAAAGGCTTTCCCAGTGAACATTTTAGTGATGGAAATGATGATCTTAATCTGCTTGGTAAACCTGTGTTTAAATGGCTAGAAAGTGTTTCATATTCTCCAGTGCAAGGGCCCAAATCTGTTGATATTACAAGTGTCGTCAACATTCAGCAGCATGGCAGCTGTCACCAGGCAGTTCAGAAAGGCTGATTTAATTGATACTTTCCATTTCAAATACAATTTGCAGTCGGCATGTGGTGAGAAATGCATCTCACCATGCAGATTTTTATGATGCTGGCACACACACACAAAAAAAAAGGGTGCTGCTTTTCTTTTGAGAAGCTTGAAATGTAGCCTAGGAAGGAAATATTCAACTCTATATGTAAAAGTTGCTTTCATTTAAATGAACTAAATCATAGTAAATCCCAGATTATTTATTTCTGTATATGAAACAGCATATGTGCTAAAATGTAGACAGTAGCATACTATTTTTGGGAATGAGAAAGGAGGCCCTGTTTAGCTATGGGGTTTAAACTAAGATCTGCAATTCAAGCTTGAACCAGGAATCTAATTCAGGTTAGATGGCTTCAGAATTCTCCAAGCCTTTCTATGGAGTTTTTTCTTTTTATTTTTTCCCTAAAATAACACAAATCTCACAAGAATAGCTGATCTTACCATTGAAGGTCAAGAGATTTTAGCAAACTCAACTCCTATGACTTCTTCTATGTAGTTTAATTAATAGAACCTAAGGGTAGGCAGAACCATTTGACCATCTGAACTGACATCTGCATCTCAGCCCATTGCACTGTACCCAACTGGCCTGCACCAAGCCAAATAACTGGTGTCTGGCTAAGCCACAACACTTATTTTCTTTCCTTCAAGAGACCTTTTCTCTGAACTGCACCTTTTTGTTTCTAAGGACTGTGGCTGCCTGCAGGGGTAAGTGCCACAGTGCAAGACAGGGCTTTGAATACAAACACAGAGGCACAAGCACACACACTGCTCATCTTGCTGATATGACTTTTTGTTGGTTTGCTCTCCTTTGTAATTTATGCTAAAGGAAAAAAGCCTTTCAGATTTTAAAATATGAAGCTATTTTTGGTTCCTGAGGAAGCATTATAGCCAGAGTTGGACCTTTTCAGCACTACTTCCCACAAGAATGGCTCATGGATGGCAGCAGTGCAGCCTTAGCTGTGGCTGTGGGGAGATCCCAAGCTGCACACAGCCTCCTCAGCCTGTGCTCAGATCTGCTCTGAGAGAGAACTGCTCTGTGGCTCCAGCCTGCTCAGCCCACCAAGGGCATGATCTACCATGGTCTGTGCCCATGGCACAGGGCTGTATTCCCCAGGGGAGTCAGTGGGACTTCACACCCTTGAGCCTGGCTGTGAAGCCACCCCTGCTTTATACCTCCTTTTTAGGGAGGAGATTAGAACAGGAGCTTAGACTGGAAACTCCTTTGACATCTTTTAATGCATCTCATTCAGAACCCCGCCATCCAGCTGTTCCCATCCCTGTTTTAGCAGACAAAGCAATGACTGAAATCCTTTTAAATTCAAACATCGCTGAATGTTCTTCTCAAGACACGACCGAGTGCTCCTGGCCCCCTCCCCCTCCCTGTATCTTGGGTGAGCACATACTTAGATCCCCCAAGCACAGTGATAATTTCTCCTTACCAGCAGAGCCAGTCATTATTTATTATATCACTCTCTCACTTCTTCAGTCTCTCCTAGTGGGAACATTGCAGTGGCTGCTGGCTAGAAAATTAGCCAAGGGAACTTCTTCTGTTGGTCTCTTTCCTCATTATACTAGTAAAAAAAATTTAACTGTGACATTCTCCCTCTCTCTGTATATATATATCAATGCAGGTTGGAAGCACACTGTAGGGGCTAATAGTGAGTAATTTAACTGCGGCTCTCTCACACGTTTTACCCTTATTCTTTCTCCAGAGTAGCAGCAGAAGAACAGTATGTTCATGTATTGTTGCTCCATATTACAAGCAGAGCTTGCAAGTTTATGTCTAATCTCACTCTTTCCACTAGGTTGTTTTCTTTTTTTTTTTCATGGGGATGTGATGCAATTTCTTCCAGTGTCAAGATGCTGCCATAAATTAGAGAGATTCAGGCAACCCTTAAAGAAAAGTTTACATTTTTCCACCTTAAAAAGTACCTTTAAAAAAAACCCTAAAACAACAGGAACATCTGACTGGAACAAAGTCCTCATATGCACATATGCTGTGCAGGGCCATCACATTGATATGTGCCCAGAAAGGTTGTTCTCTTAAGACAGTAACAGACTCATCTAAGAGTCTGGACAGAACTGATGTTGTTCCCTGGTCAAGCAGGAGCCACATGAAGAATAAAGCAGAGGAACACTTTTCCTGGCTCCACTCATGTGTTGCACAGCACGGCTTAGGCCAGTGACGGGATCTGGTTTCAGTTCAAGAAAATTAGTAGGTGTGCTCAGCTGTTCCAAAGAGCTCTGTGCAGGCCCAGGTCACTGTTTTTATATGCTGGGATATGTCTGTGCCGAGTGCATGCATGCAGCTCCATGGGGAGAACATCCACACTATACTGTGAATAAAGAAAAAGGCTTGAGTAATTTTGAGGAACAATTATATATTTGAAAATGGTCACCATAAATCATATGTCTCACTTCAGAATCCCTTATTGAAAGAAACTCAAAGGAGAACAATTAATGACAGCATCGCAAATGCCCAAATGTCTTGAAGACTCAGGATTTTGATGTTCCTGATTTTGACCCAGATCCACTACATAAAAAATATACATCCTACTAGGTATATAGATAAATGACAATTTTCTGATTTATGGTAAGGTTTATAAAAAGACAATCCTGCTTAAATATTTTGTAGAAAGTGCAAAACCTGAGGTTGGGGGTGAAAAACTCATGGAAACACTTTCACATTCTCCTTTCACCCCACTAGTTTTTGGTAGCTGAGCACTGCTGATCACAGGTGTGCAACTCTGTCTAGAACAGGTGTCTTCAAATCTTTATTTCTTAAATCAGCCCACGGATGTTGGGGAGAACCCACCAGCAGCAGGAAGCATGCTGGTCAGTGACACTGTGTGTCCCCAGCTGGCAGCTGGGGTCCCCCGTTCTGCCTGGCCCTGTCCTATGTGTCCCCCTGCTCGTCCCCAGCACAGCAATGGTGTGTAATTGGCTGTAACTCCATGTACCTAGCAACGCAGATGTCACACGCTGGCTCTTGCCCAAAGGGAAGGAGGACAAGGACAGTAAACAAAGACCTCGGTGTCCTCCATTTTGGAGCGCCTGCTGCAAGTTTGACTCTCTTCACTTTGAATTATAGTGGCAGTGCTTTGAGCAACTACATCTGAAGTACTCCAGCAGCATCGCACTCTTGTTCCACCACCACTCTGATGACCACCAGTATAATTCAAAGAGAAAGAGTAAAAACTCACCTCTAGGTATAAAAACGAGTGAGAGTTTATTCCCTGCCAGAAGAAACAATACGACCAGAATTATAGCAGTTTCTACCCTGAACTGTAAAAGTAATGCTTTCTGTTAGCCAATGAATAAAAATGTCCTTTCTCAGGAAAACTGTCTTTCACACTTATAATATTATCTTTCCAATAGATGTGAGTTCACTGGTTTATTATCTCTGGCTTGCCTTTTTTTTTTTATTACGGAAAAGGTACCAGAGAACAAAAAATAATTTTTTTTTCCTGCTGATGAAAAAGGAGGAAAGGAGAAGAAATCTTTCTATATTTGCATTGTTAATTAGCAGAACGCACACAGATAATACAGTGATCAGTACTGTACACACGTTTTGAGAGATGAACAAACATTGCACTATATTTGAATATGCAAGTGTACCATTTGTGTAGTTTATGTTGCATCCAGGCTTTTCCACAGGGCTCCACAAAGGACACACTGGGAACTCCCAATGGCGGACTGGGGGGGATGTTGGGGTATGTTTTGTTTACCCTGGAAAGGGCAGTGCAGGGGGCACAGCTTGCTTTTCAATGTCATTTTGGTGTTTTTTCACCCCCAAACAAATTCGCCAGCTGGGTTGACTGAGGAAAAGGATTTTAAGAGACTTGTCCAAGGTCACCCTAAGGAATGAGCAAGTCAAGCCACTTACTCAAGGGCACTGAGTGCTTCTGTGGCCCATCCTACCTCCCTCTTGCTTCAGGTTGTTTGTGCCAACCTCTGCCCCCTCACCCACACAAGCAGCACAGTGTAGAGTTCACAGCAAATCCAGTGGAGTGCCCTGCACCATCCATCATCTTCTTCATGAGATAAGAATAGCTCCTTAAACCTTTGTTCATGGCAGATGTTTTCCTGGTTTGATGGTGTTTTTCCAAGTGTCAGTGTCTATCCACAAACTATATCTTGATGTACATCCCCGTGCCTAGATACACAAATAGCTTTACAAGACGAACACAGCTTGAAAAACTGAGGTCAAACCTGAAGAGGGTTGAAAAAACTGGGGTAGTGCAAGACATTATATAGCTTGAAATAAACACTGCCTCATCTCATAGAGGTCATTTCATTAGGAGAATACAGTAACTCTTGGAAAACACCAGGCACATTATCAGGCTTGACATAAGCTTTAGCTTCTGCTCATTCACATACGTGGTCTCAACAACAGCAAATACCTCAGCTGCTGGTATTCCTTCCCTAAGGCTCAGTCCATAAAATCAACTGCACAGCCATCCAGTTTCTCCCTAATTCCCTTAGTTTCTCTTATCTGAACACAAAGAGTACACATTCAGCAGTACTTTTTTTAGAATTAAAACCAACAAACCCATTGTTTTTGCCTTAAACACCACTTCATCTGCCTGGCAGGTGATACATTGAGTATCTACGTGAGAATAGAGTATCCATTAACATGGCATCATCTACAGGGGTTTGATCTCCAGACTGACAAGTTAGGGGCTCCCTCTCCACTCCTCCTTTCCCTGGCTAGGCTGGGTGTTATTCTATAGGTCAAACCAACCCAAAATCATTTTCATGCAGACATAGCTCTTTGAGTACATGTACACCATGCTGCCATCCAAGTTTAGCTTGATCTTTCACTGAGTTGACTCTGGTCTTCTGCTCAGCTGGACTCACTCGTCAGCATGGTAAGAGCTACACACATGCATGGGGGAAAGCTCCCCAGCCCTTGTCTGGATCCATGTATTTGGAAAGTCATGTCCTTAAGCATCCCCCTCAGTCCTCACTTACTGACTTGAGGGAGGATAACTTGTACATGATTTACCCATATGAAGATTATTTTTATCTACAGCTCTTCTTCTCCCTGAGTGTGGCTGTAGAGCTGTCTTTAAATCTGGACTGTGACACTTCACTGCATAAATGTTACTTACACTGGAGAGAAAATAACTGAGGTCTGCTCTGACATTGTCACCTTGCACCCACACGTGCAGTGTTTGAGGGCAGCTCACTGTACTCCGTAAGGTCCCAGCCACCTCGGTGCAAGCAAAGCACACAGTGACAAACCCTCTGCAGCAACTCTTGCACCTGTGTGCAGATCTTGCCTGCATCCCAAGAGTTCAGTTTACAGCCCTGAGCCCTCTGCTGAGAGCTGGGGATGCTGCACATGTCCTTGCAGGTCTAGTGGTCAGCTTCAGTCAGCTATCATACTCTCCTCCCAGTTACATTAATGGCAGGTGATGAGAAAGCTATTTATGAGCAGTAGGGTAATTTACAGACCTAAATAATGTATTTTTAGAAAAGTGAGGGTATTATTAAATACTGTCAGATCGCAGTACGAAAAGACAGTTTCAATATTTTCTTTTATAAATCTATTTTCTAATTCTAATCAGATTCTTCTCACCAAGGCTCCCTCAGCTATCTGCTGAGGACAACAGAGGACAACCTGTCATCTGAAGCCATTTCAAATACAGTCACAAACAAATACTTGTATTAATATTAAACATGTAGCAGTTTCAAGAGCATGTATTTTTTTTGTATAGAGATCACACTATTCTTTTGAAGAGCCAATAGGGCTTTTGTTCCTAGCTCCTTTTAAACAATCTGGATATTAACTTTTCTACTACTGCAAGCCTCTGAGCAACAATATTCTCCAGACAGGTGTTTGCATAAACTGTGTCTTACAAAGACCTTGGGCAGACAGCTAAGGAGTTTTACCTTGTGCATATTAGCAGCCCAAGTGCTTGAATGCCACACAGGGCCCTAGAGATCCTGTGACCAGCTCCCTGGTGCTGCAGAGCCTGTTACTTTATTGGTAGTATGAACCAGAGGAATGTTATGTGTTGTTCAGAGAAAGAGTTATGTGCTTTGTGTGAGTGAACGTGAGAGGAATGGGGAACAGCAAACCAGCCCATCCCAGCTCCCCACTTTCCCCTTGGTGTCTCTGGCTGCAGACCCCCCCTCTTGTACAAGTTTCTTCTGGTCCCCATGAGAATGGAGAGACAGTCTTTAGCAATTAGCCCAGGGAGGGAGAGGCTAATTGTACCAATTAGCACTGGAGCACCAGGTGGGGAGACTTAGAGGCCAGTCAAGAGGGGACTAATAAAATGACTGTCAGGGTCAGCGAGGCAGCACCATTTGGGGAGAGGAAGGAGACAAGGAGCTGCTGATTGCATCTAATTAGGCCTTTTGTTTCCAGTTTGAGACAGTCTTTTCAATGCACTTGGAGGATGGGAGCATCAGTCAGTTCTGTGGCTTGAGCTGTCCCTGCAGGGGCAGCAGGGGAAGGAAAAGCCCAGGTACAGCCATCAACACCAGCCTCACCATCTTCCCTCACAGCTCCTGCGGCTCGGAGCAGCTTTGCTCCCCCCCAGTCCCCAGTGAAGCCTCTGTAGAGAGGCCCAGAGTTGCTGTGGAGCCACACTTGCAATGTTCTCCCACATTTTAAGCACTACAAGGTCCTCACGGGGTCTTGCTCAGAGTATAATATCCTGCCTAGCTCAGGTTTTCCTCCCTGTAGCTCAAGGTTCCTACATGGAAACAACTGTAAATGGAGGGCGCCTCAATCCCCTCGTGCCTTGGATTCAAACTGAATTACAGTGACACGTGCTCAAGTGACAGAATAACACACCTGATCGCAGTAGATCACATTTTAACAAGGTTGTTGCAAAACACTCATCAACCTCGTTTTTGCAACAGTCATTGGTCTCTCTGGGTTTCAGTGCAGTGCTTAAACCAGACTCCAGGACATTTTGAAGTGAGGCACACAGCTCCGTGGTTCAGGACAAAGCCTGGCCCTCTCCATGAGCTACTCTTTCACCATTCTGCATCCACGATCTGAATTTTTACTCCAGAAGCACACTGTAACTACCTGCAGTACTCCAACAACAGCCCAAAGCAACCATACAGAAACTGAACAATTGAAACAGTAAAAGCATTGAGTCATACAAACTACAAATACCCAAAATGTCACAGCTTAACTACACAGCTACTTACTAAGACTTGTTGGGTGGTGCTTTGTACCAGATCTTCTTGCTGAGTGCTGACCCGTGAGCCTGTCCCCTCTTCTGCTGCCATAACTTGCAGGCAGACCTCTGCCCTTCTGCAAACCACAAGCTGTCCAGAGCAGGGCTGCACTGAAGGCACATCTGATTCTTTCCACCAAAGCCACCCATTTTCTAGAAAGGAAGATAAAGTTTGATTTATCATCTGCTGGAACTGTGCACACTGCAGCTGCTGTTTTTCTCACTTACCTAGAGGGAGGACAGTCCTACAGTCCCAGCTCCATGGCTGTCACATGAATGGCACAGACAGTGCCAGCAGCAGGAAGCAGAACTGAAGATTGATGCTTCAGCTTCCCCCAAAAGGCAAGAGTTAGAGTACTCCGGATTTTCCAGCTTCCTCTGCTGGTGAGTGTTCACACTGTTCAAAGGTGCTGCTTCTTGCATTGGGAGCACCAGCAGGAGCCTCAGGGCTTTGGACTGCAAGGGTAATGAAGGCACTGCAATGGCAAGACACTTGTACCTAAGAGATTGTTTCTGCATTATATTGAGCCTTGTCCCTAAAATCAGTGGGCTCAGGCAGTAAGAGCCATCCTTTCTCATGGAAACAGAAGGTGGTTACTTGGCCAAACGCTCACTTTCTGAAGCATAAAGTTTTTAAAAACAAACAAACCAAAACCCCCTTGAGGCTCAGAAAAGACCAGTGAACCATAAAGACCTAGTCAGACAGTCCAGGTCCAAATTAGCGGCACTGAATTGTGGGTCAACAGTGCAAAACCTTTCAGCTTTTTGCTACCAGTATCAGAAGAAAACCAGGGTGCATTTAAACTCCAGCACCTTTCCACAGTTTAGCAGTAAATGGCCTATATTGAATAGCTGGCAACACATGCACTCTCCTTGTTTTCCTTCCTTGTTAAATGTTTGCTGGCATGGTGACAGGTAAAGCATAATACAGCTTGGCAATATGGCTTTTACATGGTGAAACAGCTCCTCCGTGCTACGCTAGAATACATATTACTGTGACAAGGGGCTTTATTCTGAATTATCTGCACATACTAAAAGCCAGTGGGAAATTGGAGGAGAGTTTAGTGAAAACTACATAAGATTTTGTTACTGCTGAGCGGAAAATTTTGGATGGAAATCACAGAGTGGGGGGCTTAATCACAGCTCCTTCTGCTCAGCACACTGTGTAAGGCAGCCCCAGCCATTAAAAATTCACTTGGGAAAGGTGGATGGTTATCCAGCATTAAGCATGTTTCTGTGGCACTGAATTCTTCAGATCGCTTGGGGAGGTAAGTCAGCCACTTTTTAACCTGACAGTGCTTGTTGATAAAAACAGTACAGAGAACTGGATGGAGCACCTACACAAAGCTGAGAGGTGAGATAGACGGAGAGGATTTATCCTGTGGCGGGGGATCTGGTTAGGAATAAAGCTGTGCTGATTTCTAAGCATGGAGATGATCAGGTTATGCAATTATTTCTTAGCATATATGTGAGTGATGGAGAGCAGAAACCCACCCAAGTCTGGCTCACTGCTGCACTTCCTTGGAGATCATCTTCCCCAGAGCCAACTGTTGTGCCTCACAGAGGCACCTTCACCTGGAAGCTCTCTGAAATGGTAGGAGCCATTTTGCATTTCAAATTTATGAGGCATTTTGTATCAGAGAGCTGCTGTTCAACAAAGGTCTTACTTGCTCTGTGAACTGGAGATAAAATGCTTCAGACATTCTGACTGATAGATGTTGTTGTTGAGAGCTTGAGCTGAAGAAAATGACCAAGAGGAGAACAGAGAAATTTCTGAGCCAGCAGATTGTTCTGTTTCTCTCTCATGGACTTATTTTCATACTTAAAATTTTCTTATTGCTGCTTTGCCCAGTCTCTGAGAGGTTTCATGCAGTGGTCATCACTGGGGTGTTAGATGGGGTTTTTTTCCCTTGAAGTTAGTTTCTATTTAATATCAAAATTATGTGCTCACTTCATATTCTCAGATTTTTCAAATTGATTTCAAAAAATTCAGTCTCAGATTATTTTCATCATCCCATACCCACTAGGGGCCTCAGAAAATGACCTGATAGAGAGCTTGAAGATCAAGAGAATGTGTCTGACTGAATAGGACCTAAGGTGCTGGTGTACACCACTTCATTAAATGAGAAGATTGTTGTCTTTACTGTCTTGGTTATCTCAGTCACCATGAAATCTCACAGGAAGACAGAAACCATCTCTCTGGTATCCTCTGTAGAACAGTGCTGGAAGCACAATCAGAAATATTGAGGAAACAAATGATTATATTCTTCAAATGTTGTCTACCACTGGCCACACAGGGCATCCACCATGCAGGGCAGCCAGCTAAGCTGGATAAACAGAAGTTAGTATTGGGAAGCAAGGATGAATAAAGGCAAGAAATGTTCTTTGTCATTATAGTTACATGAATCTCAGACATGTGCATTAATGGAGACATTCCAGAATAAATGTAACTGTGCCAAAAAAATACAAGGGGAAACGAGAGACCTGTGGTTATCTCTGCCATTTCTGTTGGATGCTTCTTCAGACCTCCAAGTGACTAACACAGTTCTCACCAGTTGAATCTCAACCCTGCAGCCTTCATCGGTGCTCCATGCTATATGACAGGGAGCTGACCATACTTTGAAGTCAGGAGACATATTTCATAAGTAGTCTGTCAGCAGAATTATTTCTGAGGCCTTTGATTAATAATGTAGGACATCAGTGATCTCGGAAAACTTTAACATCAGCACTGTACTTGGCTGAACAGAACAGCTGTTGACATCTTTGTTGTTGTTTCTTGGCTGAAGATAGATGTTTGTGAGGTTAGATGGAAAAGGCTAGAGTGTATGAACATACTGGAGTCAGTGGAAAGCACTCACTGCTCCCTTATACTTTTGTGGTGACTCAATCTGTATTCCAGGAACTCTGTTAGATTATAATTGCTCCATGGGTGGAACCAGTGGCATCTCTTAGGAGCTGAGACACTCCTGACACTGGTATGAAGATGTCTGAACAGTCCTCACATGGCAGAGAAGTACAAGTGCGTTAGGGAAGAGCAATAAATAACATCAATTGCTGTACTGGATGAAATTTTTGGAGGATGCTCTGGTCTCAGATGTTAATGGAGTGGCTTAATTTTCCTTGAAAGGGTCATCATAAACTCAGGAAAATATAATTCAGGGATGAGGCATAGTACCTGGTGTGGAAGACAGGCTGTGTGTCCTTAATGGCTGAAAAAGACTGTTCAGCAGCAGATCAGGTGTGTAAAAATATGACCTCTCTAATGCTCCCAAGTTCAAAATTATTTGCTGGGTAAGTGTCGTTTGAACAACTTAAAGCTACACAGTTTACTAAAGGATGTGTTTTGTATTCTGGTCCAAGTATGACTATACCAGAAAATGCTTTCCCTGCCTCATCTGAAATACCAAATGTGAGGCAAAATTTTGTTTCAAACTTCCATGAAGAGCTAAAGCCTCTCCATACACAATAATATATAAACTACATAGTAAATCATCCTTCTGAAAACATTTCATCCACTTTGAATTTTCAGTCCAACGATTAAGGGCTTCTGTAAGTAAATCTCTTATTTCTTTCAGAGAACAAAACTGCCCCGAGCTCATAGACACTTTCACCTTGAAGATCCCATAAGAAAACAATTCTGGGGATGGAGAAGTAAGAACACATGTCATGAGGTCCTGGGGCGCTGCTGCTCCTAGAGCTGTCCCCTCAGTCCCACAGAGAGAAACATCAAAGCAGGAAGCAAGTTTCATCCTGCAGAGGGAAGCACCTGAGCCAGAGGCATGCTCAGGAATGATCAGACTATTACAGGTATAGAAAATTTGCTGTGATCAGTCTTCATTCACCTTTCCTCTTTCCAGCTTTATTTCTCAGGGTGTGAACTCCTATGCCTGCACAGGAGCTGCTTCCATAGCCCCTAAAGAAGTCACTGGAGTTTTCTCTGTTCATGCTGTGGGAGTGGGGAGACTTTTACCACACTGCCCAGTTACATGGACAAGTGAACTCAAGATTTTGTGCATTAATGTGATAAAGTTGAGAAGTGAGGTTAGCAAGAAGTTTGGTGAGGGTGGTCATAGTTTGCTGAAGATCTTGAGGTGAAGAATGCCACAAACTTGGAAAGAAGCCAGAAGAAGTAAGCTCACCATGGCTCTTGCGCTGAGAAATAACCCTAAGCAGAAAACAGATCACTGTCCCCAGACTCTCGTGGCTCTTCTATTGAAACCAGCACCATTACAACATGGAAGGAGGTTAACAACCAACTCACTTCTCTGAGCCAGTAGACACCAGGCAGACACCAGCTGGAGGGTGCCCAGAGCTGCTCCTAGGCTACTGCCACAAGGGAAAGAAAATCGACTTGTTTTGCTGCTGCAGATATGAGGCAGGTTTGGAGGGGTTCACTGCTGTAGAACTAACAGTTTTTAAGCAGTGATTAGCTGATATAGAATTAAGCATGCATTATCCAGACCATGTATCATCTGATTGTCTTTCAAAAAAAAGCACCCAACCACCAGGTGTAGGTGATATTTGTTATTATGTAGGTGTTACTCAATGATTTGGGAATTAAAGCATTTTTAAATTTAAATGTTATAAATTATTAGGTAGAATTAATAGGTTTTTTCAAAGTTCAGTAATTTCTATTATTAAATCTGCTTTTGTGTTTTGCAGCATTAAACCAATAATTATCTTCCAGATACACAATAAAACACAACCAACAAAATAGGGTCCATCAGATTGTATAATCTACCATTATTTATCTATGTTTGTGCCACAATTTCATCACTTGATCAAATAATAGCAGATTCCACAATGTCATCCACGTATCCCCAGTTTATCTATAATGATTTTCCTCTTGTCAGCTCATTTCTTGAACCTTTGCAGAATCTGGTTTCAATAGTACTATAAACAATCATCATTGCATTGTAAAACTGGAAACTCTCCACTAAAATAGTGTTTTGATCTGGGTTGCCATAGTAATAAGTCTGTGCTCCCCTCTTTGGAGGCCTTGTTATATGAAGTATCTGTGATTTGCTCAGAATGGCCCCAGTTCATCTGTCAAAGTAGGTTTTTCCTTTTTTAAAATAATGATCTAGAAAATCCCACAGTGGCAACAAATATTTTACAACCATAACGAGAAACATTGTATCACTCAAGCTTTGTAAATCTATGCCATTATTGCATTAGAATAAATCATTTTCCTTAGGTATATTACTTAGAAATATGCAATTCTAATTTTAGAGCGTGTATTCAATAGGGGGTATTTATTTTTATGTAAAGAGAATTATTAACTTTGACTTCAAAAATACATCACATGTCAGATTGTGTTTAGAGGCCCTGCAGCAAAAAGAAAAAAAAAACCCTGAAATTCTTTCTTATTTCTATCAAAATATCAAATATCCAGTCAGCTTCAGATTTAGTTACTCTAGTCCATTCTTAGGTGCTGATTTTTATAATGAGATCAGATATTACCACAGATTTTACAACTGCACACTTAGATAAATGATATTCAGATTATATACTGGTAAAAATTAGAAGTCCTGAAAATACATCAAAGGCACTATAAAAATATATCATGATACATTATTTTAAATAGAAATGCTCCAGTTGGTTACAGTAATTTGATACATGAACTATGGTATTTCCTCCTGCTGGAATGAGAGTAAACAAACACTACATCAACATGCCAGTGACAGACTCCATGGAAAAAAGTGAGGACAGGGACCATATTTTACTTAAGACAAATGGTTAAGTTGGTGACTTTATGCAAGTCGCTACCAGCTACAGGATTACTTCATGTAACTCACTGTCAGCTACTGCCTCCTAATACCTGACAGAGGAATATTAAAATCATCAGTGGGAGAAAGTATGGAAGGTATCTATCTCTTATCCAGTGAATTCTAATTAAAAAGTAATTACCTTACAGTGAGGGCTCTGCGGCCACAGGCCCCTCCTCACATGTAATGTTAGTTGGCTCCCTGGCAAACAGAGGGAGATGAGCTGAGCTGCATATTCATATTTCCTTACATTTTGCCAGCCACTTAGTTCTAAGTAGTACCAGATCATGGGAAGTCTTCGAAAATAGTTTTATATCATTTTGCCAAGTGGATCCCCAGAAGACGCTGTGAGGGCAGAGGTGCTACACATCTTCTGTTATAATTGACCTGGGCTTTGAGATTTCTCTGTCATGATGTATCCCAGAAAGGTGCATGACGGGAAGAAACTTGTTATTCCTTCAGCAGTGCCAAATGGACAAGATCAAGTAGGCCTGGGACTTGAAAAAAAAGCAAGAAATATTGACAGATAAGTAACCACTCCAGCAAATGACAGGCAGGCACAGGAAATCAAGAAGCTTGATTTCCTTGGGGTTCAGAGGTAATCTATTAACCTTAAAACATTTCAGTGCAAATTTGATAGATTTTTTTTTAAATACAAAAATATAAGATGTTTAATTGAAATCATTAGGTTTGTTTTGATTTCTTTTACTCCTTGCAAGTTAGCAGAGTGAGGACAAAACTCTACCCATGACAAAAAATGCTAAAGCCAGACTTAATTCAACTCAAAATATTTATTTATTAGATTACTAAAACTGTATCTGTAATATAGTTCAAGAGCATTAAAGGTGTCCTCTGAGAAGCTGTCATTTTTTACGGCACTATGACTGGCACTGAAACATTTCTTTTGTCATTCTTTGGATAGTAGCTCATCAACAGCCAGGGAAATGCTAGGAGAAATTAAGGTCAGTAAGGTGGGCCAAACTAATTAAGAGCAGAATTTGTGTCTTGAGACCACTGTCTCCCTTGGTTAAGTCAGTGCCAGCCCAGCCCATCCTGATGCATGTCCTGGGGCCCAGGAGCAGCAGAATTCTCATGGGTGCTGTGTACAAACATGCCTGGTCACACAGCCCAGACTCAGGATGAAGCATTAGCTCTCCATGCTGGCATGATCCAGATCAGAAGGAAAACAATACTCTGGATTTAGGCTCCATTATAGAGGATTTCTGTAACTTTTGCTTTGAGATGTTCTCATCTTCCCTCTGTTTGCAGCTGGGAATTCTCTTGCACTGAGAGGTATCCTCTTGGCCAGAAGCAGCTTTGCTGCCTTGCCCGAAATTCTGTTGACATTTGGCTGAGGTTCCAGTTTAAAGAATCATTCCTGCTCTCCCCTGAGTGTCTCCCTGCTGAATTCTTGTATCCTGCAAGGCTCTCTGGGTCAGCCACATCCAGACTTATGGCACAGCAAGAGCAGTGCTGTACATTGCCTCAGGCCCTGCTAAAGTGGTTGCTGGAACAGAGAGGGAAGTGGATGAAGAGGCCAAATTCCCTCCACCTTGCAACTCTCTAGACAGCTTATATTCCTCCTACAACCCATTCTCATCTTCTGTTGCAGGACCAGCATGAAGAAAAAGCTTTAAAACAGTGGAACACAAAAGGAAAGGGAGGATGAATCATCTCGGCCTCACCATGCAATCTACCTCCAAGCATTCTTAATTGACATCTTCCTTGCTACAGTTTAAATGGATTACACTTTGATCTATCCACTCTTGAGAACAGATTATTTATATGGATCGAGCCCACAGCACAATAATTTCCTCCTTTCTTCCCATAAATTTTTGCATATTTGTTGAAGTCTGTTACACCTTCTTAGTTACTTTCTCTGGGTTAAATTACACCACTCCTTCAATCTTCCCAAGTAGATTATGTTTTCCAGACCACTGGCTATTTCTGTTCTTATCCTTTGGACAGTGTCTTATTGATCAGCTGCTTCTGGAGATTAGTCCCTTGTTCTGCTATCACAGCAAGCCAAATAAGGTAACAGTTGATCCTGGAAATGAGTTCTGTTGATGAAAGAGAGAGGTTTGGTGCTCACTGAGATTGGCTCACTGAGATTGGTGGAGGCCCACAGGAAAGATGATACAGGTTTGGTTCCACAGATCCATTTTTTCAAAGATGGGGTTTAATTCTGGATGGATCAATGCTTTCTGGCAAGACCTCAACATAACATACACTCACCATGAAGTACATGAGTAAGTTAAGGAAACACAATGTGTAGATTCAAACTTATGCCTGCATTTTATAGAAACAGGAACTGCCTACAACATACCTGCAGAAAATCCCCAAAATACTGCTTAATATTTCCAATATTTTAGTCTTAAATGTTTTTTCTGCTTCTACTTATACATTAATAAAATTAAATTATATCCCTTTTGATATCTTCTCTTTTAAAATTACATGACACTCAATTCTCATTCATACCAGGACTGCTTTTGGCTTGCTCTTGATAATAGCATGTAAATTAGATACCATAAAATATACTCCCACCTGAATCTCCCTCTACTCTGACATAGTGATATAACATAGCATTGCTGTAAATTAATCATGGACCTCAGCTTTGTAGATCCATTTTGATTTTTAAAGCTTGACGTCTTAGCATGATGCAAGAGCAGGTACAGCTGTATTTCCAGTAAACTGTTATTATACTCATAATGCCATAACACACATTTTCAGAAAATAGTAATATAGGTTTTTCAGTGCATAATCTGGTGGCTTTGGGAATATTTGAAGAGGGAATGTGTTGGATCTGGATTCTGAAATATACCTTAATACCTACGTGCTAATTACTGCTGGGCCATCTGGAATGCTCTGCAGTCACTTTATGAGAGTTCTCTCTTGACCCATCCCACACTTTCCATCAGCACAGTATGGACACAGCATTATTCAGTTTTCTCATGCTGTGAGGGATTAGGTGAGGCAAAGGCTCATACACCAGAGTCTTATGCTATCTCCTAAATCTTCTTTTGTCCACCTGAAGTCTCCTAATTGTAACACTGAAGAACATAATGGGAAAAGAATATCGACTTGTTTGATTTCAAACAGGCTATGTGAACTATCTTTACAATAACTACATGTTTCAATAATTTATAACTATGATGCTATACCTGACAAAATGAGTCACATAACTAGAGCAATGTGCACTTTAAGTTTAAAGTCAAGGTCTTCCTTGCTCATTTTAATGACTTCTCTTGTGCACAAGATATTAATATTCCTGTGAGCAAACATAGCACTGACTCATTAATCAATAGGGGCTGGCTCCTCTACATAATAACAATAGCCGTACTAGATAATTAACTTTTGTTCCATTTGCTTTAGTTTGTACATAATTTCCAGTGGCTGACACTGGATAATAAAAAGCTTTGCAGATGACAGACACCTTTTAAAATAATTTTTACTAGTTTTGGGAAATGATACACACCTACTGATATAAGTAAAATACAATGTAGGTGTCTGTGTGTGTCCATGCCATATTTAAAAGGAGGCAACTGACAATAAATAAAAGATCTAATAA
The DNA here is from genome assembly GCA_013397375.1 of Toxostoma redivivum. Taxonomy (NCBI): domain Eukaryota; kingdom Metazoa; phylum Chordata; class Aves; order Passeriformes; family Mimidae; genus Toxostoma; species Toxostoma redivivum. The sequence goes on along the minus strand of VXBI01005881.1, from coordinate 1,518,588 downwards.
ATATTGTAAGGCTTCAGTGAGTCCTGCTGTTAAATTGTAGCATAGTGAAGGATTTGCATTTTCCTGTCATGTAGTTAGAAGGCAGACTAGAGATAAAGGTATGTCTACAATTAAATGGGTATTCTAGGCAAGTGGCAGATTTCCTGAGTCCAGACTGGGATAAGAAACACAGATGTTTCTGAACCAGCCTTTTTCTTCGAACACATTTTAAATATTAGGGCAAGTTCAGTAAAGGTGGCAACAGCAGAAACTCTATTGCAGCCCTGAGAGACTTACCATGGGGTGAGGTACAGCACTGTGCCAGAACACAAAGGAAAAGGTAACCTTAAATGCAGTCCTTTGGGTTACTCATTTTGCAGGGTAGCTCCACAGACAGCTGCAGCAGCTCCTTCTAGGAGCCCACGGGCTGTGGCACAGGGCAGGCACACACAGCAGGAAGAGCTGAACCCCCAGAGCACAGGCACTCACATGGTGCCACTGTGAGGCACCAGGAGGGATGGCTCTCTGCACAGATCATCGTCTTCCTTGCTTCCATTGTTAGGGATTTTTCGTAATTGGAGATGTTACTTATGCCTTCTTCCTTAAAACAAACAAACAGCCCAAAACACACAGAGAGACAACTTGGTATCATTAGCAGAGCAGGCTGAAGAGGGAGAAATCTGCTGTATGCACGACTTGGAGGGTTCATAATACACTTTTCTTCCAAAGTGAAAGTAAATTTTTCTCTGTAAATAAAAGAAATCTCAAATCACTTAATGCTTTCTTTTGACATTTTACATGTTTAAATTGTTTTCTCATCTGGAATATACTATGGCGTTAAATAAACCACACATGAGTACTTTGAAAAGCAAAAATTGAAATACTGTATTTCATAGATATCAATCTGTCTGACAAATGAGTTTCTGCCGCCTCTATATTTCTTTCTGACTGATATGGGTTGTTGGGGAAGTCAGCCTGGCATTCTGCAGTTTCAGAGATCATGGAAGTGCATTTTCTGAAGAAAATAACGTCCCACTGATTTTCTTTAACTGGATATTTAACTGTAGACATTAGTTCTGAATCAAATGTGCTTATAATCCACTGTAGAAGAAGACAGTTCAGTATAACACACGTATCACTTCTGTAGCTGTTGTTTCCTTTGTGACACTGAGTGTTGCAGGGCCAGGTACATGACTGTGTAAATCACTGCAGCTCATTGACTCTAACTGAGCTGCCATGATTTGCCCAGATGAAGATCATCCCTTAGATCTGATGTTGATAAAGCACCCTCACCAACGTGAGCATGAACCATTTGTGAAATGTTTCTGCTTTCAGGTTCAAAGATGAAGGCAGCTATCACCCTTATTCATACAAAACACCCCATGCAGAGACTGCCTTGATTAAGCCTTAAATCAAAAGCTAAAGTATGTGAAACAAAGGAGCCTTATACACCTGCTAGGTGAAAAATGTAGGCTACTAAGTGAGCACCTATTTGCATTATACAGTATGTTCTCCAGCAGGAATAAAATATACTGCAAGTCAATGGTCCATCAGCTTCCATATAGAAGAGAAAACATTCTTGTGTTCAAAACTGTGGAAATATCAATATTTCAAAAGGTAGTTTTACGGTTCATTCAAGCACTGATAAGAAATCATTACACTTTTTAAGAATATTGATGATTACAGAGAGGCATTTAATGGAGGGAAAGCCTTTTTTTGCAGTTCGTTAGTTTGTGCATGTCTAATTGACTCTTCAAGACTCTTTTGCATGAAATACTAAACACAGTTTTAACCAGGTAATTTTTATACCAGTTATAAGCAAATATCTCCACCTTATAGCAATTTCCTTTCTATGCCTCCCCAATGAGTACTGTCAAGTTCTAGACAGAGTTCAATACATGAAATACAAGGAAAATCAGCCCTTAAATCGAGGCTACCCAAGGAGCTGATTTAGTAGGTTAGACATTAGATTTGGAATATCCCTTTGTCTATCAAGATAGTTTATTAGGATGGTTTCTCTGGCAGCTGTTAGATCCTGCTTGAGTTATCTGGGCACTAGGAGTAAAAAAAAAGGTGAAAAACAATGTGTAAAAACTCTTCTAGCTCCAGTGGCACAAAGCAATACAAAAGTACCCACTGACCTGCCTCAAAGATCCCTGTCCCCAGTGGGGTTGTGTGGACACTCCCTCCTGAGGCTCTTCCCACTTAGCATGGGCTATCTAGGGCAAGAAGGGGATTATGGCACAGCTGAAAGCACATGGGTAGCTGTGCATGTGGAAGTCACTGGCTGGGCTCTGCAAAACAGTGTCATTAAACATGACCTCCGAGGCTATTGCAAACTTCTATGGTATACAATCAACTATTAAGTCAATGAAATCATTTGTATCAAAGACATTGTGACACTGTCTGAACATGGGAATGGAAAATAAAAAGACAACCCTGCATGTACATATGGTCATGGTCCAGTGCAGTGAGTGTTACTGCTTGGTTTGCTGAAGCATACTGGACAAGCTTTAGAGCTTGTTATTTTTGCAAGAAGTTCAGTGGAGGAAACATCTGATGTATATTTCTGTAGAAAATGCAATCAGAACCAAGGCAAATGTAAGGCAAATGTTTTGCAGTTTCAACATCAAAAATGACACTCTATGCAAAACTCCTGTGATTATAGATGTATATCTCCCCCTGTGAATATTTCTCTTGGTTCTTGCCCCAGAAGATTGGAAGCAGAATTAGGGGCCTCTGTGGAGAGACATTTCTAGGCCCCATTTTGCTGAACCAACAGATATGGATCATTGGGATGACTCTGACAAGCACTAGAACTTTTAGTTGCTTAGTGACATCCAGAGCCTTTGGGGATTTACTCAACATTAGTGAGAAAAGCCGTGCCAGCCTAATCAGCTGGTGTGCACTGGTCCTCTTTGCTCTCAGTTGGATCTGGAAGGCATCATTCACCCCTGCTCCTGCTGGGGCAGACATGGCACAGCCAGGCAGAGGCACAGGGCACAGCTTACAGCAGCTGGCTCTGCCTCCCTGCCAGCTTCCATGGGGACACAAATGCACAGAGATTCCCCTGCTGGCTGCAGAGTCCATGGGGCTTAGTGCCACCTGGGCTAAACCACATGGGACTCTACAGGCCATCAGGTATTTTTCAAAAAGATCCTGGAGTCCAAAATAACATGACCTCATAGCTTGCCTGTGCTGAGCTTTTGTCACATTTATTTCTTTTTCAGTTCCTTATTTTAACAATGTTATGTGAGATTGGATGATAGCACCAGGCATTTTCCCCCATATTTAGTTGGAATGAGTGCATTATTTAAGGGAAAAGAACACAGAACTGTACTTGTTGACTTTTGTACTCTCTAAACTCTTTAAAATTTAAACAGAAGCATTACCACGCCCGCCTCCCGAAAAGAAACAAAAAAACCCCACCCCAACCAAACAAATTATAAATACCAAGAGGATTACTCCATCTCTGGTGTTATTACTCACTCTCTGGTTTCTACCAGGTGGTACGTCAGGTTGCAGAAATGTTCTCTGTTAACAGCAATAAAATTACTTGACTGATCTTCAAATTCTTCTTGAAAAAACTCTACTTGACCTACTATCAAAAAAAGAGAGAGATGTTAAGAGAGATGGCATGCTTAAGACTGCAGGCTTTGGGGCTTTCTCTTGTCCCAGCAGAGCTGAGCACATTTCCTTGTCCCCTTGCCCTCTTCCTGTGCTGGCAGCCAGCCATCAGCTCTTTGGGGCTCTGAGTTTCATGGTCAGGGCCAAGCACAAGCTGCTCCCTGTCCATAAACAGGACATGAGTGCTACCTTCATATGAAGAGTGACTTGAAAGGTTTGGTGAACCAAGTGTGGGATCCTTGTCTCTTCCAATGCGAACTCATGACAGTGACACCAGTGAGTCTTGCTGAACCAGGAAAGGAGTTGGACCCATGTTTTCCACTGTTTGCATCATGTTCACCATCCCACAGCTGCCAGCTCTGCAGCTGCCACAGTCTGGCTTTGAATATCAAAGCCTGAAGAAGCTGAACTCCTTTGCATTGATACGTAAACCACCTCTGGGATTGCTCAGATCTGGTGAAACAGCATTCTACTGTTTTATGCAGTGGAACTCCCAGACCCAAGCAACAGTCCATTAATAGAGAAAACTAGATTTCTATTAATGTGCTGCATGAGTTCTCAAGGCACCTCTTTATTTACAGATGAGGAGTATCCCCTTCTTCTGGAAAGCCAGATAGATGTGTGCATGTGCTGGGGGTGATCAGGGATTGCAGCCAGATTCCATGCCCTCCTGGCTGGTTTTAGGCATATATAATTAGATTCTTACTCCAATTCACACAAAAAAACCCCATCTCTCTCTCACCTGACTGCTGATATTTTTTTTTAAGAAATAGACTCTTATCTTTCCACATTCAAGTTGGTGTTTCCAGAAGTGTCCATGTAAAGATTGGTGTTACCTACCAGCAGCTTCAGAAATGATAAATGAAGATGTATCTCTACTTTGTCTCTCTGTAGGTGCATTAGAATCTGTTGGTGGTTAAGAAAATGTAGTGCCCTCATCAGGGGGTTTAATACCACTTAAAATTTTACCCAGATAATCCACATCAGGATTAGTGACACTGTGAATTAAGGATTTGTCAGCAATAAATATGGGTTACCCTCACAAAGGACCATTATGAGAAAATGATGCCTAAACCTGCACCTCTGCCACATATGCCTTAAAAATGTCCAGCTGACAATGCTGTGCAAAGGAGCCAATTCTTTCCCACTCCAAAAAAAGTTCCAGCCTTAATACATTCTTATAGGAGCTGTTGTGGGATATTGAGGCTATGTAAATCCCTCAAGGGTTTTTCTTAACCTGCAGATATTCATGGTGAGGAAGAGCATGCCATGCTCTGCTGGGTGTGGATTGGGAAAAGCTCTTTTAGGGACATTCATCAGGGAAGTGAGCTAGGTAAATAGAAGTTTACCGCCTTATTCTGACTCAGTTAATCCTTGAGACAATGTTGTATTTTAGGAACATGCCACTAGCACTATGTTGTGAATTTTGGAAGAAATATTTGTCTAATTGTCTGTCTTTACCTCCTTTGTCCCAGAAGAGTTGTCTGTGTAAAAATAGGTTAAATATATTTACTCCCTCTTCCCAATTCTTCATCTGCTGAGAGGCTGCTCTGCAGGCTTCAGACATCTCCTGCAAAGAGGGAACACACCCCCAGGTCTGCACAGTGGCAATATGCACAGGAGCCTGTTTCAAAATTAGGCATTCTGGAGGACACAAAGTGGGGGTGGGCACAATATCTCCTATGACTCCCTGTGCAACAGCTTGGAAGTGACCATTCCCTACACTGAAGTGAGGCATTATTTCATTTTTGATACCTTAAAGCCTGTACGAAGTGCAAGTTTTACGCAGAATATGCTCAAACTGAAAAAAAGCAGACACATTCAAATTTTACTCTGGCTAGTTCAGCTAATCCCTGCAAAACAGGAGTACTGCCAACATTAATTTTTCATCCAGCTAACTCATATTGAACATATCATCACTAGTTACTTAAAATTGAATCTATTTTTAATAGAAAAATTGATACTGGAATATGAAACATGAAGTAACACGTCGTTGTTCTGCAAAAGACTAAGCTTTTAAAGATAGCATTGTAGACTGGAAACAGAAAAAGGTAAAAGGTTATTTCCAACATTAAAAGTAATCTACATGTTCACCAAAGCCTAGATCATCTCAAGGCAGTAATTATTCACTGACTGTAGATAGCCTTATTTTGATATTTGCTGTGTGTTTATTATTCATCACAGCAGATTATCACAGGATTACTGCAACATATTTTTCCTTTCAGTAAAATCTTATTTTCAAGTAATCTGGACTTTTTTTGTCCCCCTTCACAAAATCTGCTTTCATCAGATTTCAGCCTGACTAATAGCCAGTTACTTCAGTTTCTACATGATTATCCCTTCTTGCATTTTATACAAAGATATCTAAATTATTTTTTTTTTCTGTAGTGCAAAGCATACTTCTAAAATTCATAGCCACCAAATGTGTGTGCATGATAGCAAGAATGGCTGTTTCTCCTTCATACTACAGGGCAAACTGCCAGACTTTAAAGGCTTCATAATTAGGAATTTCCCCAGATTGTAACAGAAGATGTATTTGCCTATTTTTGCTGTAAAGTCAATTATAAATATGCAAAATTCAAAGTGTGAGTGACCAGGCCACACTTAGCAGACATAATAAGACTGCAGCCAATTAAAACAGAAAAAGGTTGAGTTCTCAGTTTTCTGCCCAGTGTGTTTCTGATGATGACACAACAGCTGTGAACTGCCAAAGTCATCCCAGAGAGGGGGCTCACTATAGCCCCTGCCAAAATGAAGGATTTGCCCTAAAAGCCAGATGTTCTTGCCACAGTTTCCCACATAGAACTGACAAAATGGTTGCTCAGCATATGTGAATCCTTATACCACTCAATAATTTCTTTATGAGAATATCAGTCCCTTGAAGATGCAGCATAAGCAGACAGGAGGGCAAACAACTTTACATCATTAAAATCCTGAAATTTGTGCTTTTAATCTTTCTAACAGGACTATCTGGGTATATTTTTGTTAATTGAGCACTTGAGAACTGTAATTGAAACAGTATATAAATACTGTTTTTATTCTTCTTCTCATAATATAATCATTATGTGAGAAACACTAAACTAGACATTTGACTTTATTGATCTTTTCATGGACTAACAGTACAGGGAGTCATTTTCTGCCTAGGCTAATTAATTGATAGACTAATTCATTGATCAGGTTCTCCATAGTATAGTTGGTATTGACAAACACTGAATTTTTTCCATCAGTTGTATTAGTTTGCACCAATTACTTTGTCTGTTTCACTTAAGCAATTACCATAGCTCAAAAGCAACAATCAGATTCTCAGCTGGTGTAAATCAGGCTGAAGTCAGAGAGCTGAGCAGTTTCACTCCATTCATTTTTTGACTTTTAAGATTTAGCAGTGAGCTTTAGAACATCCAAAACAACATCAGAGATATCTGAAGCAAAACCCCATCATGTCAGCTGAAACATGTTCATCATAGCAATGAATAGTAAACATGTTAAAGGTCTATGTACAGATGCATGACTTTGCTCAAAAGTTATACACAGCCTTAGAATGCTATCATCTGGTGTAAGGTACCTGTAGACAAAATAAGCATTTGGAGTCACATAAAAGTTAGATGCTCAATAGACTCGTGTTTCCCATACCTAGGTTGTCTGTAAATCAGGTCCTAAGAATAACCTGCTTCCAAGCAGCCACTGCCTTCCAAGTACATGGAACATTGCCATTTCATTGAATTGAAACCTCTGATTTGACACCTCTGATTTTTAAAAAATATTCAACTTGCTGAAGGATTTCAGGAGAGAGTAGTGGTTTGTGCAGGGCTTTCTCACTTCTGGATCACTGCTGAAAGAATGTCTGGATGTGGACAGTGCTGCTCCATCTGTTGAGCAGAGCCAAAAAAGAATCACCAACATACCGCCAGTGAAAGGAAAAGAACCATATTGGAATTTAGTAACTTCTGCAAATTTTCAAAATAAAGACTAAGTGAAAATAAGTAAATTTAACTGATTGTTCTCTGCATAGATTTTTCCTTTAAAAATTATTTTTCAGGTAACCCAGGGAGTCACCAAAGTACATGGTTGTTACACAAGAAGGAGACACTGTGGTGATTTTTCAGCTAATGATGAAGAAATGAGTTTCCTTTCAGAAACAGGACATCTCTGTCAAGTTGGCCATTGTTGAAAAATGTGAGTCAGTTTAAACTTTCCAATAACCTCTGGTCTGCTTCTCCTAGAGTATTATGGAAAAAATGGGCCCATGCAGGAAGTAGTCTTTGTGCTTTGGATCTACCTCCCAGCTCTAATAACTGAGAATTCATTAAATACAGGCATTAACAGTTAGTCCCTTCTTTTAAAGTCTCCAATCACTTTTCCTCATTTTTGCATGCAAAAATAAAAAATTATATAGTCTCCAGAGACACCAGCAATAGCAAGAAGAAGTCATCAAGACTAAGAAAATTTTGCTGAGGCAGTTTCCACACACCGCTCTAGACCCAATTACTTCCTGTGCTTGACATGCTCATGGAGGCTTCCTCTTTGATGCATGGTATAGGGTAAAATAAAGTGCATGTTCTTCATTAAAATGATTGCTATTCCCTGGCATGATTAAAAAGAAACTCCTGTGTGTGCCCTGTCAATGATATTTCCGTTTGCCTCAAACCCATGTAGATGCCAACATACAGGTAATATTTGTAATGTTTCTGCTTAACAAAGGGTGACCAGAGTATCACATCACACAGTGTATAAACTCCTCGGGGAAAAGAGGCATGTGCAGGCAAAAGTGGATGTAAGAATAGTCACAGTAGAGTACAAACCTCCTAAAAGATGTTTTGTGCCCTTCATGCAGCCAGAGTGAGCGAGTGGCAACACACAATTCAATGACATGTAATTAAAATCAATAGAAAATTGACATTACAAACCCAAAACAAATTAAAGCATAAATTTAATCTCTGTTTCTCACTCTGGCATTTGAAATGGAGAATTTGCTATAAAAATATACTGTAAATAGGCTGATACACACACACACATATATATACTGGGTATGTCTCAAGCAATCCTTCTTTATGTTTTACAATTATGATTCCTTCCCTGTGAAAAGAGATGATCTTCCATCTTCTTGGCTGATTTCCAGTATAGAGTATCCTGGCTTGACTCTGATCACATGCCAGTTTTAAACAGATACCTTTATCCTAGTGGGATTTTTTTTATGAGTGTCCTAACACTTGAGCACAATTTCATGCAAGATCAGGTCATGGGGATCTGATGCCTCAGAACTTTGCAATTTTCCATTTTGAATGTTCTGTTTCTCACAAAGACTTGTAGAATATGCAAAAGCAGAATAAATCTATCTATTCTCATATTTTTCTATTTTTGATATGCTATTATCTGTAGTAGTTACATATGCTGCAGGGCAAACAAATTATTTGAAATGTTATTAAACTACGTTTTTCTTACCTAAATTCACGTTGTCAGGCATCTGCAATATTGTCCAACCTCTAAAACTGCAGAGCATCCAGGGAAAAGCCATGCCAATGGTGGTGTTTTATCCTGCTGGAAATATCCTCAGCTCACAACTTCATTGGACCCAGTTGCACACTGCTCTTGTTTATATGTGAGATCAAGGGCCTTCCATTTATTACTCAGTTTATTTTTGCAGAATCGAGGACCTAAAACATAAGAGGCTGATGTGCCCTTTAGTTACCAGTGACTTGATTCTGCAGTGACTGATGGGGTCAGGTTAGATCCACTGACCTTGGCATTGTCAGCATCAATAGAACTGATGTCCAGTTCAACTCCCTGAATTCTTCCACACCAGTGTTCCACTGCTGGTCATCCTGAATGCAGTGAAGTCTTGCAGAGCTTCCAGCATTTTCAAACTGGTCCATCTCACCTTGAGAGGTACTGAAAACAATACCTTCACAGACAGACACTAAAGTCTGGCTTATGTCAGATACAGCATTTTGCAAGTGTGGTATTATTACAAATAAGCAGGTCTGTGCATTTTGAGTCAATCAACTGTGGTCCTTCATACACTACTAAATTTTTTTTTTAATTAAACAAAACCAGAACTGATTTTTTTGGACACTGAAATCATTCCACAACTGAAAACGGATGGGGTCCTGAGTAACTTGATCTAGCGTGGCAGGGGGTTTGGAACTAGTTGATCTTTAAGGTCCATTCCAAGCCAAATCATGCTATGGCTTAATATCTGCAAATTAAAGATTGTTATTTCCCACTCCAGTCACAATGGGCAGACTTTTCTGTATTGTTCATGCTATGATCTCTTAGCTCCTTTGAAACCTCTGCTCTTGGCCCAGGTCAGAGCTGAGACATGTGATGTAGAATGATTGTCTGTGTATTTCTAAGGCTTTGGCCACAGGGTCACCTCCTGGCATGGACAGAAATGGCAACCACCTGTGGCACCACACCTGCAAACCCATGGTCATTGAAACTGATCCTTGCCAGCACCTGGATTACCCTACAGCAGCTATTTGGATTTGCAGGATTGTGCTGCTGCTGCCACCAAAGAAACCACCCCACTATATGTGTTGGAGATACTCCAGGGGACAGAAGCCAGTTCAGCTCCTTTGCCCTCCACCACCTCCTATGGGATGTAGAGCTGGGCTCCCACCTTGTCCCAAACCCTCATTCTTGAGGTGTCAACATTCAAGTGTGCCAGCATTGCTGAGGAGCTTTGAGCCAGCTTTGGCTGTCACACACAGTGTCTGCAACTGAGAAGTGCAAGTCTAAGATTTAGAAAGTGTCCTATTGGCTATATCTGTTATTCTGCTATGTCTTTGTTCAGAATCTCTACAGAATGACCTCATTTTCATTCACAGCAGGAATGAAACTACCCCAAGGAAGTCTTAGGGTCCAGCTTCATTTCATGCTCCTCACTTACAATCATGGGCAACAGAAACAATTTTCCCCCCTTTTATTATTCTCTGCATAATTTCAAAATATTACATTATCCTACAAACCAATAAATTACCTGTAGAATCTGACATGAAATTCCAAACTTTTTAATTTCTAATTCCTGATTATAAAGATTTATGATCAGTTGTTTCAGCAGAAATCACAGGCCACCAAAACCACCAAATGTTTAAATGAATTATATCTCAACATATTATCATCCTCACCCTTCAAAACTATGCTCAGAAACTGCCAGAAAAGCAAAATTATTTGAATGTTTTATTTACTATTGCGGTTTTCGGCAGGAAAGTTCATTCTGTCTTCAGAGTGACAGTAAGAAACAATTATTGAGAAAGGTACATAATTTTCTATTTAGTTTTCAATAGTTGATGAATGAAATGGGAAGTGTTGACCACACTAGGTCACAGAAAAGTCATTTTGGTAGACTTCTGCTCCCCTCTGACAAGTAATACAGTGAACAAGGATGGTTCTACACAATGTCTGTTCATGCAAAACTTGGTTTCTTATAATCGTTGAACACAGCAGAAATCTGCTTCCTCAGTCTGAGCAACTGTTTCTCAATCAATAATTAAGTAACTTTAAGGTCTAGATCTATACAAGGATATTGATATTTTCACTGAAAATGAATCAATATGAACGGGGTAAAGCATCTGAGTAAGCCTTTTTAATGGCAGTGTTTTGGCTGTGAGAAGTAAATTAATTGATCAAATGAATGACAAATATTGGACAACCAAAGTAAATCTTTTTGCACTTCCACAAACCTTTTAAGTAACTAATTTAAATTCTTTTCTTTCTTTCCATCTTTTTTCCAAATTTGTGTGGTTTTAATAGAACTTACAGGCCTTCCTGTGAGTGTGTCATGCAAGTTATATCTTTTTTAATTGTACATTAATAAGTAGAGGTCAGATGAGTTATAGCAAAGGAGAAGACCAAGCTGAGACTTATGGAAGGAAGGGCACTTTGTGGGTGATAGAATGTAAAGGATCCTGCTGAAAAGCCACAGTGAGAGAAAAAAGATCTACTGGAAGACTGTAATGAAAAAATCTAGTGACAGTTGGGAAGTGGTAAGGGATGGAAAAATACATTCTCACCTTTGGTTTGGTGGACAAGAAATAGTTCTGGATAGGTCTTTTCTACCATCTTCTTAAAAAACATAATTGCAGGAAGCACAAAGTAGTAGAATCGGACACGACAAAACTTTCTATCAGTTCCCACAGAGATGCCTCTACTGACAAACCTGTCAGCTTGCTCCCACAGACACCCTGATCTGAGTGGAGTATGGACTTGTGCAAGGACTGTGCCCTAGTGAGAAACCAGAGGTGCCCCATTTTCTGTGAATTTGCAGCAATTTGCTGCAGGTTTGGCCTCAAGGCTCAGGCCATGAAAAGCTGATTCCCAGGCTGTGTTGCCTTTACTGCCCTCTCTAGACACATCAGCAGAAGCTGCTGGCCAGCAAACCCACTCCAGTGATTCACATGACACAGTAAATCTGCAGAAGTCACTGGGCCTCCAGGGTTGATTCTGCCTCTAGAGCTTGATGAGAGTGAGCATTCTGCAGCTTCTTGAAGTAGGACTGTGTCTAGTAGGACTGAGAGTCTTTCATGCCACTGGGAACAGAAAGACAGCAAGGGGCTACAGTGAAGAGACCAGCAGAGACAAAAGTGACTCCGTTCTTCCACTCACAGCTCTATCTCATGTTCTAAGCTAACAAATTCAGTTCAAGACAATGCTACTTTAAATGCTGGAAACAGGTACAGTATAGCCTCATCCAGGGCCATCCCAAGAACAAGGGAATGGAAACCAAAGTGAGGGAACCATTCTTCAGGTATGTTTGCTGTGCAAAGAGAGGGGAGAAATGCAAATGGGTAAGAGGGACAGCAGAGATGTCTTTATTTCTCTAGACATCTTTCTAGTGACTGTGGAGTGAGCTTCCCTCACTTCCCTAGCCTTTCTTTTTCCACCTTTGCTCCATTTTACCCTTTTCTGTTTTGAGTTCATAGTCTTTTACCATTAAACAATGATTTCTTTAATTGTAAAGAAGCAGGTCAAAGAAACCTAAGCCTTGCACTGGCCCTTTGTCTGTGTGCAGCTATCAAGTGGCTGCTTGATTCTTGGGCAATTACTTTTGTTGCTGGCCACAGAATAGTTCTTCACTGCCCCATAGGTCCTGCAAGCCATTGTTGGGACATCAATTTTCTGAAAATATTTTTGAGTTGGGTGTCTTTTTCATTATTATTATTAGATGGACAAACATTCTCATTTGCAAAGGTTAAAACTCCACTTTCTCCATCTGTCTCTGCCCTTTTTGAAATTGTATGTCCCCTGTGGTGTGCAGATCAGAAGTGTTCACTTATGTACTGGTAAGGAAAAGAACCCAAGAAATTTAAAGAATGAATGTGTGGCAGAATGGAAAATATTGAACTATAATAATTATCTCTAAACCACACAAAGAAGTTGCATGATACAGGCAGATCCCACTCATAAATAAATATTAATCTGACTTGCATTTAAAATTGAAAATTAATATTGAGAGGGCACACAATCCACTTCTTGGTGTAAAAATGTTTTCCTCTTTCTTTAATCAACACTCAGCATTTTGAAATCACAAGTCCCATTTTAAGCACTTAAGATGTGACTGGTTTGGTTATTTTTAAGAAAATCCTATTTAATATTTATGCAACAAAATCTGACGGTTCCTGATGTGTTTCCATTTTAATCAGAATCTAGTATCATGATTCTAGTGAAAATGTGTGCCTCTGTAGCTGTTGAATATGGCACAAAAAATGTCTAGCAGAGCAGACAGATATGAATTTCCTATCCCCAAAATGGTAAAAATCACATTGCCTGACACTGACAAAACTTTGTTATTCTTAGAGTATAACCTACACTAACTATAGGTTAACTATAGTTAGTCAACTATTAACTAATTAGCCAACATTTACAGCTCCCCAGAATGGCTGGAATGTTATTTCACAGACATCCAAATCTACACAAGCAACAGGAAAGAAAATAAAAATCAAAGCAGAAAGCAGTGGGAGAAAATCTAGATGAAAAATGAGATGTTACCTCTTAGTCTGGGGTGGGGAAATTTTGTCTTGCACAAGGTCTGTTCCCACCCTATGCCTGCATCTAGATAGGGCAAGTGTGAGCCCCTTCCTGGCCACTTCCTAACAGAGCCTTAGCTCCAGCTGCAACGCTGAACTTGGAAAGGTGTGCTGAGTGCAGTTTAGGTCCCCCTGCATTTTGACTTTCCTAAATCTATTTATGCTCACACAGTAATATCTGACAGTAAGGGATTCTCCACGGTGCTTGAGACCAAGACCCTGTGCTGCACCTTTGCTCTGCCACCTGGCAGTCCCCATCTCCTTTGGCTGCTGCTCAAGGCCAATGCACAATTGCAAATCTCTGCACTGCCAATTGTCTGGAAACACAGAGATCACTCCCTCTTGTTCTCCACAGCTGGGCCAAGCAGCTGAAGTTGCTGGGGCAGCCAAAAGCAGAGGCAGTTTGCTGAGTACTTACAACAGTAGTAGTTATCACCAGTAGAAATTGTACTGGTGACACATCTTGGTGTCTTGGTATGAGCAAAATGTGGGACTCCTCCAAGCTCAGCAGGACACACATGCTGCAATTCCCTTCTAATGTACTCCACTCTGGTGGGACAGCCCTGGTATCCCTGCTGAGCCCCAAAGGCAGTCTGAGCCCAGCCTGAGCTCAGAGTTTTTACATCCCATCTCCTCTCTGAAGCAGGAAACAACTGCACCCTCCTAGGGAGCATCTCTGGCCTCCTTTGTGTTTGACCCTGGCACTGCAACGGCAGCTAAAATGCTGGATGGAGGCTGCACAGGAAAATGTGCTGGATGGTGCTCCAAGAGGTTTGCTTCTAGGCAGGGAGATCTGTGGCATGACATGAGATAGGGGGTGAAGGGCAGCTGGATCCCCTTGATGTCACAAATCAGCAAGAAAGAATGAGTAGGAGTAGATGTAAAAAACACATTGCAGGGCATGAAAGGGAAAGTATTGCCCTGGATTCTATCTATATGTTCACAGACTTGACTGCATGGGAGTTTTCTGATCATCTCAGTTATGTCCTTCTCAGCTATATGCAGATCTTTCTCACCACTTGTCCCCCATCTGTGTGTGGACTATATCAGTGTAGACAAATTAATTATCTGGTCATTTTCCCCAGAATTTTTTTTTTGTGGAGAACAGAAAATAGTATGGTATGAATAAAAAACCCAATTTTTATAGTTGCTGTAAGATTCATTAAAACAATGCTTTTTCATTGTATTTCAAATATGGTTCTCAGAGTCTATAAACAGCTTTTGTTTTTAGTCAAATGAAATACTGTGCAGCAATACTTTAACTCTCTTTTGCCAGATTATCAGTTATTTCAACAAAGTGTTAAAATCTCCATCACTGGCAAAATTAATTATGTTTTGTTTGTCAAACTTGCATACACTTGCAAACACGACCATCAAGCTGAGCTGGAAAAGACACTTTAACTGTGCAGCACAGGTGCTACTGTTTGTGACTGTAAATGCACCTGAATCTAAATTTTGCAGCCATAGGGATCTCTTTCTCTGCAAGAGGTTTATGTTTTCAGACAGAGTTTCAAAATAGTTTGCCATATTACAGTATATTTTTAATCTTTTCTTCTAAGTTCTGTTAAATAGTAAGCCTGCTTCTCCCAGACATTACTTCTATTTCATTTGATAAATGTGAATCATCAAAATTTTTTGCCTACTCTCATTTATGTGGCTTTTGAGTATTTTGATACTCAATCAATTACAACTATATAATAAAGGCTGGAATACAATAAGCAGAGTTCGTCCTGTTTGGGGGAAATAAGGTGGTTTAGCTTACCCCTTCAGTTTGCTTTGGGCCTCATTCTGTGATGAGAACAAGTTTCCTCCATCATTTGTCAATAAGATGAGACACTGACAGAAAGTCCTGACACATTAATAATTTCACAAAATACTTAGGAGAACTACAGTGACCAATCACAAACATTTTCCTCTTTGTAAGCAATGCAGATTTTTTCCTTTATAGGCCGTAGCTGCTGCTTCATATCTGAGAAGAGTATTCTAGAAAGACAGTTCTGCTTATAAATGAGAAGGAGCAAATTTCATTAAGACCACTTACACAGATTGGTGTTAATACTTGCTGTAAGAATGTACTTATTTTCAGTAGTCTCTAATGGAGGAAAGAAAGGCAATATTAAGATGTCTTATAGAGAGAGACATCAAAATCTGCCTGGTTCATTTCTGTCTAACCTAAAGAAATGGACAAGGTAATACATCACATAAATTTTACTGATGAATGTCAAGACTTTGATACAATGCAAACCCATAGAAAACACCATAAACAACATCAATCTTCCTTAAGGCAACACTGAGACAAAAATAGTATTACCATATAAAAGGATGGAGACAGTATATGTGCTTAATAACACAGGAAAGCCATCCCAACACAATTTTAGTGGGGAATCAAAACTTTCTTAACCATCTTTTTTTTTTCCCCCCAAGGATCTCTATAGGACATAAATTCATCACTTATACACCCAAATAGTATTTGGTGAGAGGTGATGTGCTGGCAATTTGGAGAAAGAGGAAGACCATTTGGAATGGCAGCTGACCTGAGAGGGAGCTACACATGACCAGTGCTTCTCAGGGCAAAAACCCCTCAGCCATACCCAGGGAAAAGTCTCCACTGACCACCAGTGGCAAATTTCATATTCTTCATCCTCTTTTGTCTCATGGCTTTTACGTATCTCAATAAAAACCCATCAGTTCAGAATACCTAGCAATGCCTCATTTTTGCTTACAGTAGTAACCAACAAATCCAGTCAGGCAGACAGTGTTCCTGAAATCACAAGTGACTCTTCCAAGTGTCA
This sequence comes from Toxostoma redivivum, assembly GCA_013397375.1. NCBI lineage: Eukaryota > Metazoa > Chordata > Aves > Passeriformes > Mimidae > Toxostoma > Toxostoma redivivum. The sequence goes on along the minus strand of VXBI01005881.1, from coordinate 1,502,168 downwards.
AATCTAAACCTACTCTCAGCTTAAAACCATTCCTCCTGGTCCTGTCACTACATGCTCTTGCAAAAAGTCCCTCTCCATCTTTCCTGCAGGCTTCCTTTAGGTACTGGAAGGCTGGAATTGGTCACCCCAAAGCTGCCTCTTTTCTAGGCTGAACAATCCCAATTCTCTCAGTCTTTCCTTGCAGGAGAGGTGCTCTGGCCCTCCAACCCTCTTGGTGGTCTCCTCTGGACTCAGTCTAGCAGGCTGATATCCTCCCTATGCTGGGGATCCCAGAGCTGCATGAGGTGCTACAGGTGGGTCTCAGCAGAGCAGGGGGCAGAATCTCCTCCCGTCCCTGCTGCCCATGGTGCTCTGGATGCAGCCCAGGACACGGATGGTTTCTGGGCTGCCAGTGCCCATGGCTGGGTCATGTCCAGCCTGCCATCCATCAGCACCCTTGAGTCCTCCTCAGCAGGGCTGGTCTCTATCCATGCCCCACCCTGTGCTGTCACCAGGGGCTGGTGCAGCACTCACACTCTTGCTGAACCATGTGAGATTCCCACTGACCCATCTCTCTTGTCCAGGTCCTTCTGGATGTCATCCTGTCCTTCAGGTGTGTCACCAGCACCACTCAGCTTGGCGTCATATGGGAATTCCTGGAGGGTACACTCAATCCCACTGTCTATGTCATTAATGAAGATATTAAATAACACTGGTCCCAGTCCTGACTCCTGAGGGACACCACTTGTCACTGATGACCATCTCAGAGGGACTCTGAGCTGTTGACCATGACCCTCTGGGTGTGACCATACTACTCTCTTGAAATTTGCTTTCAAAGAATTGTTGAAGAGTCTTGGACCTAAATGTAACCTTTTAAAAAATAACCTGTGGAATGTAAAGAAATAAAACATTAAAGTCGGGGAAGAAATACCTGCCCATGAGAAAACAGTGAAGTGGGAGTACCGTCTGCCATCCAATTATTTCTGTAATAATTTCTGAGCTCATTTGTAAACATAGCATGGTCCAGACATAAAAACATTTCCCCTTTTCAAGTAAATAAAGGACATACCCTACTGTGGTAGACCTTGACAGGGCTTTATTTCATCTAGCTTACATAGTACCTCCTTGCTTCTTCTGAAACTGAAACTCCCACCAACGTGGAATATGGAATGCCAAAGTCATTTACTTGGGAAAGTATAAGACAAGAATTTACCAGAAGTTTTGAAATGAACCAAGCTCTTCCTTAGAAGATGGAACACAGAAGAGAGCTTATTTTGGAGGAGTAAAATCAGGAGCATAAAAAAACTTTTACCTTATTTTAAGATTGTGTTTATAGGGTGTACATAGTCTCCAGATGTTCTCAGAGACTTTGTTTTGCTTTTCCCATCTGTGTGGGCTCCAGCCTTGATGTCTTTTGGAGAGAAGGGTAAAACGTTTTCTATATTTTAGCAGAGCAAAATTAGTGCACAGTTTTTACACCAGCCTTTCTGAGTTAAAACCTCTACATCTGCAAACAAGAAATTCTGCTTTTCAAACCTATTAAATCCAGCTCCAAGTTTGTGGCACAGATTTGAGACTAACATGCTGCTTGATTTCTCTTTACATGACTAGACCCATGAAGTGTGCATGTGTGTCCGTGTGTCCCCTCTTGTACCCATTTCTATTGCATTTCACATTTCTGTCAATATAGCCTCCAATATTTGAATCCACTGATAGAACAGATGCAGTAATTGCAAACAGCTGTAAAGTATTACTCATCTTGCTAATCAAAATGACTTTCTGTTAAATAAACCATGAAAAAAGCTTTTCCACCATCAGTGAAGTGGAGTGGAAATTATACAGACTGTAAAGAGTCCACCACGGAAGTAAAATCAACAGATCAAGTGTTCCTACAACAATGATTCTATGTGTTAATGCACATTTCCAAAATTGTCATAGAAATTTCTCTATGTTTAGGAAAATGAATTTGTGTAGCAACACAAATGTTCCTCCAGGTATTTTACATAATACCACCAGATACACAGAGCCTTGAAGAACTGCTTTATGCTCTCTCAAGATTCATAATCCAAGGGGAGATAATTGCCCCATATGGTTTTGCTAGATGTTCATTACATGCTATATTGTCTTATTCAAAACAACCTCAAAACTGGTACTATACTATACTACAGTACTCTGGTAATATATATCCACATCAAACATTACAAAGGGACAGTTTCTGAGCTTATGGGAAGAGAAAAAAAAGTTTGAGAAAAAAAGTAATTCCTAAGTAAAACTCATGACTGAGAACTTTAGTCTTTCATTAGTCTGTCCCCTAATGAAAAAGCTCCTTTTCTAGCTCATTGTGCTTCAGTTATCCTATTTTCTAAGTCACATTCTTTAATTCTTAAAAATGCTATTAGAAAAGATATCATCTCTGGTTATATACTCTTCCTCTATTCCCTTATGCCACTTAAGCACTTATTGCTGTGGGCCACTCCAGTATGAAACACTCCAGAGGAAACAACTTAGCCCTGAGTTATTTCTCTCACTTCTTTGGGTCATACTGAATTAGGAAGTAAGCAATCTTCTCCCACAGCTTTCTGGTACCATAAATGATTTGCTGCTAACCTCAGCTCTTCTATTATGAAATATAACTAGAAGTTAAAAGGCATATAAATTACAGATGTGCTAATTTTGTGAAGCATGATGCACTTCCTACTAAGAAGTTTATATATCTGCAGAGAGGGGAAGAAGAGGGAAGATTAAATGAGACACATATCTGATTATAACACAGGAACAAAAAAATTAAATCTACTTCCTCTCTGAAATACTTTATGTTCACCACTGGATGCAGTCTCCTCCAAAGGAACTCAGCAAATTCTCTAGATCAGTTGCCTTTCTGCTCTAGTTTTTTCTGGTTTTCCTTCCTTGCATCATTTTTCTTTGCCTTCAATTTCTTCTACACTCACAGTCATCTATGGACATTCAGTGCTATGGCTGCAGCAGTGTGACATGGTCACCTCCAAGAAACCCCAGAAGAAGCTCTACACACCTACAAACCACAGCATCTCTGCCACAGACAGAGGCAGAGATGGCAACAAGGAGCAAAGGAGCCAAGTCCACTGTATAGGCTAACATAATCTACAAAGTGGCATAATCCTCACTATTAAAAGGGTCATTGTAAGACTATGATAAAGTGATTTCTCTCATGATAATCCACTTCTTAAAGATGAGAGAAAGCATCAGAAGAACTGCTTAGAAAATCTTGACCAAATCACTCTGATATATTAATTTATCCCTCTTTGCCCACTTTCCACACAGCAGTTGGATTTTAGAGCAAGGAATGAAAATGGAGACACAGACACTGTTTTATGGAAAGCTGTATCCTTCTGATAAAGCACATTGTGTACAGAGGACATTAAGGTGTGTCAGAAGCACTGGACAAAGCCCAGACACCTTCACACTTTCAGCTCCTCTCCAACCCTCGGCAGAAGCATGCACAGTTTTCACTTACCCATTGACATTTCCATCCTGCTTGTGGTTGCACCAGTTGCAGTTTTCATAGCTAATGACTACATCTTCCCACATCTACTGGTAGGAACTCTATGCCTGCCTTACAAATAAACAGAAGGCTACAAAGCCCTTTCTGGGTGAATGAGCTGCATTGCAGTCATCATACAATCCCTCTCAAAGAACTGAAGCTGCACCTAAATACATTAACTGTGCTTGCCCTTGGTACCCCAGCTGGAGGCTGTCCCAGAGACATTACTGCTCAGTCAGGTGCCTCCTTCCCATTCCAAGCCTACAATTATCCATCCTTTCTTTGGTCTAAAGCAACAAAACTTACAATCACACAGTTTATTTTTGCAGGCAGTAATGCAGCAGAGCCGAGCCAGAATCTGTCTCTCAAGAAGCAGCAGGTTTCAGAGCTTTTTATCATCTGCCCTCACACAGGTTTTCAAAAAGCCATGCACAACTCTCAAATGTCAGCACACAGTTTCTAAGTCAATGTGCAGCAGTGTGGGGTAGACAATTTCTTTTAACCAGTTTCTCTCCATCTACAAGTCTCAGAATAGGCAAGATGGTCCTTTTCTTTTCTCTGCCCATTAAATTATACAGCTTTCACTCTACAGCCTATAAGCTGACACTCATTATTTTGAAAAAAAAATTGGAAATTCCATTTCTCACTCCTTACAGCTCCTTTCATGGTTACATGCCCATCATAGGCCAAATCCAGCAATTTCCTCCCTCAAAGTTTGAGTTCTCCTACTAGAAGTCTTCAAGATATAACATACACCTTAAAGAGTGAGAACTGAATGAATGAACTCTGACCATGGAGAAGTGTGAGATGATACTTCTAAGACAGGTTAAAAAGCAGGAGCAGAGTTAGCTCATGAAACAGAAATGGGGAGCAGAAAAAGGAAAATAATTTATGGGGAAATATTTTCTTTGGGAAAAAAGCTCCCAAAAGCTATAACAGATTGCAAAGCCCTTTTGTCTCTTCTTACTGACTTACTCTTTGTCTCTTTCTTACTGAGAGCCCAAAACGGACTGTAAGAAATATAGGGACATCAGAGTCAGACTGTGGTGGTCTTCATTTAGGAAGAGCCTCCCTCCTGAGGAAAAAAAACAACCTGAGACCTTCCCTGAACTGAAGAAGCAGCAAACCATTGCCAGTGTGGCACCCAGAAAACAAGATTACACAATATGCCCTTGACAGTCCATTAGCAATATTTGTGCTCATTACCAGTGAGACGTATTTCACGTGAAAGAGCCACTTGGGCAGAAGGGGCACTTGAGGTAATTAAGAATCTATTTACATTTTATAGAGCCATTGATGCCCTTATGTCCAAGGAACCCATATTAAAAGTGTGCTCAGGGTATTTTCCTATCAATAAATATTAAAATGGTTAATCTGCACTTGGTCTGCTAGCTGCCTGCCTTGGCTGCAAGCTGTTAGCAAGCAGTAAAAAGCAGACAAAAGAATGTGTCAGACCAGAAACCAATATTTCAATCTATTTCTTTTTTCTGGGTAAGTTTCCATGTCTTATGTGGTACACTATCTACTTTCATGAATGAAATATAGAATCAAAAAAAATGAAAAAGTCTCAAAATTGTAAGAAATAAAATGAGCTCTTGATTTAAATGTGCTCTTAACCAAAAAAAATTAGCTTGGAGTGATCTTTTATTCATTCAGTTCTCAAACATTTCCCTATCTTTCTGAAATAATCTTTAAGTGCAAAACTGATCCAATCTTATGTGTCCATTCAGGTTCTGCTGGTGCCTATTCTAACTCTGGGGTGTCTCAGAGTGTTCTTGCTAGACACAAGCCCAGGAACAATAAACAGCAATCTAAACTCATCACAAAATCACTTTAAGAAATGCGGAAAGTAACAGGAATTAATCAGCTGAACAGGCAGTCTTCCATTGCAACCCTTGTTATTTAGACAAGTGCAGCTAATATACATAATGTAGCCATAAATAATTAAGTAAAATAAATTACAGCCCAACAAAGTCCACATTAAACAAGACAGGCCTCTCTGAAAGTCATGTGGGACTTACTATGTGAAGATCAGAGTAAAAAATGAAAGAGCCTGGCTCACATGATCTGTCTGCTGCTCTAATTTTTAAAGATGATACCTAATCACTGTAGAAACTCTTGCCTAAGAGAGCTGGACCATGCTAGAGATCTGAGTCATAAAAGGGCCTGAAAATGAAAAATGATAAAGAAATGAGCATGAGCATTTTGTATCATGCTCTTATTGTCATGACTCACAAACCCAACAGAAAGAAGAAACTCCACCTAGAGCTGTAAATTCTGGTCAGCTCAATTATTTCACATGTTGCAGCCTGAGTTAAGATATTCAGAGCAGAGAAAGGCAGATCCCTGATGCACCCTTCCATAGTGCTGGACAAGGTGAAAATAATAAATTGGTCATTGGGAAACACTGGATGTTTCCTGGATGAGAAACAGCATATTTCATATTCTTCTCTCATAGCTGCCTCTTGATGGCAGTAAATGGTTTTGCCATAGCTGTCACAGCTCAGCAAAGAAGTCCTGCAAGCAAAGGAGAGTCTATTTCCACTCCCTGTAACATCACCTTCCTTCCATGGCAGCTGATGTCCCACACCCTCCTGGCTCACTATCCATGACCAACAGCTCTATAATTTGCCAGTTTTTAAAGACTACTGGGAGTCTTTTGCTGAAAAGCATCAGGCTTTGACCTAGACCTACAGGAAGTCAATAGTTAGAAAATCACTCTGTTTTCCCCAGATAATTACACTGGGTCCCAGGAGTGGGGATGTGGCATTTCCAGTATATCAGAGTGCCTTTCAGGAGAATTGCACCAGGTTTTGATGTTGCTGACTGTCTGCTTCTCCCCTAAGCACTTGATAATCTTCAAAAAAAAAAAAAAAAGAAAGAGAAGAAAAAGAGTGCCTTTTGATGCTCCCACTTCTATTAAAAGGACTCAGCTACATCTCAATTTCCCTATCCAGAACAGGCTTTGTGGCCAATGGAGTGGAGGAGTCAATGTTAGAGGTCTTCTCTTTTTCCATAGAAAGATCTGATTCTCACATCCTACAGGTTTGGGCTTTTTCATTTTGATTAGTCTGTTGTAAAGAGTCTGTGGCTTGATTGCCAGAAGTGGAAGTGCAGCACTTACTGATGTCAGGGCTCTGAACATGTGAGCCTTGATATCTCAGTCTTGAAAAGGACCTGCATGCAGGGAGAAAAGGAATGATGAATTACCAGCTGCCTTCTAAATGTAGAAGCTATTGCCCAAAAGTGGAGTTATGGTGCCTGCTTGGACTGCTGCCCAGCTTATTTCCTGGCTGGTTGGAGAAAACAACACAATTTGCACAATGAACATGGTGTTTTGGGAAGATTTTCAGTCCAAGTAAGTGATCTTGCACAAGTAACAAATGTCTGCCTGATGATAATTCAGGACTGCACTGGGCCCCAACTGCAGCCAACAGTGAGAGGCAACACAGAGCTAACTGACCCCTAGCAAGAGGATGGAACAACATTTCTGAACACACATTCAGTTATTCCATTTTGTACACATGCTGAGATAAACTTCTTTATGTATCTATCAGTTTTGCTGGTCAGCAAGGTTGCATGGATGCACAGGAACCTGCCTTCCTCTAGTAAAAATCCTGGCCCCTTCCAAAGCCCCTGAAGTGCTGCCCATTCTATGGCAATGGGCAGTAGGTAAGCATTCCATATTATACACATATACTATGTGCATCAAGAGTCCTGCACTTGGGATTGAATGAGGAGTTTCCCCAAAGGTTAACTGAAGGACTCCTCCAGCACTCTGGACCCACTGTTTGCACGAAGCATGGTTAGATAAATACCCTGTCCAGAGCTTTACAGGTCATGACACTGGATACTGAAAATTACTAACAAAAGAACAGTTCTTCTGAAGGCTAGAGACTAATTTTTTGTCAAGGGGTAGTGATGAACAGGAGCTGGAGATATTAAATAAAATTAATCAGATTGGGAGAGGACAAGTGGGTGAAGGAGATATTTTTAGTAGGGGTATCTGGATACAGGAATAACTATTGCTTTGGATTCTGAAACTTGTTGTTATTCTATCTAATAATTCATATAATAGCAAGAGTGAAGATTCTTACAAAATGTATTTTTCTAAGTACAGTAAAACTGCCAGGCTATCTGCCAGAATTTATTTCTGATTTGTTTTGAGGTTCAAGAAAACCTACCAACCAGAGATTCAAGACATAGCTCTGTCAAAAGAGATTTACATTACCCATAAGCATTTCAATTACACACATCCGGCAGAGCTGTAAATTGTAAGATATGCATAGATAAATCAAATAATATGTTTCAAACAAGGTGTACAGCAGCAACATTAGCTTGCATATCAGAATCTTAAAAGACAGATGAAATTAAGAGACAAGATAAAGAAATAAATATATTGTGAACCTTTCAAAAGGCCAACCACGTTATTTTAATATTGTTTAACAGTAACACTTAATAAAGGGAACATCGTGATTGTGTGAACTAAATTTTCAGTCATAATGAATGCTATAAACTTAACCTCCCAAGTTTAAATAGGGTACAATGCCTTGGGAGAGATGCAAGAAAAATTATTTGATAAAGGTGACGGTTTTTCACACCTGAAAATAATATTTTTCTACCAGGCTCTCTTGATCAACAGTCTGTAGCCACACATTAAAGATAAAATCTCAAGACTTACAGTGTATACTTGTCACTACTTGCATAACTTAGTAGGGAGAGAGGATCACAGAGATTTTGAACATAATTTCCTACACTACAGGAGATTAAATAGACTACATTTGAAGAAGGCAAGAAGCAACTCTGGCCCCTGGATAGCAGAATGTAAACTTCAACCAGTTTCTCCATCATTTATTCAAGACGTATAGACTTGAATCCTACAGAATTTAGGCATAAGCACCCTGTGTAACAAGCATGTGTATTTGATTTAAACAATTAATTGCACAGGAGTGGATTTCTGTTATGGCTTTCCTGGCACACACTAAAATCATTACTTAAATCAGCAGGAGAGTGGCAATTTTACCTATATAAAGATTGATCGAACATTCACAGCTAGAGTTTGTTCTGTTCCCCAAACTCATCAATATAGAAGCATCTGGGATCTGAAAGCTTTTCTGAGGTAAAGGCAACACTAAAGAGCATGCTGGAAGAAAACAATCACCATATCAGAGATATTCCCCAGATTATTGTTCTGTGCTACAGCTCCTTCTTCATCTATCATGCCTTCTCTGATTGCTATTCATTTTCTTATTTAATAACTATTGTAATGAATAAAACACACTTAAAGATGCATTGAGGTGGAGGGTTTTTTTAAATGTATATTTACCACTATATATACGGAGAGGGAATATTAGAAGCTCTATTAAGAGATGATCTCTTGTTACTGTGATAAATGTGTATTCAGTGATAGACTTAATGTGAAACCCAGTGTACATAACTCACCAACAAACCTCAATCATGTATCATCTATCTGAAAACTGTCACCTTTTTCTAACAGATAGGAAGTATTTTCCCAGTGTCTGTTGCTTATTACACTCTGCTCGTCAGAGGGACTGTGACATGCCAGCATTTCCTATAACAAAAGAAAAATATACAGTCATATCCAAAATTTACCCAAAGAGGGAATATATTTGTTGGCTTCAGTGGTCATTAATGAAGACCCTCACATTGAATAAAGCCAAACTATCTGTCATCTTTTAATCATTTAACTGGTTTATTTTCTTATTAGATACATATATTCTCATATTAAAGCCCTGAATCCCATGCTGGTAAGTACTGTGTCAAGGGCACTGGTCCTACTGTAAGTGGCATGTAAAGACTTGTTTTGAACAGTCACTGGTGTCTAGAGATTGCCTGGTTTCTATTCTGAAAAAAGCTCCCTATAATACTGAAGGAATGGACAAGAAGTTTTATCCAGACCAAGAAATTTCCCGTTTGGATTATGTAAAACAGTTATTTCTGATATGTTTCTAGTGTTTTCTTTTGTTTTTACTTGGTTTTTGAAGTTTACTTTTAAAGACCATACTTCAAAATTTGTTTTAAAAAAGCTTTCCAACACAGGAATACTGAAATACTGAAATCCAAGGATACTGAAACAAATATATTACCCTTACCCAAACTGAATACTCATTCACTTTTTTTCTCTCACATATAAGATTTTGATTTGGCTGCTATTTTCCAAAGAAATAGTAAGGGGGAAGACAACATGCCCTGATTTAGCATAGACCTCAGCATGCCATTGGACCCTTTTCCAAAGAGGCTGTCTTCCATAAAGGAACACAAACTGGGACACTGGGGATTCTCCTGCCTCTTTCCCTGATAAAGCATAGGTGATATACTTACTTGAAGATCTGGACCCTTCTCATAAGGTCATTTAAGTCCCCTGACAAGATTGCTCACTGAAGATCTGTCTGATGCTGACCCAGAGTACAGGTTGATACAGGTGTCTCTGCTCTTGCTGAACACCTGCTCATAAACACCATCCAGCTCCCACAGCCACACTGCAACTTGGAGCATGGGCAATTCCAGGGAGTAACAAACTATGGAGTTGTATTGCATTACCTATAGCTGCCATCCCAGTCCTATACCCTACACCCTACCCTTTGGCTCCCTCTGCACTGCAGGAGACAATGTTCAACACTCACTGCCTCTCTGGTCTAGCAGCAGTGTGGAAGAAGTGCTGAAAATGGATCTCTACAAGTTATGGATTTAACCCCTTCTGTCAGCTGAATTGCTGGAGTCATACTGTCCTCTGCATGGAGGGTCTGGGCATCTTTGGAGAGGTGTGTTTGAGGAAGGTAATTGGGCTGGTTGGTGCTTCTGTTCTTAGACAGAAGATGAAAGACAGATATTTCCTTCCCCAAACAACCAGCATTAGGGAGAAGCTCCTTGGCATGCACAAAGGAAAACCCTGACTCTCTTAGGTTTCCTTCTAGTGAATTAAAAAAGAGAGAAAATAATGACAGAGATTAGAGCATTGTGCTTTTAAATTCAGTCTTCAGTACTTCCTCTCCCAGTGCCTCTATGTGTCAGATCCACACAGTCCTGCCCAATAAATGTGTTAATAGTACCTGTCCAAGACAGTGCTGGATATGCTGCTGATTTAGTCCAAGACTTAGATTACCAGGACATTTAATTTCCTTCTATAAATGATAGTTAGTTCTTTCAGTCACTTTTAGCTCTTCAAGTGAAAGAAATAATGAGCCTAAAAGTAGGTTCTATGTCTAATCCTGCAGGCTTGACTCCAGCAGAGCTCCTGCTGTCCTCAGTGACTGGAGGCTTGCTGTGCATGTTAGACCTTCAGAATCTGGATCAGTACACTCAAGAATGTGCAAAACTGGTACAACGTGGCAGTTGATCACAAGAGGTAGATGAGAGCTATTTTCATCATTAAGGAACAGGAGCTGCCCTATTTTAATGCTTGTTACAAGCACTATTTTTGCATCTCAGTGTCTGGATAAGGCATGCCTGAAAAATAGGATTTTGAATCAGTGCGAAATACCTTCTTAAAATTCCTTATGTTGGTGATGCACACCCTCCAGGCACCTTTGGAAATGTTGGGGAGAAATTTGCCTCTATTGAAGTCAGTGAGAATTTTACTACTAAGCTCAGTGGCACTGCATCTTGCAGCTGTCTACTGGCTTCAGTCCTTCCGAGCTCTCTGGTTGGCTGGGTTATTTAAAAGGTGTGGGAGGAAAAAAATGTCTATAACCAATTTTTCCACCAACAACTACTGACTTATTCTCCATTTAAGCCATGCAAAGGTGTCAATACTCCATAAAAGGTGTTTGTTCATACATGGTTCCTAACAATCTTCATAGTATATATAATATATAATAAATATATAATACATTGTATATATTATATAATATATATTATATACAACAGAGCTTGCTTTTAATTTGCCTTTTCTATGTTATTCTAATTATTTTACTTCATTAAGGGAAAATGATAAATAAAATAAAAGATCTTTTTTATAGGAAGGCGTCTGTTATAGTCTACCCTGACAGTCAAAATCATCATACCTTGCAATGTACTGTGTCTAGGTTATCTGTACTGTACATGTGGTTTACATTTTCTTCTGGCTTCACTGAACACTTCTACAGGATTCATTTTAATACATGGAGAAATGGTTGTTGTGTAAATGTTTATCATTAATGTACCAAATGCACTAACTATAAAATGATTAAGCTAAACAATATTTTGTAGGATGACAGTCAGTCAAGCCCTGAAATGCTGCCAAATAAGAGACCGTAAGTCTTTTTGACTCTGTCACACAAAATAATTGGTAAGTGCTATGCCTTCATGCTTGTAGAGGAAATAATATGAGGGGGGGAAAAACCCAACAGGTACAGGGTCAGCAATAGCAACCTCACAGAAATACTGTAACACTGCTGGCATTAATAATTAAATGTACAAGAAATCTCAATAAATATTAAGCTATTTGCTAAAGAAATCTATTCCAATGTCTTTTTGCATGTCTGTGAAGACAAACTGATTTGTATCAGAGAAATGGGGAATCTCTTTTAATCAATCTTGCTTTTTTTCTACTCAGAGCTGTAGAATTATAAAGCACAAATCTGCTTAAGTTGGGATTTTTTACATTTATAAAGGGCCACACTTGATTTAGCAATACTATTTTTATGTGTAATGACATGGAATCATTTATTATACATTCGGCTAATCTTCAGACTTACATTTTGACAGGATTAGGAATTTATACAATATGTAGACTTTAGGATGCATGTTAAGACCAAGACACTTCAATATATTTGTTTTTATGCAAGCTGAGACTGAGTATGTGAAAAAATCATCTTGTGTTTCCTGCTCTCTGAACAACAAACCATAGTAATCCTCCTGATGGTAATCATATTATTTTCTGTTTAAGATTACATTTTGTTTGTACATTTATAGTGTCACTTAAAACAAAATCCAGCAGGGGTTTTTTTTAGGTATCTTTTAAGAGAAGTGAATATTTTAAGAAAATGACATAGAAACAGAGTTTTCTAAAAGGTACATCCTTCCCAGTATGTATTTTATAAATATTTAAATGAAAGATGATCAGAAATGTATAAACAATTGTGTTAACACTTTAGGAATTGTTACTGTATTCTACAGCTCAGTAATAAGTAGATTTCCATACTGAAGGGATTAAAGGACCTAGATTTGGTGAATGCAGAAACTGATTGTTTTCTTCTTTTTTCTATACAGCAAACTGCATCACTGTTTTTTGATACACAGACTAGTTAAATATGATATTTCCATCTATAGAAAGTATATGATGATAATTGGCAAAATTATTTACTTAAAAAATTAATGCAGAAATTTACAACAGATTATTTTCAGTCCTAGAGAAACTTACTATTCATTCGCATGAGAATGACAATTCAGTGTGGCAATAGAAAGCTTCAACTGCATCCCTGCACTTTATTGCCTTAGGTTTGCAAACTGCTTTAACAGCCATCAGCCAAGAAATGTACATGTCATCTGCAAATCACAAATCACAGATCTTGACTCGAGTGATTGCACAGGGAGAAGTGCTGAAGGGTTCATAGTGGCCAGAACAAGACTTAAAAGTGATGTGAAATAGGGAGCAAAAAGGGCTGCAATTGCCTTGGAGCCTAAAATAGACTGAGCTTCAATGCCATGGAAAAAATCACCAGCTTCTCCATCATTTCTTTAAAGGTCAGAATTTTTGTAGGTGGATTGGGAGCGCAGTGGATTGCAGATGCGTTTAACAGCAGGGTATTTTCCGCTGCCATGACCAGTTAAGGAAGATTTTCAAAAACACATCTGCTGGTAAACAGTTTGGCCCTACTCTGGGTCAGCTGCCTTATCTGTGCTCATTGCTGCATGAATTCTTACCTGGATGAAGTCCCAAACCTCACATCAGTCAAAGTTAGGCTTTCAGTACAGTCCATTACATTTTTTAGAGAGGTAACTCCGTGGCTTTGGTTGGTTTTATGATGCAGGTCTGTTTCTTCACAAACATATGAAACACACTGGCAGCAGAGACAAAGCCTGCTCCTTCCCACTTCCTGTTCACATTTCACTCTTCAGCAGGCAGAGCACATCATGAAAGAATAAATGAAGGGAAAACAGACGACTTCGAGAGTAACAAGGACGAAGAGAGAGAATTTCTCTGTGCTGCAAAACGAGGCTGAATTCCAATATTATTTTGCATCATTTCAGACAACTAATATTATTCAGAAATTTATTTAAGAGGAATTCAAACGCAAATTACCTACAAACTGATGTGGAAGGCAGCAAATCTATTTTCCTTTTCCATCTCTCCCACTCTGCAGGTGACTAAATGCCCTTGGTTTAAGATTTCTCTTTCTCCAGTCTGTTGTAACAGAATCTGAAATTCTGTTTGGAACTGGAGAGGTTAAAAATAATCCTCTTTATTAAAGGCATGAACCAAAATGCAATTAAATAGACAAAGATCTTAGCAGGTTGGGTTTTATGCTGGAGAGTGTCTACACTTTACACATATTTGTATGATACTTAAAATATCCCTAAGTAATTTAACTTTTCTAAATGTTTATTAGTCCATGGTGAGCGCACTGGATCCTCTTCTGGGATCAAGATATGAATTTATAAGAAGTGTAAAGTATTTAGATAGTTTCAAATATATTTCAGAGCACTTGTAACATCTGGGGAATGATTTCTACTTGGCTATTCTACTGTCAACTTCAGAGAGAAATGTAACTGGTAACTGAGCCTGTTGCCTAATGGTTATTATGAGAGGGTGCTGTTTCCTTGGAGTGCCTTCCCTCCCAGCTTGACCTCTGCCACCCTAATAACACTAGACAGAAATGAGCTTCCGAATTTCTGTAAAATAAAGAGAAAATCTCCACCAAAAGTACATGCCATGGGAAGAACTGAAAATTCTTCCTGACATACTTTCCTGTGAACTGAGATATTGGAAGAGGCTCAGAAAGCAAAATTAACTAGGCAGTGAAAACATAACAGCACTCTTAATGAAATCCTCTGCCTTGGTCATGAAAAGACATTTTGCTGGGGCAGACTACATCTGTGCAATACTACATCTAACTCAAGAGGCTTGCAGTTATGTCTTCCAAAATAGCTCTCATAGTGCATCTGAAAGATTTGTCTGCACATTTACTATTTGAAGGTTATGCTGTTCACACCTTGGACTTGAATTTTCAGTTTAAAAAGAACAATGCCATATTTTTGTTCAGTTTTTTTCTCACCTTGTGTTCACCTCCAGTGGCAACTGCTTTTTCTACTGCAGCCCATCCCGAGGTGGCCTGTAACACCAATCAAATTCAACAGGTATCTCAGAGGACCAAGCATTAGTTTTTAACATTACCAGGAAGCACTGGAGAAACAGTAAAGGAAAGGGAGAAGGTGAAGAAACCAGAGTCCACAGCCACTGGTACTTCAGCATTTAATAGGAAACTCTATTGCAACTGCCTGAAGCCCTGCTCTCTATGATTCAGCCCAGTTCTGCAGCTAAACCAGACTTTCCAAGTTCCCTGCCAGTTTTAAGTGTCCTGCATTTTTTAACAGATGCTGCTGCCACACTGAGGAAGAGCTGTGATTGTACATTGTTGTGTTCCCTCCTTTGTTTTCACTTACCCAACCTAAAGAGATTTTATTCCTCTTTTTTAAACTCATCTGATTTTCTGTCCTCTTAAGAGGAAAATACAAAATTTTGTTTCTTTTGCTTTTGTACTAAAGCTGTTTCTGAGGGTCATAAACCCATAAGCCAAGGATGACTTTCTCACCTCACTCTTACTAAGGCAAATCTCCTTTGCTTTATCTGGCCATACTCAACAGCTCTTCTCCACTGAGCTGTCATGAGTCCTGAAGGGAGCAGACAGGATGTTTTGTGAGGAGGGAAAAGAACTAAAATTCTCCTTAGAGAGACAGTTATCCTCACATGCTCTGGTTGTGATAGGGGCCTCTACTGCACAGAAAGTTCTCTGCACCTCTACAGGGAAGCAGGAACAGAGAACTGCATGAACTGAAAACACTGAAAGAGAGGATCAAAAATGTCACAGACATGGCACAAGAAATAGAGGTAGGGATGATCACATCCCAAAAAATTAATGGGACAGATAACCCTCAATGATTTAGGAAGATGGGAACACTATGGTTTCAGCTAACAGCCCATGACTGAGCATAGCCTGGTCACTGTGAAGGCATCCTGAAACTTTCAGGGTTCAGAGTACTTTTATATGTATTTTCTAATTCAATCAAATGGCTTTTTGAGGAGAAAATAATACAATGTGAAATCAGTCCCACTGCAAATCAGATTTGATGGCATTTCTGAACTTTTGTTTTTCTTCTCCCTTTCATTCTCAATATCCTGCTGGCCCAGTCAGACAACTTCCTCATAACATTTGCTAACAAGGGAAGGCAGTTCATTTCATTGTTTCTTGCTCCTGGTTTAAACTAGATGGTTTGAAGGGGATAACATTCTCAATACCATTATCAATTGATGATCCCTCTGTGCTTGAAGGACAGAAGCAAGAGGGTAACCCCTAGGAAAGTCTGTCATTACTGGGAAAAACAAATGAATGAAATGTCTATGTTTTCTGCTCTTTACTTCTTTCCCTTCCAACAATTATCTAAGGCAGCTACTGAGACCTAACTACTAAGGATCCATGCAAATATCTACTGTGCTTGTCTGATCAATGATTCAATAGGCAAAGAGGGGCCTTTTTTCCATGCTCATCTTTGATTTCTGCACAGAACTATGCTAAGCTTGTGTTTCTCAGATGAAAGCAAGTGGTACAGTTTATGCTAAAATGACAAAACAATTTGAAAGCGAATGTGTATAACGGAGAGAAGAACTTAAGCGCATGGTTGACATTATTACGTTTATTTCTCAGTGAGACCTGTCTTTTCATGACACTAATCAAAAAACTGGGTCACCTCACAATGGTAATTTCCTAGGAATCTTGAAATTCATGAGTCAATTTGATCCCTTTTTAGCTGAACATTCACTAAGCACAGTGAGGCTGGTGGAGCTCAGCTAGCTCATCAGACTTGTCATCGACTATATGTGAAGAGTTTATATCCTTAATGGGATCAAAGGTTTTATCAGTGATCCTTCGTAAATGTAAACAGATGAAATACTTTTCTATCAGCATTGATTCCACACCTGACATTTCTTCTGTTGATCAGTTAATGGTGATTGTCCGTTATAAAATCAGAGACAAGGAAGGCTTATTACTTTCTTAATAACCAAGAACCATGCCAAAGAACACCCCTACCCTCCCCCTGTTCGAATCCATCTTGCTACAACTGAATATTAATAACATCATTTGCCATTGCCAAGGACAGATTTAATGCGATGCTAGTCTGGACATCATGAGGAACTTTTCGAAATATTGTATGGTGTTTTAAAATGCAGATCTCCCTTTAAAGTCAAATAGAAGTCAGTCAGCTAAAATCCTAGAAATCCTTCAGAAATTCAGAAGTAGAAAGGTCTCCAGACAAGGACTTGTGAAATTAAAGCATCGGCAGGGAGTGCCATGCACTTAGCCTTTTTTTGTCAACAGAAAATTATGCTCTTCTTTAGTGTCTTTTAGTGTTACCTCTGAATATACCCTGCAGATCTATGCAACTGAGAATATTCCTGGGAACATGACACAATTCTGAAACATGCTACAGCTATCAATGAATTAAGGCTCATCAGATTTTTCAGCTGTGCAATATTACCCTTGTTTAGCATAAGGAGGAACAAAGTGATGAAAGTGATTGTCTAGAGTATTACAAAATTACAGAAATGCAGAAAAACAATCCCATTTCAGTGAATGATTTTTAGGGGACAGAGTGAAGCTTTAAAAAAGAACCGGTTCTAAAAAGAAATCATACTGTAACAGGATACAGTTAAATTGCAATAAAAAGAAAAAATTATATTTCAAAACTATAAAAACAAAGGAAAAATATGTTTTAAGTCAGACAGAATTTTTCATTCAACCTCAAGTGAAGAGTTTTCTTAGGAAATTGATCATTCAAAAATAAAAAATACACTTCTCTGAGGTGCATAAATTACCTGCTGCAAGAGTGATCAAACCTGGAAACATGGCAAACGATATAAATTGAAAAGAATAAAGGACATTTCAACCCAGATAGATTCAGACCTGTTTCTCCGGGCAGAGCATGAGTAACTGAGTCATGTTCATGTGAGTCAGTCATAGCCACAAATGTAGAAGTGAGCCTCTGGGCTTAATATGCAACATGGAGTTGATCCCTTGTCCCTAGATCAACATCAGCATTGACAGCTGGATTACCAGGAGTGTATCTGCACAGCACAGTGCAGGCTGTAGAGACACCATGCAAGAGCTCTGATGCAACACTGAGACGATGCTGGGCAAATCTCTCAGCTGACCAGGGCAGCCTCATTGGGCTGGGCAGAGCAAGAACCACCCAGAGACACTGGACCTGCAGTGAGTGCCACCCAGAGACACTGGACCTGCAGGGAGAGCTATTCAGAGCTAGCTGGTGGCTCTCTGCACAGGAGGATGTTTGGATGTCTGGACCTTTCCTGAAGAAATTACCAGCAATCCTTCGGATTGTATTCTACAATTTGTGAGTCCTGTCATGGCAGGCCTGATGTACAGAAGAGAAAAATAGAACATAAACCCCGATAAGTCAGAGATCAACGTATTATTATAGATCAAACTATCATTGTTAAATTTTAATTTGGAGGAAGTTAACATTCACCTGCAGAGCCAATGTAAGGAAAGTAGCTCTCCCTGAAATCTCCAGTAAAGATCCTCTACTGACAATCTGCCTGTACAAACACTTAGTGCATGTACTGATGACTAATACCTCTGACACAGGGAGCATTTCCCCATTTGATGAATAAACATGGACTATTGAAGGAATAGGTCTCAGCACTGAAAATCCCTCAGAGCAGACTCTGCCTTCTTCCTCAGGCACAGTGCATCCGGATGGTTTTATGCATTAATATGAATAAACAAGGAGAAAGGTTTTATGCATTAATATGAATAACAAGCAGAAAGCTTGCTTCACCTTACCAGGTTGTTAACTGAACATATGTATCAACATTTCATCATTAGCAAGTGTCCTCCTGATTCAACGCTTTGGAACTAAAAGCCATAACCCAAAAAGCCTAAATGAACAATGTTTTTCTCACTTCTGCCTTGCAGATTATGATATAAAATAAGTAAATAATAATAGAAATATAAAACTACTTTGCAATGCTCATGCTGCACAACTCCAGCATGTGACCTGAAACCAAGACTCAATTCCACTGAAATTATTGTGTCCTCGATTACAAGATGGGAAATTTCAATTATTACTTTGGGCACATTTTCAAAACAGCATTACTTAATTCAGTTTTACAGGGGAATAATTTTACTGTGAAATTATGGACATCAAAACTTGTCCTGTTTTTCCTCCCTTCTCACTAAGCATGCTAATGTATGAGACAGAGACACTCCTTTGCTTGCTTTCATTCTGGCTCCATGTCTGTCTATTCCAGCAAACTCACATCTAAGGTGGTGGCCACTGCCATCTCCCCTGACTGCCATAGAAGAAGTGTTTGCCACCTTTAGTCCCTCCTGAGTCCATCTGCTGAGAAGTCACGCTGATCCAGCCACCTGCACAGAGAAGACTCCAGACTGTACACACTAAGAGACTGATGGGAGCACAGTCATGAAAGTGCTCCAGACCATTTCTCTATGAGATTCATTACACTGCCATATTTCAGAGTTGTGTTTCTCTCACAGTTTTTCTGATTGTAAAAGTCTTAAGTGAAAAGGAATTATTTCATTATGCTCAAAAGTGGCTCTGGCTTTGATGAAGTCACTGCTTATATGCACTGCCTAGCTCTGATGACTACTTTTCAAAAAGAGCATCAAAATGTTTGAAATTTTTCTCCTTCCTTAAAGAAGGAAACTATAACTTCTATTGACACATCGATCACACTGTATTTATGTGTAGTTACTAAAAAGTTATCAGGTGCTAGCAATGATCTAGAAAAAATGGTATTCAATCCTTCTCTAATATAGATCTCTAATGACAAAAGTTATAACAAGATCTAGTACCCAGGGAAAAGTAGATTCATTCTGTTTTGGAAGAAGGTGCATATTCAAACGTTAAAGGACAATAATTTACCATTGTGTTCTATGTTATGATGTCTTTGTCACTGAGACATTTTTTTGGTCCAAACAGAATATTTTTCTTTTTTTTTCTTTCCAAAACTGTGCTAACAGAGGGATAGCTCAGCAGATACTTTGTTAGAACAACTCATCCAACCCACAACTCATTTTGGTAGCCTTATTTTTCCAAGCATGGTCTTACTTGTGTATAGAGAATAAAACAGAGTAAAATAGAACTGATAATGGGGCCTGATATCTTAGGCCTGATCAAGGAGAAACCGTGGCTGAGGCAGACAAAAGATAAATGCTCTCTGGGCAACAAGTGTCCAAGAAACATGCTGTGAAGCTTTGTGATAAGATAATGTTGTAACCAATGGAAAACTGTTACCAAAAACAGAACCCTATATAAGTGCCATACAAGTAAAACCCTATATAAACTCCTTGTACACTCAATAAAATTGGCTTCTGGTCCAATCTCGGATGTCGCCGTCTCTCCATCACTGATACTTGTGCACTTGTGCTGTGCACAGTTAAACCAGGTCTGATAAAAGCTCTGTTCGCTGTGCATTCAGACTGCAGATATCTCTGCACAGATTGACTGTAATGGCTGATTTTCTGGGAAAGGGACAGACCACATTGTCACCCTTTGTGACTGGACTGATTGGTCACTATAGCTCTGTCTCAGGATCAGTTGTTCTCTCAGGCACAGTGACTCAAGGCATTGCTGGGCAAAAAAATTCTATAGGCATTTTTGAGCAGAAAGCCTCAGCATCAGAGCATGAGGGTCACACATCACACCATCTCACCTCACAGAGATATCTGAAAATAAATCAGTATTTGTGATTTCTCAGACACTAACATATTCAGGGATTAATTTTCTTGCTTTAAGTTACTTAATGAGACACAAATTACAGAATACAAGAAAAACAGGCAAAATTCTACACTGAGTAATAAAGAACTGAAGTTTCACCTGCAAAAGACTATGTTTGACCTTATGGCAAAGATGTTATATCTTTTTTCCAATCCTGCCTTTTCCATGACATTATTCTTCTACTTTAACCCTTTCCCAATCTAGGGTGAAGCTGTCCTTACAAGAATCAGGAGCCATGGAGAGCACTCACGTTTATGCAGCTGTGGAATTCCCACCCAAACACAGGGCAGGAATTAATAGGAATGGCAGAACCAATCACCACTGGCAGGCATGACTTTACCAACCTTCACATCAGAAGAGCTAATGGTCATAACTGCTGCTCTGAGTGACAGCAAGCACAATATTTTCCATCTCACATATCTTATTCCATATAGACACCTCCCAGAGAGCTGGGCTTTGGGATGCAGTAGCACAGAAGAGGAAGAAGGGTTTCCCTGGGTGGTCTGCTCAGCAGCTAAAAGTGAGGGTCACCTCTTGCAATGGCCAATGTCCATGCAAATGCAGCTGATTTCACAAGAACATTGCAAAGATCACTGCCTCACTATGGGAATGAAAATTTTTGTGATGCTCTTTGTAATACTCTGGGGAGTCCCCAAATTGTTGCTCAGTCTGTGTCCCTGAGGTGGCTGGAGAACTGCGAGCTCTGAAGCATCAGTTCCCTCAAGTGGCAAAGCTGCACGGGGCAGTTGAGAGAACAGCAGTGCCAGGCTGCACACAGTGCTCACAGACACAGCAGAGCTGAAACCAGCACCGAGGAGAAAGGACAGAAACACTGATATGGGCTCAAGAAATTCAGAAACTTCACAGTACCTAGTAATGAGTCTTGCAACCCTTGGCACTATGAAGGGAGTGGCAGGGAAGTTGTCTGCAAGGCTAAGACTGCTGCAAATGAAAGAAAGTTCACCATAAGCAAAGTGGTACCAGAACATCTGAGTTTTGTAATGTAAGTTTTGAGTTTTAGGGGCTTTCTGTGTTAATTTCACTTACTTTTAGTGTCCATGTACAAAAAAAATATTAATCTAAGGGGAAAAGTTAGGGAACAAAACTTCTGTTATTCAGTTTTTTTCTCTCTCAGCTTGGTTTCCTCAATTTTTAAATTTTGTAATACCCAGTGAGATCAGGAGGTATCTGTGCACATCAATAAAAGGCTGTGTCAAGGGCAAAAAATTTGATTAATTGCCTGGTTACATACATTGAAACCTGCTAAATGAAGGAAGAAGTCAGATTAACAGTGTTCTAATGAAAAAAAAAAAGAGAGCACATATTCAGAATAGAGTGACAGTAGTTTCATTAGAGCACTGGAAAAATATACTGAAAAATCAGCCAACTATTCAATCTACTCAATCAGTTTCACATCAGCACTCACCTCGATAAATTCTTCCAACTCAACATGTTTCTTTTGTGAAGAATAGTCACCATCTCCAGACCTTTTACTTAATGAACTTATTCTTGAAGTATAGAAAAAAAGTATAAAATGTGCTTTCAAAAAGGCCAAATAAACACATTGCCAAATTGAGCACTAGAGACTTGATTGTTTCCTAGCTTAGTGCAAGGAAAGAATGTGATTTACCAGGAAGTCAATAGCTCCAGAAATAAACTCCCAGAGAAAACGTTTTCTAAAAATGAAAAAAAGATATGCAAATAGACATGGCTATATTGGCAGAATTCCACAGCATTACACTTCAGTTCAAACATCTGACAGTGAGCAAAATAGTTTCATCCATAGCTCTCTGCTTTGAATATTGAGCTACAAATCACTGAAGAACATTCTCCTTCCATCTTTCTGTCACAGAATTTCCAATTCTTTGATTGAGCTGGGCAAAAAGTATTGCCAGAGAGGACTCCCCACCCACACTTTTTCTTTTTTTCCTTATTTTATCTTTTTTCAGTGAATATGCATGGTGAGGCTATCACAATAATAAAACCCAAAACCAAACTAAATCAAAAAACAACAAACAAATCACACAATATCCCCCCTCCATCAAATAAAGTCAAAAAGCCCCAAACCACAAATAAGTAGGAATAATTAACAATTTCTTAAAAACTAAACTCTAGTTTCTCCAACCAGCAAGTGGACTGGAATTTTGTTTGTATTTTGAGTGTAAGCCTTATGTTATGCAACTAAATCTGTCCTTGTTAAACAAAAGTTTTAGAAAACTCCATGATTAAATATGCCGCTTCAGCAACACACAGGAGCTTGGTGCTGCCTAAGAAACTGACAGGTAAGCATGACACTGGAGCTGGTTTTGGCCCCAAAATGGTACTGATTTTTCTCTGAATGTGGACAAAGTATCTCAGAATTGCTACAGAAACACAAGACTGAGGCGTTTTGGTGATTTTACCACACAGTCCAATGGAAAACACCTGTGCAACTAGCAGACACACATATAACACCTACAGATGTGTATTTTCTGTCAGCTCTGCAGACTCAGAAAGGTCAGAAGTCAGCTCACTTTCCATAGCTCAGTCATGGCTGTACCTGCAAGATAAAACTCACACTTTCACACAGGGCACATGGCAGCTCTGTGTGCTTTGGCCACCACTGGTGCAGCACAGAGCAGATGGGCCCAGAAGAAACATTTACTTCACAGAACTTTAGAGACATAAAGATGTTTGGAAGGCAACTGTCAGATCTTGCACGTGCGTGGGGTGTCAGGAAAAACTGGGTTGGTGTCAGTCAAATTATCTTGTTCATCAGTCTTTTAGGAAGTACACTGAGAAGCCTAAAACAAGATGTTGAAAGAGATGGTGTTATTTCTTCTGTGAAATGAGGGGTTGTTTTATGTAGCAAATCTGACAATGAATTTCCAACATGAAAGAATCCGCTTACTACATCTTAGTTTCTTTACTTGATCCAAGGTTTTAGAATAACCTCAGAGTGTCAGTCAGGAAGAAAACAATATGAAAAGACCTGATAAAATCTCAGAAGTTCCATCAGGCAAAGTCAAATGTTGGCTTTCCACTCAGATTTGCAGTAACAGTCCAAGTGTGTCCACCACTTCATTACATACAGAGTAGATGGGCCCAGAAAAAGCAGAAACTAATTAAGTAAAAAAAGAACTTTAGAAGAGTAACTATCTTCTCTTGGACAAAGTAGGAAGAGATAGGGATGGGCATTTACACCTTTCAGCATCAAGCATCATACTTGTCAAGCCAACTTCTACTGTTCTCTATTGAGCCTGTTCCTAAAAAAAGCATCCAGCCAAGGTATCAACATTTAGGATGTGCGTCATTCCTCTGCAATAAGCAGTTTCATTGGTAGCAATGTTTAAATCTTCTCTTAGTGTCAGCTAGCATGATAATTGCAGTGCAGGAACAAATAATGCTTACAACCAATGAGAGACCCTAAATTTGGACAATGGAAAAAAACTGACAGATAAAATAGAAAATTTCTACCCAGAACATGATGAAGCTGCTGGAGATATCGATATAGTGGATTAAAATAATGACAGCAGTCCCAGTAAGAAGCTAAAAAGTCTCATGAAATATGAGCACGGATCTCAAAATGTCCTGCTCTTGTTTAAATGCCCTATTTTGCAGCATGTCAGATGACAGAATAAAAGGTTTACCACAGCAAGCATATTACCCAGTAGTCCTACAAGTTCCTTAACCACCAGGAGCAATCTCTCCATTTCCCACTTAAAAAGAGGAAGTGATAAGCAACATTTAGGCCATCCTTCATTTCACCAAAAGACTCGAGTTTATAAATATTTCCTGCTACCACCAAATTAGATTTTGTCCTCAAAAAGCTAGTTTCATCCATATCAGTATAGAAAGAATATTTTAAGAAAGCTTTGTTGCTCTGCATTTTCTCCTGGGCTGGGGAAAGAGGGAAACTTTATTTGTCATCACATGCTGATCTTACTGTTCCAAAAAATATTTTCAGATGAGGACAGAGAGGTACCTGGGGAAACTTGGTGAAATGAGACAACTTTTCAATTCTTGTAGTGTTCTTCACCCACCAGTACAAGGGAAACAGTAATAAATACTCATCAAAGAATGCTCATCCGTGTTCACATCAACAAATCAAAAATAGCAGTTCCTTTTAACTACTACAGATCCCTGGATGACTCTTCATTTTATTTACAATCTCTCATGACTGCACTTTCCTTGTATGTCTTGCATCCCAAACTTCAAACCTGACATGAAAAAATAAAGACAAATGTGCTCTTCTTGCTGGTTTATTATCCCCCTCTTCGCACCAAACCTCACTAGCAATTGCCAAGCAGCTTTCAGAGTGAGGTGCTGCTCAGCACAAGTGGAGGGTGCTGGACTTGGGGAGGGTGGGAACTCTCATGAATCACTGCTGGCAGCAAGCGGGAAAGAGGCAAGACTTTACTGCTGAATTCAAACAGCTGGGATTCAGGAATATTGTCATAGGATACTCAGAGGCTCCCTGGCCAGTTTCCTTGTAAAGAATACAGCTGAAAATAATGTTTGGGTTTGGAGTTTTTTCCAAATACAGCAGTTCTACTACTTTTACAAAACACTTAAACTTTGTTTCTTGAGGCCAAAGATTAATCTTACTTCCGAGCTTTTCTTTATATTTGCTGTCTTTAGGAAAGTAAAGCAAATGGCAATAAAGAGCACTTGCTCAATTCAGTGCTTCAGCCAGCAGGCCTTGGTCAATCTGAGTAAAGCCTTAACTAAGTTAACAGCAAAATCTTGGATCAGGGGCTTATATACCTGCTCTTGTTCTTAAACTGTGTGTTTAATTTGCAAATTTCCTGTAATCTTCAGAATTATCTTAAATTGCCTATTAGAAAGGTTAATGTTTAAAAATTAAAATAACTATTAAATTCAAAAATCCACCCAAAAAATCCCTCACCTTTCATTGGATAATAGTTTTAACAAGTAATTAACCCACCATAATGCCACCAGTTATTCCATAAGTCTTCTCTTGTATTACTCAGCCTGCACTCATATTTCCATCCTTTTGTGCTAGTTAATGGTAATATAATCTGGCATTCCCCTCATCTAATTCTTTTTTAATCTTTTTTTCCCCCACATATATCTTAACTTTGAAATTAAAATATTATAAGAAAGAACTATTTAGTATACAAACACAAGCACAGTCTTTTTCCTTTGAAAATTGCACCATTTGTACCTGCATATCTTACAGAAAATCTGAAGTATAAAGTTTGAGAAAACAGGTTTCCAAAGACCACAACATACCATTGGTTTCAAAAAACCATAAAAATTCCTCTGAGTGCTCTAACAGCTGTGCCCACTTGCCAATGTATTTGAGGTTATACACAAAGAGAAACAAAACCATGCTCTTTCACTTTACCACAACCTTAGAGTTTAGCTTTAAATGATTTCTGAGGAAGGGCTTCCTGCAGACTTTTCACTTAAGTAGTTGTAACTACAACTGCAAAACACTGTTGACTGGTGGACTCCAGGGACTCGTTCATTACCTGTCATTAAATGTTTTAAAGTTTGCATAATTGATCCAGCCAATAAGTCATCATTGATTTATAGGGGTCTGTGCTGAAGAGTTGCTCATTAAAAATTCATAACACTGGTATGTGTCTTTACAATCCATTAGCTGTTTACGTACCCACAGTCCTAAGATTGATTGACCTTGGACTGAGATTCTCATGGACTCTGCTCTTTTTCAGAAAACCCCCTTTTTTTCCATAATTTTACACAAGTCCACAGTATAGAAAAGCAATACTTCAGTCTTCTCCCTTGACAGCTATACTTTGATTTTTTTCCTCTCCATCAAAACTGAAACTTTACTTGAAATAATGAATAAATAAAGCACATTCCATAAACAGCTTTCCACTATTATTTAAGCTTGCGAGCTGTGCTCTGTTAGTCTCCTTTCCCCACCATCAGATTCAAGTGTGTAAATGTTCTAAAAGGCTTTGAATGTTTTATGATGATTTCAGGGAATGATGGAGTAATAGCTGAAGAGCGAAGCTATTAGTTTTAATATTTATATTGAGTGCTCTGAAACATTAATGTGACAGGATGTAAGATCAGAGCAGCGGGACATATTTACTTCACAACCACTGCCACGTGGCAAAAATATTTATTTTCTGAAGCTCTGAGGCCAAATTTTTTTTTTCAAAAAAATATAAAGTTCAGATTATATTTGCTTTTCCTGAACTTTGTACTTATTTTTTAGGAACTAAAAAAAATTGATTACTGATTTGGATACAACTTACTTCATTTAGGTAGAGCCCAAGCATAAAGATGTTGGTGTTGGCAATGCACCTCAGTCTCTGTACAGAAGTTTTCTAAAGCTGATAGCAGCTTACAAATTCCTTTCTCCCTGTCTGCTGTGGCGCTTCCAGTAGAGCACCATAGAAAAAAGGAAAAACAGTCATTTGTTAATAAAGAAATGGGATGGGCTCAAGAGCAGAATCATGGTTAAAAGGATATTGTCTTCCAATATTTCATGCATGAAATAAACCAACCCTGTAAATGTCCTAAGTCATTGTGCTTGGTTCTTCTGTTCAAACTAGCAAACATATTAAGGTAAGTGATCTTAATTACCAAAGGTCAAACAGTGCTCACCCCACTTGTGTGGTTCTCATGGTCTTCAGTGAACAAGTAAGGGAAGTAGGATGAGATCCCTAGGGAGAAATCTTCCTATCAGACTTGCAGAGTGGATCCGATATAAGTGGAACAAATGATGACTTATTGCTGCTACATTATGAAAATGTGATTTCTCCAGATGCTTCCACGCTCTGTGCAAGGACTTCACAGGCTGACAACAGTGCCAGGAAACAGCACCACAGACCTCCAGCAGGAGAAACACGTGGGTCTTCTGGGTCCATTTTAGTCAGATGTAAGGAATGTTGTCTTGAGCTACATCAAGCAGCCTTACAGGAACAGCAGTGCTGGGCCTGCTCCTCAGTAAGGCATAAAAAGGGGATTACCTGAAAAAGTGAGGTTACCAGTACACTTCTGCATTGTTCACCAGAGTCCTCTCTATGCACCCTTCTGTACAGTCATGGTGTTTGGGGGACTTACATGGACAGGAGAGCTGGGGCAGAAACTTACAGAACACCCTACTGCAAAGCTGGTTAGAATGGTCTGCCACATGCTTTCCCAATCCTGCCTTTCCAGGAAGAACATAAAGGTCTTAGTTATCTCTCACACATTTCATTATCCTTAATAACTTCTGATTAAGTCCTTGCTGACCTCCTTTCCCAGCTACCTTCCAGACCATCCCCACAATACAAGCAGCCAACAGAAATGTTTATCAGAGCATTCTTCATGCACTTCCAACAGGGCAGAAAATTCAGCATGTTTTTCTGGATGTATATTTCACTGCCCTTCATGTCTAATGATACATATGTGTCAGTTTATCCTCCACCATTATTTTGAATATTCTACTAATTGCATTGATCCCCTATGTTTCACACATGTCAATAGCTGCAAGTTAGCATTGTTTTTCCCACATCTGCCTCTGTTCTTAATTTGCTTATGTTGTTTAGGTAGCATTTCTAAATACAATTCTTTTAATAATTAATTGAATCATACAATGCACAAATTAATAGATTAGAATTTTAAATACACTTAAGGGGAAAGACAAACACGTTACCTGCACCTGTGTACACATCTACTTTAAAATTTCTCATATCCTCTCTGCATCCGTCAGAGAAAATAATTTACAAGTATCTGTTTCCACTTCTCTGCTCAGAAACAGTTTTCCTTGAGTGTTAGGCAAGACTTTCTGTAAGGAAAAAAAGTAGAAATGAGCGTAGCAAGCACATGGAGAATGATTTACATCACTGACTATGTGGGAGTCACATTCATGTAACAGACTCATGGCTGCTACAGCTTTTTAGAAAGGTGGGAGGAAAATGATGAAGTCAAGGTTTTTGCTGCCTATCAGGACCTCCCCTCTGCAGAGCTCCATTAAACACATTGCCCATCAAGGCAATTCTTCACCTTGTAACAGAGCAGATATCACCACACTGTACAAAAGGGTACAGAAAAAAGCAGGACCTGTTATTTTAGCATTGAGATCAAAGCAGAAGGCAAGAGAAAGGAAGGCTGTGATGAAATCAGCACCCTGTCTTCTGTTAGTGATGTCCTCAGGACCAGAGTTTGGTAGTGCACAGTCTGTAGCAGCAGCACCCACAGACTCTGTCCTCCCAAAATAAGACATTTTCAGCAGAAAAGGATGTGACAGTCTCCCTTAGCGAGGGGTTCCCACCCAACTTCTGGAATTACAAATGATACTGTTTTGTCAGCAGGATGTTCACTGACAACTACTGACAAAAATGATAGTTTTAATTTACAAACTTTACATTCAGCAATATTTCACACTTGAAACATGTGAAAATTGCGCATTGCCATATGAAGTCTCTACCTGGGGTATTGGGAGAAATGAGCACAATTTTAGCTAAAAAGATCAAATTCATCTGTTTCTAGTCCACTGGCACTGTTCAAGTTACACTGGTGATAAATTTTGTCCAGTGTGGTTAATGGGGTCACTGTTAAACATTCTGTTTGAAGAACTTGGTAATTTGCCATTTTTTATACAGATGAGCATTACATAGCCCAAATCAGAAGAAATCTTTTGTTATTTACTACAAGTTGGATAGCAGTGATGTACACAACAGAGTACTGGGATACCCCTAATTATCAGGAACGTGATTTGGTATATAGTTTGCATGATATACAAATGGTGACAAGTTTGCCTTCAGAGTGTAAACTTTTAAAAACCACCATAAAGACCCCATAAAAATACGACTTTGACTAGAAAAAGACGTAAGCTGAATAATGCCTACATGGGTATTTTTCCTTAGAGATCAGGAGAAATATGACAAGGATGACTGCTATTATAGTTATATAGCCTATTCCATTTAGCAGTGATATAGCAGAACTGTGAAAGCATATCCTAAGGTATTTCCACTTCATGCATTTGACATTGATATTAGTCATTACATTTAAGATACATTGGGCTGTTTATTGCTGACTGTTCCCTCTCACTGAGAATGTTAACCACAGCAAAGGAATATTTGATGTTACAAATTATTTAGCTTGCTACTCTTCATTTTCCTTTTAGTATGCAATTATTTGTTTGGTTTCACTGAGCAAATGAAATTTCAAGGGCATTTCAAGGAAAATAAATAAAGTACAACCCAAAAGGGTTTTTTTTGTTTGTATTCAGGAAGAGCACTGAATCATGCATATGTATGAATCAACAAAATCAGGTTAGCTAAGAAATTGGAAATTGTACTCCACACTAGAGCATTTTTCTTGCTCTAGAGATCTTTGCTATGGATTTGAAGGACTAATAAAAAATCAGCAGCATGACTGGAACAGATGTTTTTTTATGGACTCTGCTTGTTAATAGTCTTTTTAGCTTCTCCTAAGGACTTAAAGCAAGTTCCTCCCTTGTCCTGAATATCTGAGATGATGTTAACATTGTCCAAAATGTACACTAACAAGCAGCAGTGAAGAGCTAAGGTCTTACACATGGTTAGGAATAACAATTCAAAACATTTCTGTGAATTGGATGAAACCCCAAAATGGGCAATGTTACAAAAGAAAAAAACAAACTTACTGACCATATCAAACCCACACAGTGTCATTCTCTTGAAAGGGAGATAGGCTGATAAAATATTTCAGTGCACTGAACTACATGTATTCAGAAACAAGGGTCATTACAACTGAAGAAATTCCCTTTTATTTAAGCAGTGGTTCACTTCTGCATACAATGAGAACTGAGACAAAATGAGCCAGATTCTCAACTAGTTTTATTGTCTCCAGTGGCACTGTGTCAATTTATATTTGCCATACAAGCTTTGCATTCTCATTGTAGTTAGGGAATGTCTGCAGGTAGAAAAAAGAAATGAGAGTACTTGGGAAAATTAAAAATCAAAGTCTCTGTCACAGATATTTCACTGGTCAAGTAGTGTTTTGTTTACTCTGTTGTTTCGTTCTCTCATTTTTCTACAATTTCCTATGTTCTTCCAAGAATTCATATCTGCCAGATATTACGTTTTGTTCATTATGCCTGGCTCTGAGAAGGCAGGGATCATCCTATAACTTGCCATTTTATCTAAGACTCCAGCACAATGGCACAAAAGAGTATTAGGACCCGTCTCTCCAAAACCCAGTAACTGGATTAAGACACTGCAGAGGTATAATTTAATTTTGCATCTTATGGCTTTTTTTTCTTTTATTTTTCTCCTTTTTTTAATAAATACAGAAGCACCAAACCATTACTGGCATTGAGCATCCTAATGTCATTACTCTGTCAGGCGAAGTAATACCCCTTCATTCAGTTCAGCCAAGGCATGCTTCAGCTCAAATATATGGGATTTCTTTCAGTACAGAAGGACTGCTCTTCCTCCACATGTAAAGCACTCTTTGAGAAATCTAAGGGACAGAGAAAAATAGCTTCTCCCTTAACAAGTGACACACTCAGGTGCAAAAAAGGACAACTGTGTCTACTCTAGTTTATTGTGAATGCTGTTCATACTCATCTCTTGGAAGAATTTTTGACACTCCTGGGACTATTCCCACAGGAAAGATTGACTATTGACCTTGTTCCTTTCTCACTGGATTATCCTAAAACTTGTGGTAGACAGGTGTTCTCAGTGGGCTCTACTGAGGCAGGTCTTTTAGCCCACTTATAGGAGTAGGTGAGGTGAAACTCAAATGTGGAGAACTTGCTATTATCCATACATATTGTATGTTGTTGCTTGTTGCCACTGTCATCTATATGTTTAGAACATCTGACTTTGGTATGTGAGAGCTTATAAATAGCTTGAATTTGGAATATTTGATGAAAGACTTTCCACATATGGCTGCATAAAAATCTAAAAAAATACCAGTCACTGCCAAAAACTTCAAATCTGATTCAGTAAACCCACAGCAACTTCATGGACTATAATGACATTCTCCCAGATATATGCAATCTGACACAAAACTTTGAGCTCACTCATTCCAGGCTATGGACTCTTACCATACAAAAAGCAATGAAAAAAAAAGGAGAAAATGCACAGATTCAAATTCTACACTGTAATTGGGTCCTTGCAGCCTCTTTGATACATAATAACCTGCTACTCCTACGATCTCCTGACTTTGAACTGATTAAGTCATCAGGCTTAATGTTCTAGCATATAACTAATTTTAAAAATCAATCTAGACAAGACAGAAAGCAATGAAGAAACAGGTATGACAAATAAACACACAATTCCTGAGTCCCTCCACAATTTCAGATTCCTCAGGCCAGTGAAAACATTTTCAAGAAAGATTGGGAGCTGAATTTTTCACAAGTAACATACACAGAGACTCACTGAAAGGAATCAAAATGCAGAAGGTTTTAGGGAAGCTATTCTGTAACTTATCCTGCAACATAACATCCATGCTGCCTTTGGACTCACAGCCCTTGGGTTTTGGAAAGAAGTAAGCATCATTAGTTCTGGTTATTTAATGAAAAGGAAACTATCCTACAAAACACTCACTTAACTGAATGAAAATGTAAAATGCTTTCTAGTTAGTGGGTCACAATATTATTTTCTGGGTAGCATCTTCTGTACCCCACCACTACCCTTAGGCTGCCTCACTTTTCTCAGATTGCTGTTGGAACCAGCAATCTTTGGGTCATTTCTGCTCTACCCTGGTTTTCTTCCTGATGTTATAGGAAATCTAGACACCTGCAATGTTGTTAATGTGGTACTTGGAAAAACAACCTTGACCATTCCAGAATAACTTGCTAAGATTTTATACCAGACAAAACCGATATTCTATTTTATTTAAATAATGATAAAACACTCTGTTTCCTTATAGCTGACCACAAGAGACCAAAGCACATATTCTTCCTTAATAACATTGAAAGCAAGTGTTAGCAAGATGTGCTGATTATCTGGTAAGAACACAATTAATTTGTGCCCACACTCATTAATCTTTCTTAATACATGTCAGCCCATTACATTTGATCCATGACCTCTGTCCCCAGACCTGCATAAAAATCTCTCAGGATCAGAAGCACATCATGGTTTGGCATGGAGCCACCAGCTCTGGCAGTTGCCTGCAGAAGGCTCCCAAGCCATCAGCAATGGCAGCTGCTGCATTTATGTGCACATGCCCGAATGATGAGTTCACAGCTCCTCCAAGGCAGGCTGAAAGAAGCTGGCTGCTCAAAGCCTGAATCCTGTTAGAAATACAGCTGTGGCCCTGTTTAGATCAAATGATTACTCATCTTTACTCTCACTTCTGTTCCCCACAGACACAAGTGTTATGTGGGGTGCTGGGGTAGTCCATGCAAATTCCTTCCCCATGGCTTTTGCAAACACTTAATGGCAAAAAATGTGCAACAATATTTGAAACTCATTGCCTTTTCACATATGGACATTCATGGATGGAGGATTTAGTAAAAAAAAAATCACGTATTACAGCCGTACCTGGGTCCTTTCTGCTTTAACAATTACCTCAAGACAGAGAGGGGCAAATTTTTGTAAAAATTCAGACATTTAGATCAATGAAATCATCTGGCTTGCTAGTGGACATGAGCAGAGGCATGCATTTTGGCAGATAACAAGTTACTCCTCCATTCATAATAAACAAGGTAAGTCCAAAGGCTCATATTATTATTGCTCCTAGAAAACAGGGTGTGCCTACGAACAAGCACCAAGTCTGTGATCACATGTCTACAATCTCCTCCTCTTCATCTATGCAATATTTTTTAATTGAAGCAAACATTTCTAAGCTGAATTTCCTATGAATTTACAGCCTAGACCCTTTCTTGTCATCAGCCAACGTTCACTGGTGGGAGAGAAGTGACAAATTGGAAAATAGCAGAAGTTGAATGACAGCAAAAACAATGCTAAGCTATATTTGAAATGTCTTTTTAAAAGCCAAACAGCAAAGCTTTAGTTAATGTGAATTTAATTAAAGTGTTCTTTCCCAGCTATATCTAACTCATTTTTGTCACCAATATATTCTGTGAAAAATATGTATTCATTCACTATATGACAGTGACCTAAATTGCATCATTCCAAAGGAGCAGTATTCCTTCTCCTGGTTAGCTGTGGGTGTTAGCTTTGGTGTCTGTCACGTGAAAGGCACAATGCTGCCACAGCAATAACATATGCAGCCCATGGCTTTAGTGGGGGTTCTTTTGAGGGGTTTTCTGTGGCTCTCAGCTCTATGCATGGCTTTTACCTTCTCCTATCTTCCTTCAACCCAAGAAAATAGAAAAAAACCTTGCAATATTTCTGCTAGAGACAGTGTACAGACAAAGTATGCAGTACTTGAATTGCAAGTAACATCTTCTAAAGTTTCTAAAGAGCAACTTATACTATGCATTGTTATATCTGCAATCACACTATTTGCTGATCATGTTCTAGCAAGCAAATGCTTATTTTATTCTTATTAAAATGTCAAACAGGATCTTAATCTTATCAAAGTGATTATACAGCAGCTTTGAATTATTCTGCAAAAAAAACCAAAAACAACAAACCAACCATTCATTTACTAATTGCTCGCTCATGCAATGCATAAGAAGGTGAGATTGTCAGGAACTTACCATGCCTGATGGGCCAATTGTGAAGGGACACAGCTCAGCTGCTTGCCAGCTGCCCAGAATGGTAACTCTCAAGGGGAAGGGAGGGGAGAAAAGTTCTCATCTCTGCTCTCCCCAGAAGTGGCCTTTTCTCATCTTCCATAGCCATGTGGTCTGTGGAGATCCAGACTAACCTGGCACTTTCCACCTCCCCAGCACGAGGATGGTCAGAGGTGCATCTCTCCCTTCCGTCTCTGTCTACAGACATCAGGCTGTGGTCCATCATCTTTAGATGCTTCTTTCTAGGGAAAAAGTAAAGCTTGAAATACATGTGGTTATCTTTCCAAGCTTCACTGCAGGCATTGCAGAAAAATTACCCACTCCTCTTTCAGGAGCTTTCTCCAGCTTTAAACAGATTCCTACCATACACACTGCCATGAGGAAATCTGGTTTTTAAAAGAGCAGAACTGATGCAGCAATTGTCACAAATGCCACAGAATAAGCAAATTTGGTCTCAACTGTCAACCTCATTGCCAGACTGTCAGAAGATCTGAATCCAGAGAATAATTTAAATGTCAAATCAAGACACTGCAAGCACAAATTCCTGTGATTTGCTGCGCTGCTGAGAGATAACATGACCTAAGGGTAAGAGAAGAGCTGGCTGAAAAAAAAATCTGTTTTTCAGGGGGTTAGGGAAATTTTTGTTGTTAATTCACCAAAGAAATTGGAACATGCAATTTTTTTTCAGGCAAAACCGAAATGGATTTGACAGAGAGTTCTCCAAAGAGGCTTTGCATCTTGTCCAGATACTTGCCTTGGCAGATGTTGCTACTGCAGGAATTGATAAACTAACTTTTGGGAAGTGCTCCGAAATCCTTGGGAAGGAGAAAGTCGAAATGCCAATTACTGCTATTTTTAAATTAAATGTTTTACATGGAACTACAGAGCTCATAATGCTACTGGTTTTAGTGTGGACTATCGCAGTATTTTTGATAAAATTTGCACTGGAAATACAGAAACTAGAAAATAAATATATATTTTAAATGGCAAGCCTTCCTCAATGACTATCATTGTGTTGTTATTCACAGCTTTAGGGAGGATTGTGCCTAAGTAAGGACTGCAGAATAATGCCCATATTGAGAAAACCATATGAATTGAACTGGAAAGAAGAAAAGAAAAAAACAGGTTACAAGCTGTCATTCTGAAACTCATTTTCCCCACCATGAAGATGAACTCTTATTACCTGTGAATATGGAATTCA
The DNA here is from genome assembly GCA_013397375.1 of Toxostoma redivivum. Taxonomy (NCBI): domain Eukaryota; kingdom Metazoa; phylum Chordata; class Aves; order Passeriformes; family Mimidae; genus Toxostoma; species Toxostoma redivivum. The sequence goes on along the minus strand of VXBI01005881.1, from coordinate 1,466,891 downwards.
AATACTATTTTCAAGTTTTAAATATAGGTAACACTTTACATTATGTGTCATTCTGGTACCAATTACAGCATAACTCTAATATTATAAATCTATTGAGAGAGGGCTGAGCCAAGAAGTTCCATAGTAGCCCAAAATTCAAGCAAAGTTCAAAAATATTTCCATTTTCTCCTCTCATACAAGCCCATATCCTGGGACACATAAAGCCTTGGAAACAAGTGCATTATGTTTTTAATGTAACAAACTGAAACATCTTGTGCTTTATCTTCCTCATCTATTTTATGGGTGAAAATGAAATCAACATCTACCCACTTTCCCACCTTAGTAACTATTGTGAAGGTTTCTTTATCCCTAATTAGGGAAGTCTGCATCCCCTGTTATTGTGTTTGTAGCCTGGGCAAAGGGAAGTTGAATGTTGCCCTGGATCCACATCTGAACTGTCTTCTGTAGCTGTGTTTGAAGCCAACCCTTTCCCTGGCTGACCTGCAGTGCTGCAGTTACAGTGACAGCTCTTCAGCCAGACCCCTCTTGACTAGGATAGTATCTAACCCTCAAAAAGAAGAAAAAATAAATATGATGGTTTCAGGAAAGCTGTTTGAAGGAAAAAAGCAAGGCTGTGTCTTAATCCCTGAGAGAAAACCTTCAAGGATTTAATACAGAAGTACAGCATTGCTGTAGGTATCTAACTGGTGTTTAGGGGTGATTTAGAAGCTGATGGAAGCAAGAAGAGTTTCCATGGAAAACAGACAAATTTTTATGGCCTTCAGAGTATTGATAAGGACATAAAACCATTTCTAATGCTTGGTGAGGGCAATGGAGAAATTCCAACACTGGACCATCACTCCTTCCCACTTACTGAAAGAAGGACCCTCCCTGCACCTTCTCTGAAGAGCAAGAGGGCACCATGTCTGAGCTACTGCTTTGCTGTGAAAATTTAACAGACAAATAGATCTAAGCTATTGAACCATACAAGCCATACTGTATTCAAAGGAAGGAAACAAACAATCTACCTTTAAACAATAAAATAAATTTCATTTTCACATGTAATTTTTTTAGATAGATGTACAGTCTTGGAGTCTTTTTGCTGGACTGTACTTTTAACCAGAATATACTAAATCCCAGTGTACAGGAAATATCATCTATGCAAGTGATTCACTATTAGTTAATTAGATGTGCTAGACTATTTTCTCCCAGTGAATGGAGCTTGTATACTGGTATCTGCCATCAACACTAAATGGGGCTTACACATGCAAAATCCCTCTGGCATTGAGAGGGGAAAAAATCCTTTCAGTTTCATAAATAATGGATCTGTAGCAAAATTAGCATTTCATGCAAAATTTTAAAAACTAGAATGAAAATATAATATCATTTCTGTTTCATGTGTCCCAATTTGCCAGTGCATTGTATGATCCAACACATAAGTCATCTCCTGTACATCTACTACATAATCACATCAACATTTCTCTCAGTCATCTGCAGACTCACCAAGTCACCTATGACCAATGTCCTCTGTGGCATTATGAAAGTAAAAGTGCCCTTCTTCTACCAGAGCACTGTGGCACTGGGTTAATTTTCTGGTGTATGAATATTCCTGTGATTCTTTTAAAAATTGAATTGTGATAAACACCATTACTCTTCTACTATGAAGTATTTGTTTTTCTGTGCCTGTTATGTGATATGCTTACACACAAACAAATAATGATTTCTCCGTAGGTACAAATACAAGAAGCTCTTGCCTATTGTGTTCCAATAAACATTCACATGGAAAAAAATGTATGCCCAGTGCACACTGTGTACAGTATACTAGGTAAATATGCACCTATTATGACACCAAACATTTTTATTCCTATTCAGCTCATTTCATTCCAGCTCCATCCAGGGTGACCAAGACATGCAGCAACCACCACCCATTTCAGCTGTACTCTACCCTAAACCTGGCTGTGTTTGAATCACCCAGAGTTCTGCCACAAACGTTGGTGGGACACAGATTGCAGGCTGTTTCTTTTAGAACAAGATGCTGAAGATCTCACCTAAGCCAAAACCTCTCTATGAATTTGCCCATTGGAATTAGGAATAGAGAAGAAACAGCCCTGAAAACTCTCCTGAAAATCTCCAGACATGGCCCATGTGTGGTGGTGTGATATGTAGACGCAAGAAATCATTCACATGTGAAGACAAGTGGGAAATTATTTTAGCAAACTCACACACCAAGACACTGCCTTTCCCTTCTTTTCAGGATTCAGTCTCAATCCCATGGCTTTAAAATCTTAAAGCAAAACCTACTAGTATGAGTTTTGTATTTCCAGTGGAATAGAAATCACAGTACCAGTGGGAAAACAAATTTTGAGAGTCATGTTTTAGGGTTGTTCAATATTCTGAGTCCAAATTTTGCAATTATGCCTCTTTTTATTTCCTCAGTAAGTAAATACACATTTAAAGCAGCTAGATGCAAATTCTGCTGCCAGGCATACTTTAAAAATACTATTTTTGATCAAAAAGAAAACAAGTGACTTATTAATTTATAAGCTTAAACTCATCAAAAACACAAAGACAGATGGAAAAACTTACAAATACATGAACCCACTCTCTTATTCCATAACTCTTACCATTAGAAATTCTGTAACTTCTGTTCATCTGTTCTTTTGGAGGACACATTCAAAGATTTTTTTTTTTAATTCTACCTTTAAAATTGTATTTTAGTCTATGTTTTTGGTGTTTGTAAGCTACAAAATTTGATATCAAACAGGGGTCATGATTATATTATCTGATTCTTGATGTCATTGTTTGGCTTATATTTAAAATGAAAAAATTATTACTATTTTCCCAATGGATCTAACAAACATGTTGAAGTCAAAGGAGAAAAATAACATCCTTTCCATGGTTGAGCAATGTGATTTCCTCCTTCCAGCTTTCTGCCTGTGGGAGCATCTGTCAAGGCTGAGTCAGCATTTTCCCAGGAAAACCTCATAAACATGTTAGAAGACATTTCATTTTGTCATCTACCTAGGCACATTGGACTAGTATGCAAATAAGACTGCACAAGAACAGGACCACAGCAGCAGTGCTAATGCTCTAACTGATCTTTCAGTGTAATTAGAATTTGTTTCATCACACTAATTTGACATGGCAAATTAGTGAAGCTAAGATAAGGGGGCTTAGTAGAGCCAGGGCACTGGTATGTACACAGAAACTTGTCACTAAGTCCAATTGCACATGGGAGTTGTGTAACATTGTGGAGAAGTGACAATTAGTAAAAGCTCTGGAAAATATCAGTTTATTTTTAATCTGGAAATTTGATAGGTTATATTTTCTTCGGCTGCTCACTTGAAATAGTGGTTTAGGGATCTTAGCCTCTGTGCTGTTGAAAAATCTTTCAGGACTTAGGATAAGCTAACATGGTACTACAATTATACAAGTTTAGTCAAGTCTGGCCCAGTGGTACACAGCAACATGCTGTGTTAATGCATGGGAATTCAAGGGGCAGCTCTCTGATTTCTGTTTCACAGAATGAGCTAGCTGTAAGCCATGCCATGGTGACAGCAGAACTGAGGATAGTGACTGGTTTCTTTTCTGCACCCTCCTGCCCCCGATCCTGCAAGCTCAAGAGAGACCATGAACGTGAAATAAAAACTGCTCCCAACTGCTGCAAAGTCCTGAAACTCAGAAGACTTTAAGGATGGGTGGAACAGGCAGAAGTCTGGCAGAGGTCTGATGGAAGGCTTTGTTAAGGAAGAGGACTTTTCCAGTTTACAGCATTAATTAATCTTTAATGTCCTGACCAAAATGAAGACTGGGGATTGTTCTTAGTTTCCTAAATAATTTATCCTAATATTAGTGCAATTAGGATACTTTGATGCCACACACTGTTCTTTTGGACCTGCTGAGATCATGAGTCAGCTGAGACCGGATGGCTGGAGAAGTGATGGCTCTCTGTCAGCTGAATCACAAACACACACACCAACTCCAGAAGATGCAGTTTCCTTTTGCACCTCACACTCCTGGAGAAAATAGGGCCAAAGGAGGTCTGCCCTGAAAAGAAGTCTACAAATCTGAGACTGAATTGATATTCTGTGCCCTATTGTGTTTTAACTGATTCAGAATAATGTCTCTGGATATAACAATACCAGTTGCATATAAAATTTGCATCATATTATGAGATGCTAAGACAGGGCTTATTACTTGGAACTTCTAAGAATATTGTAGTAGAGAAAGATGTATCTAGATAGGCATATTTAATCTGATTATACTTTCACTGATAGAATAGTGACCTATACTTTCGATTACATACTTTGGATTGCTTCTATAATTTGACACAGTTCTGAGGATAATTTAAGTTTCCTTTAGGAAATGCTGAAGAAGCCAGTCTATTCCACTGTTAAAAGGAAAAGAAAATTTGCTGGAAACCAAAGCAAGTTTCAAGCCAGTGTGGAAATCCTCACCATGGAGCCTAAAGAGAACTCAGAAGGCAAGAAGCAGAATAGCCAAGAATGCAAATTGCCCTTCAAATGAGGAGACATGCATTGGTATTTGCAAGTTTCACATGTCTCAAAGGGGCAACATTCAAAGCACTGAAACAGAATAGACATCAGGCAAAGTCAATCAAGACTCTGGATTTCAACTTTCTCTTTCCTTTTCAGATTAGAAGCAGTGTCTTTGGGATGATAAGAGCACCAAATCTTTACAAACCGTTGGGGGTTTTTGGGTACAGTTAAAAGGTTGCCTGTAAGTACACCCCAGGAAGAAGGAAAAGGAATTTCCCTACAGAGGAAACTTATTTCTCTCCCTGGGATCATCTTTTGGACCTTTTTTTGGCCAAGGAATGGATCTCATGCTCTGTAAATCTGAAAACTGTGGAATGGGGATCTCCGAAAACTTGCACAGTAAAATTGCAGCCCTGAGGTACAGACACATGGAACAGCACTGAGAAGGAAAGCTGCTTTTCTGTTCACTCACATTCCAAGAAACTTTCTTGGACTATCTATTATTTTATGAGGATTTTCAAGTCATAATTTTTTGTTGTTATTAATTTTTTTCGTGTGTGTTTTGTTTTATTTTTAATAGTTTCTTCTTATTATAGGAATCACTTGGTAAAGACACAAAATAGCATTTTGATTCTTTATTCCCAGAGAAGCTTGGCCAAACAGGTATTCACATACAGAGGCAGACAGAATCTGTTATTTATGATAAAACTAAGCTAGCATCACCTGCTTCTGAAGGCAATCAGCTATTGCTCATATTTCAAAGCTCAAAAAGCTAATACCGTTTCAGAGATTTTTAAAAGAAATGCAATTACAATTAGAAGTCGAGATTATGGCAGAAAATATTCATGACAATACAAGCCGTAAAAATGCTTTTTTTAAAGACCAAGGAAAGGCCATTCTGTAGGGAATATTTCATGGCTAGTGGGAGGGTTAAATAAACAAATGATAATAACACCAATCAGACCTCTTTCCTCAAAGCCTGTGGAGTCAATCTGCTTCTGACTGTGGAGATACCAACCAGCAAAGGCAAACTAATTAGACACAGTCAAACACTTAGGCAATCACACCTTGTGAATGTAAGCGTCTTCCTGTCATTTGGCAAGTCTCTCAGCTGCCTCTGAGCGTGAGACAACAAATCCCCTGCAAACAAGTTCTTCACTCTCCCTGTTAGTGAGATCTAACAGAGTACAATGGCTGGAGGTGAAAGGTGGCAGTCTAGTCAGGTAATGACATCGTCTTGAACAGCCCACATTAAAATAGTGGCACTTGTTTAGACTAGCCTATTTTCACCTACCTGCAGAGGGCCTTTTTAATGTAATTATTAGGCTCTGCAGCCCTGCTTAGGATTTGAAAATACCATTCATTTTCATCTTGCTTCAGCTACTGCTGCTATCTCCTATTCAATCTCAGTCACCTCATCTCCTCACAAGTAAGTGTAGAAACAGAAGCAGATGAGAAGAGTTGAATTAACAAGAAACAAGTTGGCAGGTGAGCTGTGTGACACAACAGTAAAAAAAAAAAGTTAAAAGATTTGACAATATGTTCTAATCACTACCTGACTGTAGCAGAGCTGCAGGCATTGAAATAGCTTCCTGGGGAAAACAGAAAAGACAGCAGGAGAATGGTCTAAAACCCAAGGGCAGGAACCAATCCTTATGAGCATTAGAACAAATATGTAATGACTGTCTTTCAAAGTAGTCTTATTTTCTCAGGAGTTAACTATTCACTATTGACAAAATATGACAAGACATACAGCCTAAGGAGTGCAGTAAGTAACCACCACCCAGTTCTAGCCTGAGATAGCCACTCACAGCTGACTGCAGGAGCCCATAGGAAGGAATGGCATTGCCATAGGCCAAAACTTTCATCCAGTTTCCCAGTGAGAACCCATGTTGCACTGGAGAGGTGAAGTGAGTTACCTCACCTTCCTGTGTCTTCATTCACAAAAGGTCCAGCAGAAGCTCTCTCAGGGTGTCTCAGAATGCAAACCTAGCACCTGCCAGATGAGTGAGGCAGGATGCACTTGGAGAGTACTTCAGCAGCATATGCCAGGGGCAAAAAAAAAGCTGAGGAAAAGAGGGAGTAGCCCAAGAAAGGAAACTGTAATAATAATCCATTTCCTCTTGCCAGGGAAGCACAGACCTGTCAAGCAAGGGATCGTTGCTCTGTGAAGTTCTACAAAAACAAAAACTGGATGAAAGATACATGGAGGAAGAAAAAGAAAACTCTGCTTCCTTTGTAAAGAGGAATTTCAACCTATTTTAAGGTGACATCAACAAGGAATAAATTATTTAGTTGTTGCCTTGTGTAGCAACAGTCTCCTCACAGAAAGGACATCTTGTTTACAAGATCAGCACTAATTTCTGATAGACAGAAGGCTCTCAAACAGCCTGTATGGAAGGTTTGCTTAGTGTGATACTTGGCTTTTTGCTACAAGTACTTTGGGTTCTATTTTTTACCTTGCAAATATATCCCAGGTTGTACCAGTGAAGAAAATGTTGTGCTGTCAAGGTGTTCAGGTTAATTCCTGCAGCACACAGTGGTTTCACAGAAGACTGCTGCAGTGTAGTTCGCCATCTTAATCAGTGCCACTGCCCAGGTTCCTGCGCTGAAGGAGTGTCAGAGTCACAGCATGTCCCAAGCATTCCTGGTACATACTTTGTTTGTTTGTAGTTTTTTCCTCCATCTGGCTATGACGGATGAGGGTCCTTTAGCTACACTTGTTCTGTAAACTGATATTATGCATCTGACCTAAAATGACAGCTGGAATCAGGGCCACACTTAGAGATAATCATGCCCAACACAAAAATATAAGCGAGTTCTGGAGGGTGCCAGCCCTGGGTCAGTCTCAGCTTATTTGTCAATCTGCCAGTTCACTGCTCCTCAGTGCTGTCTTCCCTGAGTAGCAGAAGGCAGTGCTTTCAGGGGCAGTAAACGCTGAATGTTGGGAGACAAGCAGTTGGCAGGAGTCCTTATGACAGGGGTGGGAAAAGCAAGACAGGTAGCCAGATGGATCTGGTGCGGCCCAAGGCAAGCACTGAAGAAAAGGGGTGAATCAGATTCAAAAGGTTACCCTACCATGATGGGAATCTCTGATTATAGTGACACTGCAGAGGCAAACACTGCATTCTGCAAGCTCTTATCTGTGCTCTGGTCCTACTGCAGTATCTTGGGCAAATCCTGTTCTGCAGTGGCATTCTAAGGCATTTTATATTTTATATTTATATTGCTGCTTACATCAGTTTGTCTCTGATCAGTCCATCCACCCTTTTCCACTTGGTCTCACTTTGATACTTGTGGGGGGGGTAATCAGTATTCACTGATCCTCTGGGCTCTGTATCAATTTGCTCTCAAATGTTTATATAGCTTCCATCAGAAACTAGGGCTTATACAAACTAAATTTATTGATTAGTAAAGCAGCACATTTTGCAGACAGGAGTATAATCTCTCATGAGACTATCTGATAGAAAGTGGGGAAAATGGGGAAGTTCTCCAGCCATCATATCCTTAAGCTAGTTAGGATACCCAGACACATCACAGCTACTCTATACCACAACATGACTATTGAAAAAATGAAAGTTTTAAATGAACTTAGAGAATTCAGTTTGAAATTTTCAAGACTAAGAGGCTGAAAATAATTCATTTGGTCTGGATAAATTATTCAGTGCTATTGCACCACTAATACTTGTTTATTTATACTTATTTATACCACATGTACACAAACACACCCACCCCAACACACTGTTACTTAGCTTAATATTTTAATTGTATAAAATATTAAGTGATGAATACAGTATTATCTTGCATAAAATATGATCTTATTTTTCATGCAAAGGTGACAGGGTATTGAAGCATCAGTCTGTGTGTGAATCTTTATAATGACACACCACATCATGAGAAGCAGCTGCCTCACAGTATTGAAACAGCCTTTGCTCACACAAGCCTGTCAAAATTAGGATGTGGCTGATCCCTGTACCTGTAAATATATTCCTCATGATACTGCATCTCATTTTTCAGCAGATTTCATACTGCACCTCGAAGGTCCTCACTTGCAGGTTCAGGATTTAGAGGACAGGCTAAGGGACAACTGCCCTTTTGGAAGGCCAGGGATAAAAGCATTAAAACCACTATTATCTGCAAAATGAAAGAGACACTGTGTTTTATTCCTTTTGGCCACAGGACTGAAGCAGAGGTACTGGAGAAAATCAAGGAACCAGGATTTTGTCACAGCTGTTCATCCATACTCTTCCCACACTTCCCTTCAGCCATCAGACCTGAACAAAGACAGAAGGGATGTTCATGGAGCAATTAACTTCCTCAGACAAGACACATCTCCTGAACCTGGCACCAGCTGTAGAAATGCCCAAACAACGTTTTTTTCTCTTTCCTTTTCTTTCAAATAGTATTTTAAAGAAAACCATTTTCAAAGAGGGAAACATTTCCACAAAAAAAGAGCAAGCAAGGAGATGGCTCAAAAGAGACCTGAGGCAAATTAAAGCCCAATTTAACTTTTGCTCAATAACTTCACTTTATTTGGATGAATCATTTATGTGGTGAAAAACTTCAGCTTACTACACTAGAAAACTCAATTAATTGTCAAAGTGCTGAGAGAATAGGGAAGGGGAAGCATGGAGGCAGAACTCCAGCTACCAAGTTAAGAACCAGAAATAAAAGCCTTTTGACACAGAGCATTAGAAACATTGAAGAGGAAAGGGGAAGAGTTCCTATGCTCCTGTCCATGCAGAAAGAATGCTTGCATGGGGGAGTTGATGAATGATAAGAGAGAATAAATTCAGGTGCAGGAGTCAGGGATGGCTTGTACCACACTGTGCCATTGCAGCTGGGCCCCAAATGAGCAGCCAAAGGCCACAGGAGTGGGGCAGGGACAGACCATCAGTGCCTGACTGCCCCACAAGCACAGTCATCATCCTCACTGCCTCCACAGGTAGGTCAAAAAGAGGGTGTCCCTGGCTGTTCCTTGGATTATGGAAAGGATATTTTATCTTGGCTTGGAGACACATTTTCCCAGTTTCTAAGTGCCACTAGCATAAGGACTGGATGTTCATTAGGGGCTGCTCTGTCTGCTCTCTAGGCAGAAGGTGCCAAGAGTATTCAGAACAAAGGGAAATCACAGCCTTGCCTTTACTACCAAGAGTTTAGAAGATAGAAACAATCTCCAACCTTTTTCACATTATCCACTGCTTTTCTTATGGACCTGTAACTACATAAATTCCTCTTAAACACACAGAAAAGTAAGTCCCACTTAGCACAGTATCAGACAATTTCTCAGTTGTGAAGAATCCGTCCCTTCAGAGTGTGAGAAGCCAGCTGTGGGGCAGGAACTCTTTGTGAATTACAGCTTTTTTTTCAAAAGGAACAGCGATAATGAGCACTTTTGTTGTCCAGCAAACTTAAACTTAGCAGCAGAAACCAAATTCTTGACTAAATTTTTCTGCTGGCTCCCTTGTTTGCTTATTAAATGTAGAGGAAGGAATATTAAGTTCAAGTGGTAGCAACAGAAAAAGGGAAATTGAATGATAGCTTGATTCCTGTAGTCTCTCAGGTTTTACCACATTGGAATATGTTTAACCCTTCAAAATCTGGTCACTTCTCATCTGTGGTAGGAAAACTGCATTGTTAGAAAGAGAAAAATGCATTGGTGCATATGGTATGCCATTAGTAAGTCTCACACCCCATAATAGGAACATTTGTACACAAATGTGTTTTTTGGGATCTAGCCAAGAGCAGAGCACCCTGTGAATCATAATGCACAGTTAATGAGTTATTTTTGGTAAATTTGGCACTCAGAGTTAATAGAACCAATTTGTCCCCAAAAAGCTAAATCACTTATCGCTTCTTTGGAGGTGCTAAGTGGATCTAGAACTTCAGGATGCTGTCAATAAAAATGAAAGAAGCACAAAAATGCCTGTTAATTTGTGCTCTTCTCTACTTCTGTTTAGAACAAAGGTAAGATGTATGAGATGCTCTGACAGGCTGGGAAATTCATTATAGGAAGCAACAGTGCAATTTAACTGTGCTCCAGGGCTGATGCTGGTTGCCTGAGGTAGGTGACCACAAAGAAAATAGACTATTATTTTTGGGAAACAGCCAATTAAACTAGATCCAATTTAGCTAGATCCAAAGTGCAAAGCCCTGAAAAGATGTTGAACTGCCCATATCCTAGGCATGGGGGATGTGGAACTTTGGTTCAACCTGCTACAGACTGCTTATAAATTCAGATCTGAAATAATATTTCACATCCTTATGAAACAGAAAGGTATTCAATTCAAATTGAAATTGAAGGGGAGGCTGGAAGGTTAATATCAGGTTTTGGTTTGGGAATGTCTCTGGTGGCAGAAAAAAGTCTAATTATTTTCCATTTAGAGAGTATGTCTCCAACCCAGAAAGTCACTGCCACAGCTGTATTTCCTATGGGAAATTCCCCTTAACTCCTCCCTTTCAGGTGTAAGTTGTCATTAATGCCCTTGCTATGTTGAGCAAAGGAGCTGCATATGGATGTGCAAAAGATATCCACTGAAGTTTCCACTTTAATATCCAATAAAAAATGTATTTGGGTAGGGAACTCTAGTTTTGAGTGTATAGCAATTGTCTGCATTAACCAACCAGCCTAAGTGGAGTGCACTGAATAGGAAATGAGAGTAAAGCAAAAGTTAGAGCTATGCCAAACTACCTGAGTGTAATGTGGATAGCAGTGAACTGTGACTCATGTCATGTTGTGTTATGTAGCGTCAAATCACTGCACAGTGTGACACAACGTAAGCAACATGAGTGGCGTGAATGTGACACAGCACAGCCTTTTTTCCCCTCTCCTTCTCTTTTCCTTTTTTTTTTTTTTAAGAGCATTTTACTTTTAATCAGATAGCTGCTGTCAATTCAGATAACAGCTGCCTGACCCAAATTTTCAGCTGACTGAAGTGGACGAATACTGAAGTATGGACTTTCTATTACAGAAAGTTAACATTCCAGTCTAGCCTGGCATCTAAAAATACTCCTGCCTCATTCTCTTCCCCCCACCTGCTTCTTCCTCCCTTAACACCAGTTATGTTTTCTTACTGATACCAAATCAATAATTTCATTTCTATATTACAAATCTTAAAACAATACTGGCAAAAAAAGTACACTGGAATTTTACTTACTGATGTTTAATTATTAATATAGGCTTCTTTAAACATATTTGGCTCTCTGAAACAGCTCTTTAGAGCTGTGTTCCATTTCTTATTGCTTACCTATTCTGTTTGTTCTCTGCCTCCCTGATCCTTTTCGATTTTCTGCAGGTTAGCAAGTGCTGCATTGTCTGCTTTTGAAATGTGTCTTTAGGCATGCTTTTGTTTGACAAGGAATGCCAAGGCTGAGCTGACAAAGTCTGTTTGAAAATCTTTTTCCAGGTATACAAGATCAGTAAGTCTGTTCAATGTATTCTGTGATTAGTATTTTTCTTCAGATATTTATATCAACATTTCAGGTTTAGTGAAAGATGTTTTCTGAGCATACCTGTCAGTGGGAAACCTACTAAAGGTAAGTAACGCTATCATTTATATATTCAAATGTATAAATATATTTATGGTAAATAGTTGACATCTCTCTCCATATAACTTAAAAGAAAATATACCTTTAACAAGCACTCAGCCACTGTTCTTTTCACAGGTTGAAACAAATATCAGGGTACAAAAGCTGTCTTTTAGATATTTTGGCTCTAGCTCTTTACAACCAGGATCATTTTAAATATAATATTTAGATTTCTGCACCCTTTCCCCTGCAGGGGCTGGGGCACTGGGGATAATATTTGTCCTATAAGGCAAGCTTTCAGGGGAAAAAAGCATTTATATATTCAGAAACCACACACTTATGAATTCCAAATAGGATTTGTTGCTGATTGTTTTGTGGTTTTTTTTTTTAATTGAAGACTCGTTTTGCTTTTTACCTCCCCAGCTGCAACAGAGATCACATCCTTGATACAATAATTTGGTGGAAGCTGTACCCAAAGCCTGCCTAGAAGAGGCAAATTGAACAAAGGTGGCACAATGAAAATATGTAGATCCCTCTTTCAGCAACACATCTCCTATTTGCCATGGGATGCAATGGCCTCAAGAAGCAACATTGCATGCTAAAAACTGGCGAATTTTGTGAATCCTTAGAAAGGAAGTACAACAGCCCCAAAATATTACTCTTTATTCCTATCCTCCACAGAGCTGCCATCACATAATTCCATTGTCACTCTGATCAAGGCTGGAGCCTGATACACACTGTCTGCTCATAGGAGTAAAGGACTCCCACACACCAGGTAGTGCTGGGATTTTCCAGGTGGGGCTGGGATTCCAGGCACTTCCCTCTGAGCTGGAAAAGTCTGCGTAGAACATTTGGCACTACATATCAGTGAGTTAGCAAGAATATGAACTGAAGGCAGACCATGGACCTAGCTGAAGAACAGAAATTTAAATGTGGAACTGAATTTTCCTTCTGATCACCACAGCAAATGCTTGTTGGAAAGCAGAAGGCAAATAAGGGATTTGTGAATCACTCTCACAGTGAGATTAGCTCATCTCTTATCTAAAAGACTGAAGAAGTTCTTCAACAAGAAAAAATTCTCATTTTCTTGTGATTGAAACTCTAAGTGCTAGAAGTGTTAAACTCTTAACTGTAAAATAAGCTACACTTTGCTTTATTTTATTCCTTTCTTTTGTTTGTTTGTATCTTTGTTTTTCAAAGAGGACTAAAGCAAAGATGTAAATTTTAATATGACAATCAAAATGCAGACTCCAATTTGGTAACCTTAGCCTAAAGTTGCTTTACTGTAATTGCATTTTAAGATTCTCTTCTCCATTAATAAAGTTCACGTTTACACTCCCTACATCTCCATCAGGCAATAAGCAAAGAGATTCCTACATCAACTGGGTATATTGAAATTCCACTGCTCTCTCCTTTTTTACCATATACCACTAAATTTTAAAACATCAAGATAATAATAGGCAGTCCAATCCTACCAAGGCATGACCTTGTCAAATCATGATCAAAAGAGATGAGCATGCACACTCTGTGTTTTTTCCCAAAGGGCATGGTACTGAGCTGAGAAAGACCATCAGAGCCAAGACTGGAAGCTATAAAATACATGTCACTTAAAAAATGTATTTTACTTTCACTTAATTTCAATTATATTAATGCTAATAGCAAGAAAAATCTGTGGATCTAATAATCCACTGCATACTCCTTGCCCAAAGAAAGAAATAATAGAAAACACTTAGATTTTATGTAAATAAAACCTGTAAATATTCTAACAGTTTTCTGGTACAGCAAACCTACTAAGCCAGTGCATTTGAAACTAGAAAAGGAGAACAATTGATCTTAACTTTGAAACATGCAGAACTATTTGCTTCATGATCTTTTGCCACAGAAAATGAAACTAGTCAATTCAAGTGTAAGAAGTTGATCTTGTTTAAAAGGTGCTTGGCTCTCTAATTACATGAGAAGTACTTTTGTTTAATAATTCATTAGAAATATGGGGGGGCAAGATAAAGTCTAAAAATACCCACCATGTAAACTACTGAACTGCTCTCTTAAAATTAAAAGCTGAAATTCTTTGACTGTCTCATTTTCTAGCAGAACACAAGAAAGGAATATTTTAGTTGGTTCTCACCCTCCAGGCAAAGTAGTATAAAACCTCTGGCCTGATTCCAACCCCATTATCAAAGGACCACTCACCTAATCTAAAAAAGCAGCTCTTCATCAATTTATCATTAACAAGAGCATTACAATATAATGTAGGAAAACGGCTTTTCACCAGGGATTCAGTTAATGGGAGTCTAGAGCCACATAACAAGCATGGCAGAAGATATTCCACAGTAGGTGAGGATAATATACATATATTCTACACAAAGAGTACTGCAAATAACTTCTCTGTTGCTGATGAGCTCTCTCAAATACTTTGTTTAAAAATTTTAATTTTAGAAGTTGAAGTTGAATTCTACAGCAACATACATGAATGCAAAGTAATTAGCTGCTGACTCCCTATGAAAATATTTTATACAATATATATGGTATTAGTGAAAGTTTGACTCTGGTAGGTTTTTGTGGAATTTCACTAGTGTTGATTCCTGTTCACTGTCTATCCCACCACCTCTAACCTCAGGAATTCAAAAATCACAAGCCAAACATCCAAAATTCAGACTAGTTAAGATGTCACAAAAAACCATTTAAGAGATCTTTGACTTTTTATTCTCCTTGTAAGGATTAGGAATTTTCTTCTCAATCTAAATCCATAGTATGTGGGGTGAATATACTATTTTATAATGTAAACATTATAAACATTAAACACAAGTTGAATTTGGACATACTTCTATGAGTTCTGTAGCTGAAACTTTCAGGCAAATGTTGGTACTGTCAGGCAAGCCACAACACCACAACTGATGAGTCTCATGCCAGCAGCCAGCCTGTACCACCCTTGGTCATTGATGTCACATCACTGCTCTGCTGCATCCCATAGGAGAAAAAACTCAAGCCAGACTAGACCAGGTAAATAACTCTTTTTATGCAGCTCACCAGAGCCTCCAATACAGAGTTGGTGACATATTTTTGAGCTGAGATCAGCTTGGAGACAAAAGATGACATGCTTCCAGCCTAAAACCTGCCATGTAAAGTTAACCCATCAATGATGCTTGAAGGAAGAGGAGCAACAGAATGAGCTTGTACCAGGTCAGCACTTTGCATCATGAGGCTGCAGGTTTTTGGGGACCTTTGGCAAGATCCATGAGACTAACCATGTCCTATGCCTCATTTGAACTCAAAACAATAAAGAATATGGAGAGAGCACACTGGAGTTTACAATAAAACCAGAAAAAAATTCTCACTCTATCTGTATTTCTAAAATAACTCCATCTTAACAGCGACAGACATTGGTATACTCCTATTATGATGTTTCCCTAGCATATAGGTTTACTAAACTGTAATACTCTAAGATACTTAAAATAGTATTTTAGTTTTACTTGGTGTAAATGAACTATTTTCCACCAGCTGTAAGAAATTAATCTATTATAGGCCATACAAAAAGTTCCTGTGCTTAGTTGAAGGTAAAATAAACTAGGAGGAAAAAAAACCCACAACATTCATTTACCTTCAGTAGATGATGAGGTCTGATGAAATAGTGAACCACATTACACTTCCATCACTTCAAATCAGATCTAGGAGTGAAGTTATGGGTCCTGCAAATAAACCCAAGTGTTGCTATCCATAACAGTTCATCTGATCAGCAATGCAGGTCACAGCAAACACTTCACCCAGTGCTCTGGCTTACTGGGCAGGGCTCCCTGCAGAGTGGAGACGATTTCAAGGTCACTACCCTGAAATTTGAAGTGCGCTGCAGGACTGTCCCCATCTACCTGAGAGAAACCCTTCCCCTTCTCTGATCACAACCTCCCATGGCAGCCGCATTTCTCCAAACAGTGAATCTGCCAGCCAAACAGGCAAGATGCTCCTGAGAAGAGGAGATGACTTTTAGAGGAGCTGGATATGGACTATGGACCTTCTTCCCTGAGGAGACAAAAATAAACTCACTTGCAAACTTCAGTATACACCTCATCTTTCCAGCTGAACAGCCCTCAATAACATCTTCAAACAAAGCTAAATTCTATAAAGTAATCAAATTCTTTCCCTGACAGGCTGAGAAGAGGCAGAGGGAAGTGCTTCATACAAAAAGAGGCATTCACACACACACATACGCACACACTGCTCTTAGTAACAGAAAGTGTTTTGATATTACAGTGCATGTGGGTACGCACACAAGAGCATACTGAGACCAAACAGCACAGCTACAGTGATATTTCAGGAACAGGATTAGGAGATGTACTGCACTGCATCAAATATGCAATGAAGTGCTCACACAGATATTTGATGTTCTTGCCTGTTGGCCTCCATGTGTTGCCAAAGGAGCTGGTATCCTGATGCAGAGCTTAAACAAAAAAGTGACATTCTTTCTTAAAATATTTTGAGCATCATTGGACTGGGGATATTCCCTTCCAAAGCGGCTGGTGGTCTCTGCTAACAAGTTTTTTTTGACAATAGCTTCTTTTAACATGGCATATTCTTTCCTTTTGCCTATCTGCCTTCAAATAAGGAAAAACAAGATCAGAATGGCTGTGCATACCCAAAACCAAGTCCTGCCAGTATTTTCAAGATTTCCCCTCTCACTTACTCTGACTCAAGTCAGTGGCAAAGCTGAAAAAAGGGCACAAGGATCATGCACACCAGAATGAATTATTCCAGATGAAACACTCCACTTTGATACTTCCAAAATATTTAATTTTTATTTCAGTTTTTGAAAGACGTATTTTGTAATCCTATTCATGAGATATTTGAAAGTAGACAAATGATTGTGTCCTGTTTAAAACATATTAAATCAGAATGCTTAAACCTCATAAAGGAGCATCCAAGTATTTAATGGCATTTATTCTTTCCTATTAAGTGCTTTAATTTCAAGGAACTGACATCCTCCAGGAAAAAATCCATTTTGCCAGAAAATTCCCAGCCAAAGCAAACAAAGAGCATCCTTCATGAAAGGTCTCAAGAAAAAGTTCTGAGTGTTTCTCCCTGACGGATTGTTCTGTTAATGGTGGACATTAATTTCCACATGTGACAAAGTCAGGTCAAACCCATCAAGAAGATACACCAAGGACTTCCCTCTGCATGCCACCATGGAGCCCCCTGACTGCATCCCACTCCAGACAGGTGTGGGGAAATGCACAGATTGCAGCACCTTTATAGGAAAAGGCTGATGTCAGAAAACTGTGTCTGTACCAGTTAGATGAGGTATCTGACCAGGAAAACCACAACAGCGAAGGAGGAGAAGCAGGCTGAGAAGCTGTAGGAGCAGCAGTAGGAGACAGGGATAAAGGTTACTGAAGGTCAAGTACAGCTGGCGCATCGCTGCTGGCACGAAATTGCTGCTGCATTCCAGGAAATCATTCCCTCTCATCTTCCTGAGCCTGTCACATCCTATTTCACTTACTGGTTCCTTTTCAAGGTGTTCGTCTTATTTGTCTCCTTGGGTTTGCTGTTTATCTCCATTCATTCTCAGCATAATTTGAGGCTCGTTGTTTGAATTCTGTGACTGGTGGGCAGGTGGGGGAGAGTTAACCTGTGTAATGATTTGGAGAATCTACGTGGGAAGGAGAGAGAACAAGATTAGTAGAAGTGATTACAGCAGGAGTTGTGATGGGAATATCATTTCAGCAGAGCGAGCAGTGGGGGACCAGCTGGCCTGTGTCTCGTCATTTTTGCAGAGAAAACTGAAGGAGCCGCGTTACTCTGTGTGAGCCGTGTCCGGGAGCTATGAAATTGCCTACTGATGAATAAGCTGGAAAGTTGTCTGAAATAAAGTTTAGGAAGCACTAACATACCTCACGCAATTCCAGCTTTATGGTAATGTATGTTGGATAATTAGCACCAATGGGTAAGAGGCATGAATACTCATACATCGAAAGCAAAGCATTAGCATATATTTAGGAGATTACAGTTAAATTTATCATGAGCTACCTGTCTCTGCTGGAACAGTTCTTACAGCAGGAATCTTGGTCCTCTTTGGAAAAGGAAAAGATATTAGGACTTCACATTTGGCTTGCAGGGGGTTCTTCTGAAGAAACCAAAGCTTGCTATTCACAAATGAGCTGTGGAACCCCCCATGCCCAGCCTGGGACTGTGGAGTGCTGGCACGGGGCTGTGGGGAGGCCACTGGGGAGAATGGCTGGGGCTGCCCTGTGCCAGACACAGATGGTCCCAGCCAGCTCAAACCAACCCTCTGCAGGGCAGGCTGAGCTCCCAGCCATGCACAGGGCACCTCGGGAAAACAGATCTGAAGGAAGGGCAGAAAATGCCAGGTGGAGAAAAGAGGAGAGAACACCAAGGTCAGAGGAAGAGGTGCTCCACAGCAAAGCAGGCACTCCCTGCAGCCCACGGCAAACACCATCCTGGAGCAGAAGAACACTCCTGACAGGAATGTAGCCCCTAGAGCCCACTCTGGAGCAGAAAAAAGGGGCAAGGAGGAAGGAAAACCAGAGAACTACTGTGATGGACTGATTGCAAGCCCCAACGCACTGTTCAGGAAGGGTAGAGGAATCTGAAGTTGAAGCTGAGAAAGGGGGGATGAAAGGTGTTTTAATGGTTGTTTCTCTGTTTCTCACTATCCAAGCTAATAACTAAATGTTTATTCTAACTAGTGATAAATTGAATTAGTTTTTCCCCAAGCTGAGTCAAATATTTGACAGTGATTACCTCCTACCTTCTTCTGAACTTGGGAATCTAAATCTTCACTTCAGGACAAATGCAGATGGATCTGGGGTAACTTGCCCTCTCCAGAGGCAAGATTTGAAGTCAGCTCATCTGTTGTGCCTTAAATCTGCAACAGGAGCTAAAGTGCCTTTGAACTACACTCAGCCATGTCTTCCATTCATAACACAGCTTATGCCCCCTCTCAACACCCTGCCCTGGGTGAAGAAGAATTTTCTCTGGCCCCAGTCATGGTTAAAATATCTCTTAATTTTAGCATTGCAGTATGTCAATGTGTGCACTGTGCAGGGTTTTTTTTCCTGTTGCTAACAGTTTAACAGACAACTGAGTAAAAGATGTTCTGTGCTCTCAATCTCCTGGGTAATGACTTAATTACATTAAACTTGTTTCCTGGATGTCTTATCCATTGTTATGCTTGCAAAACAATTCACATTAAGAATGCTCTGTTTTTACAACCTTGCCCAAGTGTAATTCTTTTAATTTCTTCATCTGTTTCTTCTGGGAAGTTTAAGAAAATATCTTTAAGTTACTGTTGAATTAAGGAGAAAATAATTCTCTACTTGTTCAAAGAAGAAAGCCCCAGAACCTCAAACCACACTTTTTCATCTATGCAGTCCTAGAAATAATGCTGAGGGTTTATCATTTCATGTATATTGCAAAACCTAAGTAAAAACCACTTGCATCTTCTGAGAACAAAAATGAGAAGGAATAAGATGAATAAGAAATGCTACCAGGAAAAGACAGAAAACTAAGTGTAAATGGAGGTAAGCTACAGCTAAAGTGGCTGTAAGGTTACTTACGGATGGAATACTTGCACATACTCTGATATATAAAATCTGCAATTAAATTTTAAAATAAATTCCTAAACCAAGGATTTGGTCCATCTAAGAAGGAGAGAAATTTTGAGATTTCCTTGGTATTTCTTTTTTCTTCAGAAGTCATTGAAAATGTCTGTCTTTGATACAGGCAGGGCTGTTTAATATACTGACTAATGATGCTTATGTTGTTGCAAGACTATTTGCAGATGATATTTTTTAAAGGACGCATAAAGAAAATCATTTTTGAGGGACAAATCTTATTTCTGTTCACATACCCAGATTCAGACTGAGCAGTTCTCTTATTAGAGTGCAGAAGTGGAAACCTAAATTTAAAGTAAGATGTCAGTATTTCTTTGTGACATGGCTGGGATACACCACCAGGAGTTAGGAAATTGAAGAGGTCGTGTATCTGACACTAAGAAACACATCTGTACCTGCTTAAAACCTACATACTGGTCACAACAGGGTCTGGCAGAAATAAAATAGTCATGGCCACAAGCAAAAAAGTAGGTTCTGGATAAATCCAGACAGAATGGCCTCCCAACCTCCCAAGAATACCCTCCTTCCAAGGCACTTGGGAAGCACAAGAATAAAGCTGAGAGTTGTGTTTCCTATAGATATAACTATATAGAACCAAGTGACCCAGTGAGAAAGATGGACAGAGAGATCCACTCCAGAGTAGACTCCAATAGAGTCTCCAATAGATTGGAGATTAAAAAACTAACATGAGACAACGAGGAGGCCCCAGTTTGGATCTGGCAAAATATCTTCTGTCCTCTTCATTTTTTAAGGTTTTGGGATATCTTAAAACAGACCAGGAAATGCATCTGCCATCCAGCTCTTTACACTACCAGGACGAATCTGTGAGAGTGAGAGATGTAGAAACACCTAACTGAGGTGCCTTGGAGGGAAGGAAAAGGCTGCAGGGAGTATGGTAAGAGACAAACAACGGGATACTTACATTCATTTTACAGCTTGCATTCCTCCTCTGGCCAGGACCACAAGCAAAAACAAGCAAAACAAAAAAGATAACAACATATTTTCTGTGGTATTTAAATACTATGAATACAGCAATTGAATTGATTCATCCAGTTGCACTTGTTTAGATAGAGAAAAAATACAAACCAGACATGAGCATTCATTCTTATTTGCATGGTTATAAGTGTGAGTTGAGAAAATTCAGCTTTCCTGAGAGGACACCTGCCCCTTGTTTTCCTGATCACTGTGCATTACCATTGTTACATACGGAACTGCTGAGGATGCTGCTTAAACAACATTTGCTTCTTTCCAAACAGAGAAGTTTGCTTGAGGTCTGTGTATATTGACTTCCTGAACACTAAAATTATATACATAACTTCACTGTTTATATGCAACATTTATCCCATTTTGTTTGCTCTTGTAATTTCTATCACAATAGAAAAGCTTTACAGATCTACAGAATGTCTATTTCAAACACCTTGAGTAGCTACATGAACGGAATTTTCTCACTTAGAAAGAAGAACACTTCAGGAGCTAAAATAGAATTACAAGTAACTGTATATGCAGGAGGTCCTGGGAGCACAGGTTAGGCAAGGCTTGAGTATGAGATATGACACCAAACCAGAAATGGTATTCCAATACAGGCTTTGGTACCAGGAAAATCTAAGCGAGAACAACTTTGCCAAAAATCAGAAACTTGGTTGCTTCAGAATAAATGGTCTTCACATGAAGCTGCTGGAGAGCAACAACCATGGAAAGGCTAAGCCCAGTTTACTTCAGATTTAAACAGACTTCTAAAGAATCATTCCTGACATCTCTTTGGTCATGCTTCCAGTTTGTCTGTGATAGTTTTGCAGAATCTTAAAAAAAACCCAACCAAACAAACTACAACACCCTCCCTCCAATCTACATTTTACAGTAGAACACAGTCTTTACGGATTCAATAAATTATTCATGGAGAAGGCAATATTACTATTAGACCCTGGGGTCTTGGGCTCCCTGCATGTAAAAGATCTAACTCTACACAATCAATCCAGTAGGATAACTGTTATACTCTACTTAACCCAGATTGCCTAACAGGGTTTGAAAATGGATTAGTGGATGATGAGCTCGTTTTAAAAGCAATATTATCTCCCTGAAAAGCAGAGGATAATTCTTACTAGCTGTTTTAAGAAATAAAATGATCCTAGGTTTGAAAGAAACTTTTCAGATATTCTCTTAACTAGCTAGACATTGACACATGCAATGACCAGAGACATGGCAGAAGCTAAGCATCAAAACAGCCATCAATCAAAAAATGAACACTAAGCAAAAGTTGTCTCAATCCAGATTGACAAGAAGGTATCAAACCTGGCTTGTTATTACAAATTCTCTGAATATTCTCTGTGAAGGAGCAAGCAAGATTTCTGGAGTGGCTACAATTCATCATTACTGCAACTCCTGTAATTAATATTGATATACTGACGGTATGCTAACACATTCCTAATTACAGAGAGAGCCATAAAGCTGAAAGCATTCCAGAGACCTAATGGTTCATTGCTCTCTATTTTTGGTTACTACCAAACATTCAAAATAACCCAGAAAAATTTATTATCTATAGTGATGGTTTCAGTTTCTATTTTTCACAGAAATCTCTGTTTGCTATCAAAGCACTGTGCTGTGGTCATTTTTTATGTTGCACCTGTCAAGATAGCTCTGCTTTCCTTGCATGCATGCCTTTTGTTTGTTCATAATATTCCTTTGAAATAGAGAAAATACCTGGAAGTAGCTCTGGATTGGATTGGATTGGACACAGAAAGGAAAAGCACAGAGAGACTTAACTCTACATGAAGATATCAAGATTTCACAGAGAAAAGAGACATCTTCTGAACTTCCTGCAGAATCATAGCATCATTTACGTTAGAAAAGACCTTTAAGAACATTGAGTCCAACCATTCACCCAGCACTGCCAAGATCACCACTGAATCATGTCCCTAAGGGTCACATCTACACATCCTTTGAATTCCTTCTGGAATGGTGACTCCACCACTTCCCTGGACAGCCTGTTCTAATGCTTGACAGCCCTTTCTTTGAAGATTTTTTTTCCTAATATGCATCTACTGAAAACAGTTCATATTCTGAATATCAAATCTTCACAGCAAACTGTTCATAGGCAAGCCCTAGGCTGAAAGATGTTCGCATAAAACATTAGTTGAATAAATTCAAACTAACATATTTCTGAATCCAGAAGAGCAATTTGTAAGAACAGAATCTACCACTGGCATACATGGTCACTCCAGGATTCTGTGAAAGCAGACAGAACTCCAGAACCAACAACATTTTACACTGTTGTAAATATATCTCTCTTGTTAACAAAATGGCAGCATGACAAATGTAACACAGGAGCACTGCTTGGCCCCCTTTGCTTAGCACATTTTCTCTCCTTTTATTCTTCAGTACTTTTTCTCCCAACATGTTTTTTGTCTTCTGTGCTGCTACCTGGCTCTTCCCTTTCAGACAGTCTCTTCCTGACAGTTATCAGGGTTTAACATACTGTACTAGGAGGCTCGTGAATATTGCTCTTTGATTTTTAGTGCTTTATGATGAATGGCTAGAAATCATGGCTGGGGAAAAAAAAAAAAAAAAGGGAAAGAAAAATAGTTTCTGAAAACCTTTGTGATATTGAATTCTGCCTGCAAATTCTCCAGCGCTGACTTGCTTTGCTATAGGATCACTCTGTCACTCTGCATGCTACATGTAATACACTGTTCTCTCCCATCCCTGAAACAGAAAGGTATAATGTGGGAAAAAGGAGTATGAACCCTAAGTTTAATCTTCCTTCTTGATTTTTTATTCTTTTGTTTTTTAAAATCTTTCCAGTTGTGTTTAAATTTGAGGTACTTTGTGTTTTGAATCCTTTGTCACTTCATAACAGACCCCCATCTCTTTTTTCATTATCTAAATAAAAGCAGGGAAGCAAGAATTGAAATGGTGGACCCTGGACTAATAAAGATTATTCAGCTCAGCAGAAAAATACTTCTACTGTATTTAGCAACCTAGAGAAAGGGTAGGGTAGAAAAGTCACTGGGAGGAAGGAAAAAAGGAATACCTCTAAAATAGAAAGGAAAGAGTTTGTCCAACTGCACATTTCTGCAAGGAGTGTGATGGAAAGTACTCTTACCTCCAGGTTTCTTTAGGGGTGTTGTTGTTGACCCACATGCTTTCTGCTAGTGAAATTCAAGGCATTTATAAACTTGTCCAGGTTTTCAAGAGCATTCAGGTGAAATATACCCTCAGAAGACTGGATTAAGTCCATTGTTCCCAGACAGAGCAGACACAGCAGGCTCCACACCTTCTAGAAGCCTTGGCAACATGCTTGTATCTGAGAAATTCCAGGCAGGAGCAGGCCCACTCTGTTTCTGTGCTGCCATCATATCCACACAGCTGGAAATCCAGCCTGAAATCACTGCCGGTGACCCTTCCACAATGCCCTGTAGAGCAGAAAGGATCCTGGTAGGCAAGACTAGCTCTTGATGCCACTTCTGCAGGTCACAGAAAGGCAGCACAGCCCCCCTCTCACCCTCACATTAGGCAATCCCCCTATTCTCAGTTATGGCTGTGGGACCAAGCTCAGAGCAGCAGAGCACTGGCTGGTCTACAGGGGATGAGTGGGATCATCTTCCCCTCTCCTCCAGAAAAACAAGCTTCTTGTTTTCATTGCTTGGGGAGAAAATAGCCCAATGTTGTCAATACAAATATCAGGCAGCAAGGTTTACTTTCTATATTTTTAACTCTCTTTAAGACAATTAGTCATGGTATACACCATGTCAGGACATACTGCTAGTTCAGGCATGAAAGTAATTTCCTAAGAACACGTATACATGAGGTCTACCAAGCACTGCTGATACCGGGAAGGAACCAAATCAATTTCCACCATTTCCATTTTAAGCCCATCTTCTGGAAGGTGAATCTCAGTCTTCTCTATTGTTCTCACAAACTTAAAAATACATTTACTTCCTTGATTTTTCTCCTTCTGTTTCCAAGTCCCATAGTTTCCCAGTCTGGGCCTATGAAATACAGAAAATCTGGAGTCTCCCCCACAGAGGACCAACAGCCTACAAGCAGTAACAAAGAGCACAGTGGCAAGTATCAACAAGGGAAGGAAAAGAAGCATTTCTCAGTGAACTCCTCTGAATTAAAAAGTTCAAATTTATCACCTTCACTTTGCTATCTTTTCATGAATGGTAAGTTTCAACTCCAGAATACTACAGCAGTTCCCCCTTTCATGATTCATGTGCTTAGAGCACATACAACAGTGGCTTTACAGCACTCAAATTTCCCAAACTTCTCCAGCATGATGGAAAAATACGGAACACATTTCATAGTATGGCACAATTGACATTCTGCAAATCTCTATCTGGGATTCCAGCATGTTTCTGTACCTTTCTTACTAACTGGTTGCAACATAGAAGAACTCGTATATGAACCAGGAACTTCAACATCTTGAGGCACAAGGAAAGTCTATGTTGATCTTGAAGGTTTACATGCTGAAAAAAATAAAAAAAAACAGGATTAAAATGATTCAAACACTTTTTTGCTTTATTAACCAGCCACAACTAATACTGTCAAGAGGACCTAGGTCCTAGGTATAGACCAAATGCCTATATGCCAGAGGGAAGAGGAAGGTGATTTTGGAGTAGTCAGCCTGTTCGAGCACCTCATTACAGTTATGTGCTATGGCTGTCACCATGTGTCTGTGCACATCTACATTCAGATCAGAGATTGCACAAGAAGGTGGGTATCAGTGCCCCCACTGAAACTCACCCATTTCCCAGGGAGGTTTGTAGGAGGCAGACCTGTGAGCCCTACAGATGGTGAGGCTTGGCCCATGGCCTTACACAGCTCAAGCTCCTCTACCTGCTCCCTCTCCCTGGGTAGAGAGCCAATTGCTGCCACATCAGCTCACATTCCTCACTGCTATTTGTTTCTCTGGGACAATAGGTCCTTCCAGCTTGCTTTCCAATGCATCAGAGTTCTCAGTGAAGTGGTTCTTTGTATTTCACCTGTACCTTCTAATATCACACAGATACCCAGATCCTGTCCTCCCATTTGCTGGCCCACAAGTGGAGAAAACTGTCAAAATCAAACAGAAAACCAGCATTCTGTGTTGCATGCCCACAGAGTGGCACTCACAGCACAGATCACTGTAGTACAGTTACATCTGTCTACTGTCATGTGCGTAAATGCTTTCACCAAAGCCAACTGATGAAGAGCAAAAGTTACCTGGGAGACACACAGGTACTCTTTAGTCCTTAGTGACTTGTGTGCTAAAAGGCTGCCCACCACACTGTCATTTCACTAAGGAGCCACTTTGCCCTGTCAAATTAGAGTGCCCCGGCCTCAGATGAGTACATGGCTCCTGGCTTAAGGTCATAATTTCTTTCTTGCTAAGTCTAATTTCTTTTCTCAGTTATACCAGATCAGTCTGACTGATTTAATGGGATTTGTGGGATTTTCACTTTCCTGAGAGCCTACTATATTTCTAGGCAAAAAATACTGTTTTGCCTTTTTTTTCCCCCAACATTTCTGTGAAATAGCTCCACCTTCTAGGGGTCTGCATTAAATTTTTTAATACTGCAGAGAATCGTTGATTTGACACAGAATATTCAGAGTAGAAGAGGCTTCCTTTGCAACTGCCCCTACCATCCTTCAGCTTTACAAAAGTTTTCTTCATAAATTTTCAAATCACTCAGGTTTAGGTGCAGAGCACTGAGAAAGCTTAACACTAAATTAAACTTCTTTTCCTTTGTACTGGAGTGTGCGTTTGGGGCAGGGTTGTTAAGCAAGAAAAATAACAGAAGATCCTTCACAGAAAAGGTTATTTTCTGGCAGGAGTTTCAGTTCATACCTATCAAATGCTCACAAGGAGCTGGGTTTATTGTTTGTTTGTTTTAAAACTAGAAACAACCTTCAGTTCCACATTCAGAATTTGTATGTCACATTTCAGCCTGGAGCATATTTTTACAGTTAAGTTATAAACCCTTAAATTAAGAATTTATCATAAAAATACACAACACTCTTTGCAATAACATTGAAAACATCACCACTATAATGATTAAAATGATTAAATACTATCATTCTGTTCAAAACATTGCCAACAGATTTTGTGCTAACTGCCTACAATTAAAGGTCTGCCTCTTTTAATAACAACATATTAATATGAATTCTGCCAGTACTTTTTTAGCTTCCAAAATATTATTAAAATAAATAAGCTCAGGATGAGAAAGAATAACACGAGCAGGAGAACAGACTGTTTCAAAATTATAGAGCATTTGGCAATAGAGAGCTCAGCTTTGTAATAAACCTGATTTCCTTAATATGGGTTACTCTGAGCAGGAGACAAGTTCTGTACTAACCTGGTTTAACATGCCTGCCTGGGAATACTGAGCATTCAAAACATTGTACCCTGTAACCTCCTGGAGTATCCTAATGAACTGGGGGAGCAAGATTAAACTAAAATAAATAGCAATTTTTTTTTAAGTATTACAGAGGAGCAGCAAAAAGATTTCTACTGGCAGTAGGATGCATATTTTTTCAGTCTCTTCATTAGTCATTACAAATAAATTAGCTAACTGCTAAACAACAAAAAAAGACAGGCACTAATTAGAGTCGTGGCTTAGACAACTGTGTGTATTCAAAGTTAAAACTTAATTAGAAGTTAAAACTATGTTGTTTTATTGATGTGTACTTAGCATTTTTAGCCCTTTAAACATTAAATGGAGGTTCACTTAGCAAGGGACATTACAATGAAACATTTAAATACACTGCTAATTTTCTCCTCCAGTTAGTGATACTTGCCTTTCTCCTGACACAGTCATTAGCAAAAAAAGAGCAAAATGAGAAACCTGCCAAACATGAGCAAATATTTTTACCTTTTCCTAGGGTAAATTATTGCCTTTGAATTGCCAGTCTTCTTATTCCAGTTTTATTCTTTTCATTTGTTGGCAAAGGAATTTGTATACTCCAGCCTCCCAACAATGATACTGGGCTAATAAATTCTTACTGCTTTTTTCCATCTATCAAAACCACTGCATAAATCGCTGCCTAGGAGTCACCACCACCGAGCCACACATACTGCTGACCCCCCTTGGGAACAGCAAGCAGAACCCTGTGCCAATCAGCAATTATAAGATAATGGTACTAAAAAGCCTGAACCTGGGAGTTATTCAGTTGCTCTGCCAACGCTTGTAGGACTCTTTTATGTGCCTGGGAATTAAGTAATTAACAGGCTAATTTATTGTTCACTATAAAGGATTTCTCTGTCTCTAGTCAGGTTTGACATCATCAAAATTCATCACCACATCAGAACATGCCAATTGTTCGTCATTTCCAAAAAAACAAAGAAATCCATGAAAACATTGTTTCAAGCTAGCTAAAATCTTGAAGCTAAAGCTTGCTTTGGAAATAAACCAAACACAAGCCATAAAAAAATCACTGTCACAATTTGAGTATTGCCCTCCAATGCAAATATACATGCTTTAAATAAAGAGAGTCCTTAACTGACAAGACCTGGATAAGCCAAAACTAATATTCCAGTAGGTGGTGAGTACATTGGTGCTCCTCACTCTGCAAACTAAAGCACGAATCTGTTTTCAACCATTGTGCATGGTTGATAACCTAGAACATTTTCCCTACAGAAGGCAGATCATTGCTACCAAGAAAGGACAAGCTTAAACTACAGATTGCAATGAACACTGCTGGGTTAGCTTACAGTCCAAGTCACAGCCAAGAGATCAGTGTTGAAGCACAGTACTACAACTGTTTTCTAGCTGATACACAGTATTAAGGCTTCACCTGCATAACAAATACATGTTATGTTTAAACTAAAGCAAGAGAGGAAGTGATGTCTGCAAAGTTATAGTAGTTCATCATGGTCTAGGGGGAATTGTGTTCAACTTCATGGATTAAACACACATAGAGATCAACTTTCTGATTCTGTGCTCTAGGTCTTTTCTTCCAGCATAGAGGAAGCCTGACAGTTGATCTTTGCAGCATCTGAGATCAGCCGAATTTGCAACATAGGAAAGAAAAAAATAAATTGAAATAAGCTTGGAAAATAAAGAATGTAAATTAGAGATGTCAAATCTCCTTTACAAAGGTTGAGGATTTTTTAATAAATAAGACAAATACCTGCTGCTAACAATCAAGGTATTTCCATTCCTAACTCAGTTCAGGTGATTGACTAGCTGTTCTCTCAAGACTGCTCCAACTAGGATATTTTCAGGATTTTAGTATCTACAATGTTGTTCCTGCATCTCTTCTGGTCCAGTCACATCACTCAAATCAGTCTCATCAGCCAAAGTTTAAAACATGCCAAAATGACCCTATAACTCTGGGTTATTACAGAGCAGAAGAGTCAAAAGAAAAGTTTTGGGACTGCAAGGGCTGAGCAGCCCACAGGGTGGCAAGGAAGGTGTATTTATCAAAAAAAACACAGAATTCTGGCAAGGCTGGAAAAGACCACAGTGGGTAATCTGGTCCAACCTCCCCCTCCCCCAGGTAGGGTCATTCCAGAGCACACTGCCCAGGATTGCATCGTGACAGTTCTGGAGTGTCTCCAGTGAGGGAGACTCCACTGCCTCTGGGCAATCAATTCCAGTTCTCAGTCACCCTCACAGTGAAGAAGTTCTTCCTCATGCTCAGGTGGAACTTCTGTGCATCAGTGTCTGCCCATTGCCTCCTGTCCTATTGCTTGGCACCGGCCAGCAGAGCCTGGAGCACCCTCTGCCCCCTCCCTTCCCACCCTGCCAGACACTGATGAGGTGCCCTCAGTCATCTCTGGGCTGAGCAGCCCCAGCTCCCTCTGCCTTTCCTGGGGAGATGCTCCAGTCTCTTCCTCACCTCTGCTGTCCTGTGCCAGAGCAGGGCAGGAGCTCCCTGTCTGTCCTCACTGAGGAGCCCAGAACTGGGCACAGCACTTCAGATGTGCCTCAGTGGCTCTGAGTGAGGGCAGGATCAGCTCTCTTGAGCCACTCTCAGTGCTCTTCCTGACATCGTCCTTGTTGGCACTGCTGGCCCATGGACAGCTCGTTGTCCACCAGGACCCCCAGAGCTCTCTGCAGAGCTGCTCTCCAGCACTCAGCCCCAGCCCGTGCTGGTGCCTGGGGTTATCGCTCCTCCCCGGGAGCAGGACCCTGCATTTTCTCTGTAAAATTCAGGTGGTTCTTCACTGCCCCTCTCTGCAGCCTGTGGATGCCCTTCTGAAGGGCTGCACAGCCCTGGGGATCAGCCTGTCCTGCCAGCTTTGTGTGCTCAGCAAACTGCTCAGGAGGCATCTGCCCCTTCCTGCAAGGCACTGATAAATAAGCTACAAATACTGGGCCCGGCTTTGAACCCTGGGGGACATCACTAGTGACAGTCCTCCAACTCTGAGCTGTAGAAGCAGTTGTAGAACTTTCCTGAGAATCACAGAAGACTTAAGCCATGCTTTCCTGACTTGGACAGAGGAGAACTTCTTAACACTTCTTGGTGGAGGAGGAAAAAAAAAAGTTAAAGAATGGTGAGTTTGTTAAATCTAAAATGAAAAGTTATTGAAAGAAAAGTGAAAATGCAGAATATTGTATCACTAATAAAAACCTGGCTGAAAAGTTGTATTGAAGGACAGAACAGAGAAAAATCATTATATCAATTCATAATACATCATGCAAGTATTTTTAATGAACTTTTTTTTAGTCCATAGCTCAAATCCTGACATTTATTATTTCAATGATTTCAGATGCTCTTTCCAGGATTTCTGTGAAAAAAAAGAAAGCCATTTTCAAACCCTGAAACAAATTGGCTCCTATATGTAAGTTTAAATTATCCATCACCCTGAATGAGGATTCAAGCAAAATCGAGGCCATCTTGATGAATAATCAAGGTAAATTTGTCACATTTTTTACTGTGCTGCATACTTCCAGAGTTTCATAAAAAGATCCACATAATTAGTTTAGCTTACCAGGAAAAAAAAGTTGAATGACAAGGTCAGGCTCTTGCCCTTTCAGTAAATTAGAGAAGATTGCCATAAATTGCATAATATAATGAAACACCAATTTGCATATTTGCTGCTATATTAAAAGGGATCAGTTTTAGCTCGCAAAGCAGAACAAATAAAAACATGCATTTTAATAACTCAAATTACTCCCAGGAAGTGACCCTCAGCAGAAAGCCTGATTATCACTACTTAATTAGAAGCCTTGGAAATCTAAATCCTCCTTTAAATCCTATTCTGTGTACAGTGAAAGATGAAGCCGTGAGTTTTGTCTTAGATTCAATATTTACTCTTTACTAATATGTTTGCAGGGGAGACTTTCCAAGCATTATGAAGACATGCAAAAAAATTAATATTCAAAGAAAGAGTGCATAAAACCTGTGTTGGCTTGCAGGTGCAAAGCAATTAACAAGCTGGCATTTGCAGTACTTTTAATTAATTAATTAAAAATTCAAAGCTGACTTTCATTTCTTTAAATGTTTGAACATTTTATCCATCAATAATGAACCACTACTTACTGCTGTGCTACAACAGCTGGTAAATGAAAAACTTAGTCTAACACTGTAAAAAAAAGTGCACAGGAATTTCACATTTTTCTTTCTCCTTGCAATTTAAAAATGCACTAGATTATGAAACTCTGTGTGATGTGGAGGTGGACCTTGTGTGTCTGCTTAGCTGTAAAAATAAGTTGCATTCGGTACTACAGCACAATTTAGAACAGGAATTAAAATCAAAGTTTCAATATAAAATGTATTTCAGTTTAAATTTTAATTTAACTTGAAAAATTTAGTTCTGTCTGCTTTGGGAAGTCATGAGATTTTTCTCAAGAATGAAGTGTTCTGCCCTAATCTTTAAAGGTTAAAATTACGCTATAAAATGAGATCTGGAATATTTCTAAATGGTTACAAATAATAAATAGTCATAGAAAGGTGCTGCGATTAAATTTACAGGTTGTTATCACTTGAATGATAAATTATTGTTTTCACCAGAAAGAATTTGATCAGTATGTATTTAAAAGACACTATAATTAATATACTTTAATTAAAACATAAATACTACATTGCTACCTCACTAGGCATTCACTCAGCTGGAACTAACTGTATTTGCTTAATCTACAATTTTAGATGTATTAGCAAAAATAAATGTTGGTGAATGTAAGAGCCTGATTACATATCTTGGGTAAATTGGTGATAATGAGTCAAGAGACTTTGTGTTCATTCACATATATTAGAATAAGAATCATTATGAAATTAAAGCTAAGATTAATCCTGCTAATGACACCATGGAGCATCTGGGAATAAGATAACCCAGATGTCAAATTCACTGTGATACTGTGCTGCTATTTGATAGAGTAACCCCTTGAAGTGTTCTTCTAAGGCAGCTAGCTGGTACCCCACAGTCCCAGCACTTGAAATGCAAATGAGTGACAAGATAGACTAATAATGAGAGCAGATTCTAGCAGTAAGGAAAATGAATTAATTAAAAAAAAAATCTGAACCACTGATAAGAACAAGCAGCAGGCAACCCAATGTCCTCAATTAGGGTGGATGACATCTGCAGTGTATTTCTCTCTAATAAAGCCCTCACTCTGTATTCCAAAGCACACGATTCTAACACTGTTAACATTTTAATGTCTTGGGCGTGCATGGTAACATTAATTACAAGATGATTTGGATGACTTCTGAATCTCTTTTATGTCTTCCACTGAGTAAAAATCTGAGTTGCAGCTTTGATATCATAAATAAAATGTAGAGACCTGCCAAGCATTAAAGCTCTCCTGAAGTAACTCAGATCTGCTAAGTTACATTAAACCTTTATAGCTAAGTAAAGAGCATTCTCTATGAATTTAAAGAGGGTCAGTGTCTATACATTTTAATGGCAAAGCTTTACACATCTCCAGCATTTTTCTTTAGACTGCAGCTGTTGTTGTTTTTAATTACTAATGAATTTAATCTAATGTTTTGTTGAGCTCAATTTACCTTCTCCAGAGCATTTGTTCAGAAATTCACACCAGGATTAAGCTACTTGCTTCCTAATTTCCCCAACCCTCAGTCTTGTCTTCCTGCTAACTGCTCTGCTCCTTGTCTGGAAAGAACAATAGTTAGCACAAACACTCCCAAAACAAGACAAAGATTATCTCCAGCTGAAAAAAGCCATACTTAATTGTAGCCTCAGTGAGCAAACCAAGAGCAATCCAGGATCTCCATGTGGTTTTCTGCGTCACACTGAATCATAGTGGGACTTCTTCTCCCTTGCAGTTAGGCACACCAACCACCCACTGCACTGCCGGCAGCAGCAGTGTAAATACTCTCAGTGCAGTGGGGACAAAGTGACCAAGGGACAGCTTTTGTGGAGGGAGGACACGCAGTGTCCCTGGTTCTGTACTGCCCCGAGCCCTCTGTACGTCAGCACAGTGAAAGTTAGGAGAAAGCTTTTCACAAAGCTTCAGAAAGTTTCATAGCCCACTTCATGTCAGTGTAAATGCAAGGAGCAAAGGCATGCAGAATGGAGCTCTTATTTTCTAAATGAATACCTGAAGCAATGAACTTTCACTAGAATTTGAGTGGCTGAGTCAAGATGCCCAACCTTGCAAAACTTCTCATAAAACTCCACTCTGCCATGAGTTATGATACACAGCTCAGTAGCAGCTTTATGAGAAACATCACTGTAGGAAAGGTTATATATGTTTGAAAACTATCACTTCTTTGGGGCAAATCAGCAAATGCAAATATCTTCACCTCTTCTCTGACACAGGGACACATGTTGACCAGTGTTTTCATGCCAAAGGTATAAGACTCAAATTGAGTCATTCCCATGCATAATTTACAAGAAAAATAAATGGCAATATGCCAATCCACAGTTAAGATTTGTGGTCATGAGATTTGTGATGAGAAGCCACTTAAACCATTTCACATTGTTACAAACTTCTTCCCTCAGCATCTTACATCTCTGCCCTGCTCTGATGACATTTCTGGGACATTGCTGCTAGTCTGTCTTCTGCTTTTGTTGGGTTCCACACACACAAACACTTCTCTGCTTTGCTCACCTATATATGTAACCACATGCACCTTTTTCTTGTTCTGTCCCCCTCCTCCCCAAATACATTGATAAGAGACATTTACTAGTCCAATTAATTTTTTTATATGTCTCAGACAAGATAATTGAAGAGAAAGTAAGAGGAAAGCAAACTGGCCTTGGGATCTCTGTCTTCAAATTCATTTTTGGTGTGTTTTAGAGGGTAATTTATACAAAATCTCATTTAATGCAGATGTTCTTTCATTTTTCAACCTTCACAGCCTCAAAAATTAATGAAGCACTGAGAAGTTTCAGAGAATGTCTTGATGCTAATAATTTTAAACCTTTCTCTGAAGAGCACGGATAATTTCTACCACTATTTTGTTGCAGTAGATCTTGTCATCCAGGTGGAGCCAACTGCTGGCATAGTTATGGTCTCTCTATGCCAGAAAGTTTGGGGAGGTGGTGGGATTTACTATTCAGAATTGAAAATATTTTTGTTGATATAATAAAAAATGTGTACCCTTTTAGATCCATCAGCCCATGATCTTACCAGTCAGGAAAGTAATTCACATAAAGTTGCATGAAAGGCAGAGGCTCTTTCCCCTGCACAAAGATTTGACAGCACTCACATCCTCAGACTTTTATTGACATTCCACAGCCCTGTGGATTTTAATTTCATTTCAGCCCTGCTTTTTAGTTTATGTTGGTTGTTGTCTTCTCAGCATCTCTAGATCAGCTGCAGAGGACTTGTGAAGATGGAATAATCCACCCATACCCTGAGCCATTCAGAGAACCGAAAATTTTGCTCAAGTGCCCCCAAAATTAAGTTCAAACAAAGAGTTTAGCATGTCTATGCCTATAAGTAAATCTGTACTATCAGCTCTAGTTATTGGAATGTATGTGCAACTAGAACCATGGATTATTCAAAAAATACTGTATTGCACATTCACAAGATGAAAGCACAAACTGCAAATCATCCTCATCTGCTGCTCTTGATACACATCATGCCTTTGGTGGTGGTCTTTGCTAAGAGACAAAGAGTGAGCTTGTCCCATGCTCCATCACTTATCCTATTAATTAGCATCTTAATGACCATTCCGAGTGGCTTTTGAGCAGAAGACTAAGCACCCACTGTCCAAGCACCCTTCCATGTTCTGAAGAAGCTGTCTCCTCCTAAAAATGGCTTTGCCTCATGCTCTGCCTTTCTACTTCAGCCTGCTCACCTCTACAATGACCTGGCAGTGAGCTGGAGGCACAAGCCTCCTTAGCTTTCATTCCTTGGAGTTGGCTTGCTAGAGTGCCTTCACAGAGCACTGCATGCCTGCAGTGGTTTCACCTCAACCTGCACTAAACCCAAAATTTCAGCAGAGTTTTAAAATCCCATAAGCCTATATCTTTCCTCTGACAATACTAGCAGATTTGTTTCTTTGAGTTTTTCTGTTAGAAAATAGTATGATGCACCTACTTGCAAGAACATGGAGTAAGTGTATAACCACTGGAACTTTTTAAAATTTATAATATAAGCTCCATTATAGGAAAAAAAAAGTATGCATACAATGTGGCTTTTTAAATAGCTGAAATGCTTGTAATGTAACCACAGGGACAAACTAGAGACTCAGAGGAGAAAGACCATAGAAGACTTAATAGAACTACCCCTTAAAAAGGTAACTGTTTTATCTACACACCACCATTTTCACAGGTAGGTTTAGCAAACTGCAAGCCAGCAGGTTCCAAGAACAACTATATAGGGAATTTCCAAGGCAAAAGTTTAAGTCACAGTTACACAGGTCTTGTCTTTCCTTGTGCTTGGGCAAAATTGCCATTAATATTAATGGCAGACAGGCATGCATGTAAAGGAGAGAAACCCCTAATTAGTGTCGTAGCACATGCAACATTCCTAACAGGGAAACCATTTTGTATGCCCTAATTGCACAAAATTGGCAACAAGTTACCGTACGCATCTGTATCAAAGGCTACAGAAGCTCATGAATTCTCCAGTGGTAGGAAAACGTGCCCATACTGCAGAGTTTGGGTGACAAAAGCAGTCTGTCTGTGTGTTATTCTTACAACCTCTGCTACCTAGCAAAGGTAGCCCTGCAAGACTTCCTCACTCACCAGGGTTCCTGTCTCAGAGGGTAAGCACAAGTACCTGTGTTTTCCATTAGAGATATTTTTCAGCTTTTTTTACTTTAGCAGATCTGACTGATCAATCTGTGCTGATATGCAGATATTACAAAACTGCACTAAGAACACCATAGCCTTACAAAAATATCAGAATTACACTGATCATATCAGAGAGTAGGGCCTTCTCCCTCTAATTTACAGGAAATTTTTTCATATAATGCACTACTACAAATCACAAGAAAGTCCATTCAGCTGCAGAAAAATGTTCAATGTCCCAGTCATGCACACTATGATTTCCACTAAATACAAAGCATTACAATTTCTGAAAAAATATTTCATAACTCTTCTCACTTTTAAGTCAAAGTCAATATTTTTTTCTGAGTAAAACAATAAGCCAATTTTATCTGCAAACAAAAGTAAATGGTTAAGTAGAATTCTATGAGCAGCAATTGTGATAATGTTTTTACAGAAAAAAACCCTACATCCTTATAATATCTACCTTCTTAGATTTTTAAATCTTTAAATATAAATTTCTTAAGCACCTATGTTTTCTCCTCCTAAAAACATCAGCACAAGCGATTCCTCAAGTAACTCAGTTGACTTCTCACTGATGCAACAGACCACATTTTTGCTCCAGAGATTCAGATACAGAAAAATATCTTATTCAACATTTTGAATTTTTAAACTGGAGAAAGGAAATACTATGCAAAACATTTTCCCCTAAATAGTTAATTGGAAGCAACATAAATAGAAGACAGGCACCAACCTACTTAACGAGAAACATGACTGACTCACTTGATATTTTCTTCACTTAACATAGAAGTTTCTTTCAAAAAACAAACTGTTTTTTGTTTGTTGCCCTTTTTTTTTCCTTTTAAGAAGTCATCTCCATTCTTCTAAAACAAAAATCTGGAAGTGACCAGAGCAAAGTCTAAGAATACAAACATTTAACCATCTAGGAGCTCAGGTAGCAATAATAGCATATCCACCTCACCAATTACAGTAACACAAATCTGCCTATGCTGTATTTCTGGATAGATTATTTGGCTCTTAATACTCAGCTTGGATGAGTTTAATGTTTCTCTGGCTGGTCTACTGTCATGTCCATCTGTCAGAGTGGCATATAGCCCATTCACAAGGTAGAATGCCAGTTTCAACCAGAGCATGGATACTAACCAAAGACCAGTTTAGGAGGAAAGCCTATTGGATGCAGCTAATGACACCTTATTTACAGAGATCCTCCTGGTGTCAAGCCGTGCCAAATTAAGAACACATGCTACATTACAAGGATCACATCTGTTAACAAATATTGGCACTTTGTCACTGGCATCTGCCTCTTTTGTTAATCCTCTTCAATACTGAAAAGGCTGCCTCAGAAGAAAAGGTGTTCAGGCCTCATCGTACGAGTATAATCACAGATTTTACTCACCAAGCATTTCCCAGTAACAGGCCAGATTTTGTCAGCATTACCTCTGCATACATCTCTTCCCAGCAGTTGGTGATGCCCTGTAAAAAGCTGTGAAATTGTAGAATTATAATACTGATTCAAATTAGCTTTTTCCATGTCTTTGAGGATTTACTAAACCGATTGTCATCTTGTCAGCAACAAGAACAACACGGTTGCAGAAAAAAGAGTGACAAGTAATTAAAAAATAGAGAAACAACTGTTGTATATTCTTGGGACAGCTGAGTTTGCAATCTAAGTAAAATATTGAATTAAATATCTCAGCCCAAATAAAAAACAAAACCAGTGAGTACAAAACATGATGTTCCACTTGATAGTTTTGGGGACTCCTTTGCACTCAAATTTAGGGCTTTGGGGGTCTTCTTAGTTTGGTTCATTTTTTTCGAACTGAACAGCATGGATGTGTTAAGGCATGGACAGCACAGGCCAGTACAAAAAAGACCTCCGTGCTGAAAGCATGCAACTATGCAATTTCCACTTTAAGATTATTTCCAGTTTCCACCATAAAAACAGTGAGCAGTTTGCCATGAGTCATGCCACAGAAATTAAGTCCAGAAGCTGCCAGTCCTTGCCAGCAGACTCAGCAGTGCCCTGTGTGGGAGGGGAGGTAGGCTGGCTCTCCATCCAAGCAAGTGGGAATATCAGCAGTAGGGACTCCTCCCTTTTGAGAGCTGTTGCAAACTCCCAATTTTGCTGGATGGAACTCAAGGGGATCTGCACACCTAGCAAGCCTTTCCCTTCCCCTTAGTCCAGGAGAGTGAAAGAAAAGCATAAGAGATACCACATAAGGTTGAGACTGAGGGAATGCAACTGGTTCCTGCCTTCTAGGGTAGAGAAGAAACCAGTTAAAGGGATCACCACTATTCAAGGCTGGTGTAAAACCATCATATATGGCAGAAGCAGGACATTGGTACTAACCTGCTTTCAAGTACCACACTTTGGTGAAGAGACCAGGATTTTATTCTCTTGGCTTTCTTGAGATATAATTGCCTGGCTGACCACACTGCATCAACTATGGGTAATTTACAATAGGATGGGAAGCTCTTGGACTGAACTAATTGATAACAAGCTACTTTCACTAAAGGTACATTAAAGGATGAGCCAAATTTTCTTGAACAGACAAGAGGAACATCAGTCCTGAAGAATCTTTTTTGTGTTGACTCTGGAAAGAAGAAACTACATTTAGACCCTTCTCAGACACCAAAGGCCTGGGAACAGGATGATGCTATTTTGGAATAAAATGAAGTGTTTTCACTCTTCCATCAGATGCAGCTATTGTTCAATAAATATCTGTCCAAGAAGGACCACTAAGTACTACTACACAGTTCACATCTTTGGTTCCAGGAATCTGGCTCTAGCTCTCTTCTATGTGAAGAGTTTCCTCTGGCCCCTCTGTTCTCTCAGTTACACCAACCAACCACAGCAGGTAGGATCAGTACTGTCAGCTGGCTGAATTACAGCACAGTGTTCCTCAGCAAGCATTGACAATGAAGATGGGATAAAACTTCAGTCTTCCTGTACTATTAGAACAGCTCTGCCTCATATCTTATCAGTAAGCTATGACCTCTGTGGAGGCTCAACTGCAGGCTTCAGAGTGAACTGGCAAGATGAAAACCATTTAAAATGAAATGAAGACACAGGGCTGTGTGCCTGTGCCTTCAGTGTATGTGGAGAAACTGCTCTCTCCTAACACCACAGATGTTTCTTGTACGCTCTAACCATGATTAAAACATAAAGCAAATGGTTTGTTTTCTTCCTGCTCTTGGATGAAGACCACTCAAGCACTGACTTTACTGTGCTCTGGAGTGGCACTACAGAGTTTCATTCACCAGGCAGCAACACTTTAACCAGTCAGGATATACAAAAATAGACTGAAGATTTTGTCCAATGGTCACAGGGAGCTACACTTACTAGGGATATTACAGATGGTTCCTTCCTCTTCCTTTATTGTGGCAGGTCTGGAGCAGAGACATCACATAACCAGACAGAAACATGCAATTGGGACAGAAGAAGAAAATATCTTGCATTGTCCATAAATAAGGTAAGTTCTCCAAACATCTCTAAGCCATTTGTCATCCCACATACCTGCAAAACTTCAAGACAAATGGGCACACAATGAGAGGTATTTAACAACAGTTAAAAAAATAAAAACAAAACAAAAATCCACCAGAACAAAAAAAACCTATTTGTCTTGAAGAACTGAATAAAGTCTATCTTGTGACAATCTATTCCAGCAAAAAATAACACACATATGATGATACAAACATCACTTGGCCGGTGAATTATTTTGCTCAGTCTTGAAGCACCAAATGACATTTCTGATAATGTCATAGATGGAAAGTGTTTAGCTGCCTCCTGGATTTACCTGGCATGTGAAAGGTGTAATTCTAAAGATAACAACAATGATATTCCATTTATACATCTCATGCTATCCAAATTAATTCTTCTGATTTTTCTAAACTATACAGGAATATCTCTAACCATAAAGCCACAGTCAGTACTGGTCCTTGGCATGTTTGTTGCAGGCTGAGTACACACATCCTCAGGATCAGGCTTTCACTTTGCCTGTGCAGACAGCAATCCCAGCAAAGATGTAATTTACAGAGTTCACCTAAGTCAATGCCACTCAACCTGGTAAGAAAGTCTATTAAACCACCAGAGCTTTTCTCAGCACACATAATGGTTCCAGTACAAACTCTGGTCATATCTGCTTCTTGTTCACCAGGGAAAAGCACTGGCATCACTGTTAAAAGCAACATATGTGGCTGTGGAGTCCTGGTTACACCACTTCATTTTAGACACATACAAATTAGATGTGTTATCACTCAAATGCTTTCTCTAGAGGATGCACATCTCCAGAAGGCATTTCAAATCTTAGGTCAGTTAAACTGCCCTTTTTAACAATCTCGCCCTCCCCCACAACTAGAAAGCCAAGGGTGATGTAGTCTCCTCAAATAGATCCCTAATGCTTGGTGGCAGAAGTCACTTTTCATTTGATGCCTCTAGTTCAGAGAAGCAAAATGGCATTTCTTGGCTAGTGATGAATCAGAAAATACCTGTTTATCTAGCCTTAAATGCCAAATCACACCTCTTCAAGGGTTGCTGTCTGATCAGCAGTTCAGGTAAGCTGCCTCCTGGCCATCTGCATCCCTGGCCCTGTGGAGGCTGCATGGAGCTGTTGGCCTGCTCAAGATAGCTGGAAGTCCTGGCCAAGCCTTGCAAACTGCAATTGAGAACCAACACCAGCACAAGAGAAGGTTTTGCCTCTAGTACCATGACAGGACTCCACAGGTGCCCAATCATACAGGTCTACTGAGACTCTGCAGCAACAAGAGATTTTTGCGAATAAAATACTAATGCTGAGAGAACTGCTTGAAAATCAGTAGTGATAAAAAAAAAGGGAAGGGCTAATAGACAAGTGAACCTATTCATGTTTTATTCTTTTGCAATAATATAAAATTTAAAATATTAATTTATGTACATTTAAAACGGTAAGGATAGAAGACAAGACTGCAGGGTGCAATTTCTGCAAACCTGAAATAATATATCCATCTCAAACCAATTCATATTTATTAGTGGAATAAATCCTTAAATTTCTTTCAAAAATTCTCATCAACCCAAACATTGTTCCAGGCTCCAGACCAACAAACAGATCTGAAAACTTATGTCAGAGAGCACTGTTAAAAGTGTTATTAAAGTCATCTGCATGTATTTTCCTCACTTCAGTGGAGCCTGCTTTTAAACATTTTATCAAATGCTGCCCTCTAGCGAACATCTGGCTTCCAGATGAACACACAGACTGAAACAGTTGTATGGTCTAAATGAGAAACTTAATTAAAATAACCGAAGTGCACATCAGCCAAGACAAAGGAGTCAAAAGAGATGTCTGATTCATTAGTAGAAACTCTTACATTGTTCTATCAATTTTTTCCATTACTCTTTTATAAGCATCTGAATTTAATGCATTTAGCCATTACAATGTATTCTGTACTCTACAACATCTTGCTGTCAGACATTTGGATTTCATACGCTCAATTTTAAGGATATGTTTCACCATTCTTGAGACTCTCCAACATCATAGGTAGCCTGAACGTTAAATTAGCCTGCAAGACAGCAGAGTTCAATGGCATTCTATAAAAACAAACATGTAAGGGAACAAAAATAATAGTGAAAAATGTCTACCACCATTTCTGATTCATATTATTCTTTCTCCTCCCTTGAAAGAGATATCTCCCATGCTTCACTTCCTTACACAAAATTTAAGCTCCTGCTTCCTACCCATTGATGAAAAGAACCACACTGACAGACTCAGAAAAAAGGAATGGAATTCTCATAAACCATAGGTATAATTTTAAAAACCCAAAACAACACAACCTGCACCTCTCTGGCTCCCACCATAACATGCATTTAATAGATTCCAACCTGTCAACATCTACATTAGCTCAATATTTTAATACTATTGGTTTTATTTCTCCATCAAGTAGTAATGTCACCCATTAAGGCAGAATTAGTTGCCTTATAGTTTATGAGTAGCATTTAAATTGAGGGGTTTGTTTTTCATGGGATCATTTTCTTTTAAATGCATACTAGTAATATGCTCCAACACTCAGCTTTCTTCCTTTTGCATATTGCATATGCTAAGTAAGTTCTTTCAGCAATAAAATAGCAACTCACCACTTATCACTGCAGTCCAAAACTCCATGTGCAACAGGGTCATAAGGAAGCATTACTTTAAGGTTGTGCCTCCCAATACTTTCTTGAAAAACAGAACACTTGTATTTTATTAGAGGCACATGAAATAAAATATGCAACATTAAAAATTACCTTTCCAGTCACTGCTACCAAATAGATACTCTGCCCAATACAATGGTAGGCAGTCATGTTTGAAGTTTGAAGCCACATCCTCCAAATCCATCTTAGAGACATATCAATTCATAAGGTGGGAGGTATCAGCATTCTGTGCATGGGAAATAGCCAAATCTTGGCAGCTGCTTGATTTTTTTTCTTCCACAATACCAATATACCAATACAAATGCTGAAGATTTTCCTGCAAAAGAAAAACAATGACAAAGAATAGCAGGTCATCAGAAGAACTGGCAAATCTAAGGGCATCCAGTTCCAGGTGGCTACCCCCATACAATTTTGGGAGATCTGCTTTTTAGAAGATGCTTAGCACTTACCTCTTTAAAAACAGGATCTTTTCAAGCTTCTCTGATGAAATACTACCCAACAGAGATGCATGATAGCATAGCAGATTTTTGAAACTGCTGGTGTGGCAGCTTTGATTTTAGCTTTATATCTACATCTGAAAAAGCCAGGAATGATGAAAAAAAAAAAAAACCCACCAAAAAAAAACGGCAACCCAACAATAAAAATAACAAACTGGGAGAAATTGGGAGAAAATTATATTTAAGAAAACAGAAAATTCAGATTTTTGTTCAAACTCTTTCATGCAAAATATACATCACTATCATGTAAAACAATCCACTACGTGTGTCAAAATCCAGGCTTTATACAATGCAATTATCTGTTGAAGGTGATACACAAAATTGCAGCACTGTTCATTCATAACCATCGTGGGCCACTCAGTCCTTAGACTTCTGATGTGACTCTGTTGAAGGGATTTTTCATGAGGGTATGCAGAAACCCAGCTGCATGACTGGAATAACAGCAGGAAACAAAAGCCAAAAGATAGACCAAAATACTATCCAAA
The DNA here is from genome assembly GCA_013397375.1 of Toxostoma redivivum. Lineage (NCBI taxonomy): Eukaryota > Metazoa > Chordata > Aves > Passeriformes > Mimidae > Toxostoma > Toxostoma redivivum. The sequence continues at coordinate 1,423,996 of VXBI01005881.1, read as the reverse complement.
TACATAAAGTTTCAATAATCTGTTTTATGTTTCTGTAAGAGTGCAGCGCAAGTGTAAGAATCATTTTCAGTTTTGACAGAAGACTGCCTTTTCCTTGCTTTCATCCTGCCTTCTAGGCAACAAGAGAGTCCTCAGTAACACTCCTGCCTCAAAATGACAGTTTGCTCACTCCAGTGAATGTGTGTATGACCAGGATTCAGGGACAACGATGGTTGGATGGATCATTAGCTTTGCTTGATGAAGGCCTAGCACTGGCAGGGAGAGTAAAGAAAAACTGATCCATTGCTCCCCAAACACCCACTAAAAGGAACCCACAGACTGCACTGTAGACTTAAACAGACTTAATTATGGCATAGGGAGATTAATGAACTCCATAATTTGTGCAATGTGGAAAGTACTGGCATCCCTCACAATGAAGAAATTCTGGGTAAACAGGACATTGCTCTTGCAGAAAGACTCCCAGCACTGAGTGTGGGATGGAATGCAACAAGACTTGGCTGCACCTTACCCACCTGAGTGGCTGGGTACAAACTGAGCAACATAATATGCAAGGCAAGTAATCCCTAGTGCCAGTTCTTCTGATTTTATTCCAAATTACATCAGTTTTAGATAATTTCTTGCCTGTGGTTCTCTGTCAGCACAGAGGGGTCTTATGGAGACTGAATCAGTGTTGAAATGAGGGCTTTGCTGGAAATGATTCTGCCCAGTTGGTGCAGCAGCTCGTTAAAATCTGCCTCCAGCGAGCTACAGCCCCCTGCCACTGCTCCTTCTGATACCCAAGCTGTGTCACTTACACATAACTTCTGCTATTCCCCCTGCACAGTCAGGCATGGATCTGCCACTGCCCATGAAACTTAGTGTCATTAGTTGGATGGGGGGCCCTGGGCAGAACCATGTACCCGACTCCAGTGCTCACCCTCCTCCTAGGGCATGGGGAGCAGCAGAAAGAGCTGGAGAGCTCTGCTCTTTTTTACACACAGTTTACTATCTGACCAGCACAAAAATTAAAAATCCAGTTTGTGCTGGGCTTCTGTGCTAGACATCTACTAACTCCATAACCTCCCTGTCCATCAAAACTTCACTGCAATTAGATCTTTCCTTCCTGAATGTCACAAGTTACAAGTTATGCCACTGCTCACAAAACACAGTTCTTGTGCCACAACCAATTGAAATGCTTTGCATGTTTCAAAGCAGCACATTGCAACAAGCAATGGATGCAGTTTAACCAGCCTTGATAAACTCAAACCAGCAGCCATAAAGTAGATTGATTTTTCTAAGTATTTCCTTTATAAGAGTGTCAAACAGAACATTTCTCCACCTGCACAAAGACAACTTCCATCCTGACAGCTCTGCAGCATGACCCGAAGGAGGTTGAGAGAACTGTCTTCCTCCATGGGCTACAGGGCACTGAAATCACATATCCCAGGCCTTTCAAGTCTCACATTTACTCAAGACTCCTTAACTAATCTGTATTCCTTCCTAATCCACATAAATATGAGAAGAGAGAAGTCAAATCAGGGGTTAAATTTTTTCTCCCAATCATATGGGTCAGAAATCCGAAGTAAATCAAGAATTACTTTGCATATACCATTTCCAAAGTTTGTCTGTAAAATCACCCAATACAGCTAATTATCCCATTAGCTAATCAAAAAACTTCATTGTCAGTCCTTGTTTAAGGTGGATTTTCAGTAATGGCACACGTAGTCAAGCACCTTATACAATTCATTGCTGACCCTATGCTTCCACACAGACTCAGCTGCTACCTGCTGTTCACATGAAAATCCATAATCCACCTTACAACTGGCAGCATTCTGGCAGGCATCAGACACACTTGGCATGGTTAGGAGCAGCATCCTTCCATGAGTTGAGGTCATATGCTTTTCTCCCCCCTAAATTTACAAAGGTAGATGGTTTAACTCTATTTGGACTTGGCTTTAAGTTGCAAAGATGAAATGTATTTGTACGTATGGAGGCACATGCATGTTTATAAAACACAGCTATTGAAGTCATACAAAAACTCTCCGCATGAAGTCTTTTTCTCCCACAAAATGATACTTAGGTAATATTCATGCAAATATTTATTTAGGTAAATACTAAAATACTACAACCATCACTATCAAATGGCTATCAAATGAAGTACTGTATCCTACTTCTCCTTCAAAGAGGGACAAGAATCCCTTGATGGCAGTGGAAGAAACTCTGGCATCTAAATAGCCACTACCTACCAAATATGTTGTCCTGTTAGTATTTTGCAATTTAAAAGAATTAAAATAATACAAAAAGAGCAATTAAATCTTATTATGGACTCTTCTTTGGCTTTGCTTATTAGTCTCCATTGTTTTCTGAGACCTGCTATGAAAATTATATATATGTTGGCTATTGTCCCACTTTTACCAAAGAAAAACACTGATTTCTTTGAAAATTTACTTAAGAAAATGCTCCCAGGTTAAGACCTTGTATGCCAAGTTTCAGCCCAGAGTGAATTTTTATGACCGAGTTATAAACCTTTGAAAATAAGAAACTAATACTGCAAGGATTTAAAATAATAGAAAATGTTTCACATAATATAAATCTATAAGCAGAGCATTATATTTAAGTCTTAATATCTACATAGTTGGATTATCTTATATCTTGACAATCATACTAAGTAATCTTGCCTCCTTTCCCCTTCTTCTGATTCAGTGTTTCATTCTTATGCATTAACAATGCTCTGGGCCATAAAATACTGTATTAATATTAGTTTGTCACAGTAGACTAAATTTAGAACAACTCATTAATATGGGAGAGTAAAAGGCATTCTGCCAGGAGTGTGAGTGACTCTACAAGCTCTTAAGGCTATAAGTTATGCAGATATGCCACTTGAACTAGAGAGCTAGCAATTCCTTTTGTTATTAATAAGAGATTCTATTAGTTGAAGCCATTTCTATTTCTAATTAAGAAATGTGGAAAAAGGCAATTTTACCATTGGATGTATCTCTGATGTGTAGCCCGAAAAAGCCATACGCCATCTTTCTCTGCTTTCTGGTCAGATTGGATTAGTGGCACATGTACAGAATGAATTTTCCCCTGCAGTACACAGGAAAAAACAAACCTACTATAGTATTTCCTTTGGTACAATCATAATCTGTGCATCAGGAAGAAAGTCCAGCAACCAGAGCTGTTTCAAAACAGATCTGATAATGTTTAGAACTGCCCCAGTGAAGAAAGTTTTCACTTTTCACAAATACAGTCTTTCATTCGTATAGCTTCATGCCAGTAATGCCTTCTCAAAGGTTGTCAAATATTAATTTTTTTAAATTTAGTCCCTTGCTAAGCTACAAATATTCATGTTTAACACCAAGTAGCAGTTCAGGGGCTGACAACAGTATGTACCTTTTGAATGATGCATAGAAAGCAGCAGTTAGCACAAAGACAAAGCCACCAGATTGGTCTCAGGGAAACCCAGTGTCTGAATTTTTCATGATTCCTCCAGCACTTAAAGAATAAGAAACTGGCTACTACTGTTGGGAGATCAGCGTTGTGAAGGTCAGAGCCCAAAAACATGCAAGTGAATCAGGTTTCGCCTGGGGAAAGTGAAAAGGGATTTAAGCTGCTTAAGAGAATTATAAAGATTTTTTCAATGCATTTTACAAACACTGTGGTAGCAAAACAATAGGTATAAAAATGAGGAGAATCATATCCACCTACCATTCATTGCTAGTAAGTTACAAAAGACAGAGCAAAGACCTTTTCTTTATGTCTGAAGGCTTAAAACTTCCCGAGATGATTCATTTACTTATAGACTTCCTATTACCTTTCTTTTGCCTCTTAACAACTGCAGCTACTTCAGATGAAAACTGATAAATAAGAATTGTAAAATAAATTCAGTAATCTCTCTATGCTTAAAAATGCAGTAAAGTGAGGTCTTCATTACCCCACAGCCCAGTGTCTTGTGTATCTGTTTATTTTCCATAGCAGACAAACTTTACTTGATCTCATAATTATTTCTAGAAAGTATAAATTGATTCCAGGGGGAAGAAAAAAAAAAAGAAAAATAACAGAAACTGCTTAGAAAAACATTACAGTGTTTAGGCAACTGATGGCTTCACCTGTCATCATCTAGTTAAGCTCTTAATGAGTTATTTTCTATTCTTGGTCACATCTGATTTTTTTTTTTAATACAAGTCCCTTTGAACAGCTGGGAGTTACAGCATCCTTTGATCACAGTATTCTGAATTTTCAGTCAAAATGAGGACATTTTTGTCCTTACTTGGGCTATTTTTACAAGTCTATTTTCTCAAGTATGTTTTTGGACATTACTTTGCAGGCATACAAGGAAGCAGAACAATTAATGTATACATTTTTACATAAATGTTTATAAATTTAGTAAAGGGGAAGAGCTTTGCCACAAGAAACCTCAGCTCTTTTGAAGGCAGTTTCTAATGATGACCCTTGGCATGCTAGCCCACATGGGATTCCTCTGAGAAGAGTCTGATGAAAATTAGTCTATTCTCATTTCAAACAGAATTTTGCTGAAGTCCTGATCAGAGCATCAGCATGGAGTCCAGAGAGACAACACACGCTACTTGATTCACTCCACAGCCTCCCTCTCCTGGTAATTGTTGCAGGAACACATAGTGACAAGACTATAGGATGTGAGGGGTCTGGATGTACTCAGGCTGTTACTCTCTGTTTAAAGATTTAAACCATCAGGGTATGATAAGGCTTTTTGATGTTCATTGAACATGGAGCTTGGGTACAGAAGAAGGGGAAAGGGCTTCACCGGAAGGCAATCATCTTTCAGAGCCACAGTAAGACTGAGAGAGGTGGGAAAATCTCAGTCTCAGCATAGACATGGAACAAAGGGAGATGAAAGGGCTAGGGTGAAGAAGGGGCCAGATCTGGCTGTGAGGCAGAACTTGCACTAAAAGATAGTTCGATGCCTTAAAAAGCAGAAAAAACATTTAGTGTTCTTGCTCTATTAACATACACTTTTGGCTAAAATTTAACTATTCTGCAAATTTTTTACAGTTTATGTTGACACTATGTTTAAACAATGCCTCTGGCTTATTTTGAAATTATTTAATGAATGTACTTTGTCAGATGAACATCATTTCCTAATTATACAGGAAAGTATTAAATGATGAGCTATTTTAAAGCGTGGATACAATCTTTTCTTTCCTAAGGGACAAACTGAAAACAGGCTGGTGCCATACATTGCTGTATAATGTGTATGACTGGGGAGGGGAGTGCAGACAGAAATTTTCCTTGTATTGACAAAGCAAGGCATCTTAAGACAAACATGAAGAGGCACTACCATCACCAGGTAAGGCTGATACAACACCGTTTCATCATCCAGAAGAGAACGACTATTTCAGAGGATAATTAAGGGCCTAATCCTGACCATGAATGGTGATGGGCACTTCTGATTCTCATTAGCTTTAAAGGGAGATGAGAGGAATCAGTGGGTCACAGGATCAGGCTCTAAAATGAAAGAGAGATTGGAAAGAGTCATCTACAAATTTCATAGACTAGGAGGAAGAAAAAGACAGTTTGATCTGAGCACCACTTGTATGCTCTGGGAGTTTCACAGCACCTCTGCTGTACAGCACTGTAATTTTGTAGGTCCAACAGGCATTTGCCAGCATTAGCTGCTCTGAAATAAGGGAGAAGGTAAAGGATTCACATAGAAAGCTGAGTGTTAAGCTGATCAAAGTTAGAGATACAGGGATTTATATGCACCTTTCCAGCTAAGAAACACTACCTGCTTTTTTATACTAATCTCAGTGGGCCAAATTTATCCTGATGTAACTCAAAGCATATCAGAAGAATTACTGCAGAGATAAAGCAGACCCACTCTCCCTGTGATGTTATTTATAATCTGTATGTTTTGCTCTATAAGAGCATACATACTTGGAGGGTTGCCTACCTGCAGTCACTTACAAGGGTGCAAGAGTCTATTGACTTCAGCAAAGCTAATTCTTAGTTTGATGAAGGAGATTCACATCAAAGTAGTAACATGGACTATTCAAAAAAATCATTCCTATATATTCACTGATGTTCTTAACTTGGCATTAAGAGCTGCATTAATACTTACATTAGTCTGTGCATTCCCCTTCAAATCTGAAGTCTGACACCCTTTCTCTAACAGCTAAATGCCTTACATGCATCTGTTGTGAAACTTGGTCCTGCAGAGTGTTCATACTGTGACCAGTCTGGGTCTGTGAAAATGCTTAGCACACATTTGGTTGGCTTTCAAATCCAAGGCTGGCATTTTCAGAAGCATTTAAGAGACTCAGGCATGTAAGTCCTACTGAAAGTCAATGAGATGTCTTCCTAAATCAGTTAGGTTTTCTGGGTGTTAGATCCTATTGTGAGAGTTGGCTGCCTCCCAACTAAGGCTTTGAAAAATCTAGCCAACAAAACAACAGTGACACAAAACCAACGCAAACAATAGACAAAGGTTGTGTAAACTGAGTCTTTCCATGATCAGTCTACTTAGAAAATGGTTAAGATATCTCAAAAACAATTACCATCTATCCAGGACCCTCTCAGGATTTCATGAGGAAAGGGATGCCCTAGTTAATCCACAGATGCTCCATGTGACTGTAGGCAAGGCCCACTGCATTGGCCTCCATGCTGGCCAACTTCCATTCAAAGAAATAAGACATTCTTTGCTGCAATTAACCAAAAGGGCATATGTCCAAACTTGTCCATCCTCTCCTATGAGGACTCGGTAGGAAAATTTTGGTTCATTCTGAAAAAGGATGTATGTTCACCTTCTGTCATTATTTTGAGCAGCATTATATGAACAGCAAACCTGAAAACCTTGCAGGAAGCTACACATAAAACCAGAACATGCTGCTGAGCCATTCAAGTCTCTATAGGCATATTTGATGTGGTGTTTGCTTAATAGCAGTTGTGGGAAACAGAAGCTGAAGAACAGATTTTTGTTTTTTTTTTTTTTTAAGGCAAACATATTCCCTTGCTTTCATTTTCTTTAGTTGCTGCCATACAACATATTCATCTGCAGTATCAAAGGTATTATGCACAGAGCAGTAGCTCACCCAACCCCCTGTGGCTTCAGCCAACACTTCAGAAGCTGGGATTCAAAATGCAGTCCTAGACCATGGATATCCCAGTTCTGCCATACAGCACTCCTTCCTCACACAAGTTAAAAATGCAGCTTTGTATGAACTGACAACCAACAACACTGAAAAGGGCCAAAGTTTGCATGACACACTGCAGTAACCACAGGTACAAAATTTATAGGGACCAAAAAAAAAAAGCCACAGTAATTTTTCACAACTTCAGCCCAAGGCTACAGGAAGACAGTACTAGAAATAGAAATTTAACCTGATTTTTTGTAACAGTCAATTGTTAAATAAATGGTATAATAGACACCTACTACAACAAGAACAAAAATTGCACCAGTTGCTTTTATGTTATCATACTTATGTGTGCTCTCAAAAAAACTTTCCCCAGAATAATCAATAAAGCAGATTGTGCCCAGCCGTCCCCATTACAGAATTAAATCCATATGCCAACACAAAACAGTGAAGAAAACAAAATTAACAAGGTATCCATTTGGCTTTGTTTGCCTTTGCCTGCCAGAGAATAAAATGCAAGGCTGGGTGTAATTTAATGCAAACCTTGGCCTATCCTGGTTGTGCATATGACTGACCCTCAGTGCAAGACCATCAATTTTCTATTAAAGATCAGAGAGTTGACATATCAAAGTCAACATCTAGCTGAATAACTGCAGTAACTTGATAATAATTCTTTTGTGGATTTCAGAGTGGCTTTTTGGTAAAGTATCAGAAAGGTAGCAGTTTTCAATCCTGACCCAACAAGATCTGAATATGAAATAAAGGATTTGAGCTTGATCTCCCCATGATGTGAGGATGAATGTTCTGGTAAATGTTAACTTAGTGCTCTGAATAGCTCAGTAATAGATGGGTTTAGGCAGTAATAGGTTTAAAATGTCAACTTATTGAATAATAATTTCATGTTGTTCAAATACTACGTGTAAGAAGGGATTTGTTTTGCAAATTTTGAAATAAATGAATGGATTTGTGATGTCCTTCACTGTTCTGTTCAGAATGTTATACAAGAACAAAAATTAGTTTTGCTTCAATAATATCCCTCGTTGTTTCCCTGCATTATTCTGAGTGTGTGTCATAACTCACAAGTGTTGTTTACTCCTGTTGTTTACCTTTAAGTAGCTTTATGTGTGTTTTGACCCCCTGACAACAAACACAATTATTCATTGCAAAAATAAATAATAAGATAGAAAAAAGAAAAACCTTGACAAATTTTCCTTAAAATTCTGCTATCCAAAATAAGGACAGTGTTAAAACATCTTTACATCACTTATATCCAAACAATTCCTACTGACTCTTACTGAAGGAAGTTCTGAAGTTCAATGACAACCCAATGCTGTCTGACTGCTGACACATGGATGAAAGCATTCAAGCTGCTCCCTTTTTCATATCATGCTATTTCAGCCATTGCCTCCCATCCAGGCACTGATGTTAAGCAACCTGTAAAGTATTGCTAACATACTTGGGAAGATGATGCCAAGCAATTGACCATATGGCATTTTGGAACAGAATAGCATTTTGGGACCTTTTTATTTTTTAAATATGTTTTTCTTTACTTATTCTCAGCTTGCTTCCATCTATGTACACTTTCACACTTACGTAAGTGATTCTCTTTTAGCTTACGTAATTTTGAATCCAGTGTATTTAAATTTATACCAAATTACCAGTGGTTAAGTCCTAGCAGCTGTATTTTTCTGACTGACCCTGAAACCCATTACTTGATCTTTTACTTACTAATCAAGAACTAAAGATATAAACTGTGCCAAAACTCTTCAGAAACTCACTCTTTATGAATCAGGAGGACGTGAGATAATGAGGAAGGTTAGTTAAGCTTAGTTATTCCTTCTACTTTCTCTTGATGAGTGCCAACAGAAAGAACTCATGCAGCTCAAAGCCCAGTCTTCCAGACCTGCTGGAAGACTGGAAGTTGCACCTGCTGTACTCAATTATTCCATGGCCTATTTTGCACAAATAGCTTCATGCATTCAAATTTATTTAAATCTCCCAAATAAGCACAAGACTTTACATCACTGGGCAAATAGCCCTGTCCTAATTTCAGAGTGAACCAGATTTCAGACACTCAAGTGATCAGAGCACACCTCAGTTAAGCATGATGCTGCTCTTTGTTTCTTGATCCCAAATTGTTGAGTAGTGTGGCCACAGGGATAAATGTTTTTTGTTTTAGCCCAGAATAAGCTGTAGTTTTGAGCAGCAATTCTATCTAAACTGTCCTAAGCTGAAAGGACCAACAGCATACTTTCCTGAGAAGACATGTCCCAACCATTCATTTGTGAAATTTATATTTAAAAGGTAGACCCTGCCGGGAAACATAAAACTTGGGAGCATCCAGCTATTTCTAGGGAACTGGCTGTGATACCATAAAACAAAAGGTGACAATTCACGTACAAGATCAGACATAAAGAAGAGAGGGGAGGCTAAACTGTGAAAACCAATTCCTCAGTCTCATACAAATATCTTGAAGAACAATATAGGGATTACAGGAAATCATAAGCCAAGTAAACTGCTTTTTGGATAAGTATTTTCCGCTTACAAGGGTGCCCCAAGGCAAAAGTTGCTCTTTAAACAGAATTTGATTTTAAGGGCAAATTTACAATTATAATTAGCTGCAACAAGCAGACAAAACCAGAGGGAGGGCTGTGTTCAGGTCCTAAGTACAGATCCTCATGGTCTGGCAGCATGATCAAGAGCCCCTGCCTGGTTGCCTGCCCCCAAGAACGCCCTGCAGACAGCTTGTGGGCCATGCTGACACTGGGGCTCCTGCCCTCCTGGAAGGAAAAGAGACTGGGGCTAGGGATACTGGCTGGAAACAAGCGCAGAAATAAATTAAGTGTTCCAAAGCTAATCACAGAGGGGATGTAAGCTCTCAAGGAAAGCAGCAGCACAGAGTTACTTGAAAAGTCACCAGGCTGAACCCCCAATTCATGCTTCAGCTTTCCCTGAAGTCCCTTTAGGTCAATGTATGTGTACAGCACTGGGGAAAGGAGGCAGCAGACAGTGGAACACAACCAAAAACCCAAACAACAAAATACAAAAAAACAGCCCTGAGAGACTCAAAGAGGGGTCAGTTCTAAGACAACACAATTTTAGTCCAAGGTATGACAAGCTCTACCTTTAATTATGATCTTGCAAAGAACATCAAATGGAAAGCACATGGCAAAGTTCCACCCAGACATTATAGACCACGAAGACAACATGTTATGTGTAGGTTAGAAGACATCATACATTAATCCAGTCATCATAGCAGCACAAACCTCTAACAGCAAATGGCAAACTGGAATGCTAGTGGTGCTGAGAACTTGGCTTATCCCTGGCTGCCCATTGACTTTACTAACTCTGTGAGCACAAATGAGCTTACATTTCATCCAAAATTATTGCATATATAATCAAAATTCATAAGTAGACTGGAAAAAAAAAAAAAAAAGGAAAATTCAGCTTTCTAAACAAATACAGGACAAAAAGACTTGTTCTCAAAATCTATACCTCCCTAATTTGATCCAAAAATTGTGATGGTTACAACTTTCTTTGGAGTTTTCAGTTTTTCTATGTTTCTTTGGAAATATAGAAGCATTAATAAAATCTCTCCTAATAGCACCACCCACCTTCTCTCCTGACTCCCTGCCTGCTGTAAAACAGCAATTTGGCCAGAGAACAAAAACTGGCTTCCAGAAGCTGTCACCACTCTTCATGTAAAAACAGAACTAGTAGGAGCACACAGCTTCCCTCAGGTCACTGGCTTGCAGGTACTGCTGATCCAGCCCACGTGTTCAGGTGAACACTTCTTCCCCCACTTCACAAAAAAAACCCCAAAGGTTCACATCTTCCACAGAAAGACAGCTTAGCTGGCATTACTGGAAAAAATAAAGTAAAAGTTTCCCTTTCTTTCCTTAAACATATGAAAGTCAAGCTTGTAGACAGATAATATCACTGAATCAGGCTAGTGGAAATACTATGCCACAAGAAGCTAAATGGCTGAACTTGGAGCAGCTGGTGGGTGAACCTTAGGGCAGGAGTGGTAAACAACATGACTGATACTATCTACAGTGGTCACATTAACCTCTAAAAAAGCCCTAACAGGCTTTGAATTTGGAAAGAACTCATGCTCTAGCCGGTGCTTTCTGAGAGTTCCAAGCAAAGGGCGTATAGTTAATTCAAGTACAAAGACTTAATGACCTGAAGCTTTCTCTTCAGGATTGAAGTAAGCATGAAGGAGGTAGCTGGGTGCTAACAGTACCTGAGTGCTTTGCAGGAATATGCTCCCTGAGGTCAAATACTGCTCTTGGAACGAAAACTAAAGTTTGTACTGTCTACAGAAAAGGTGATCTTGAGGCATGATGCAGTTTCAGTACCCAAAAATCAATACTACTCAAATAATTTTCAGCCAAACCTAAGAAAATCTATCCCCTCAACGACAGAAACATTTGGATAGTGGGATCTGCTTGGAATAGAACCTTTTATATGGCAGTTCAGCTAGTGTACAAAAAAATCAGATCCTAGAAGGAAGAATAAAATCAAATTCACATCATCATGTTAGCTCCTCTACAGTTTTGTGTTTTCCCTAGGGTTTTGAGTTTATTTTTTCATGTCAAAATGTGATTTTTTTTTCCTGTTAGCAAAAACTTAATTTCCCAAAGACTAAAAAGGATACCCATAATTTTAGAAAATATTCAAAACAAAGCCTTTTTAAAAAGCAGAGAAAAAGCTGTGTACATAAGACTGCAGCTCTGTGACGGAACATTTTCGGAGAATGCAGAATTTGGACCATGCAACCTTTGCTGGCCATGTGCTATAACCTCCACAAGCAGGTCTGGTTTGTAACAGAGCAGCCTGCCACTTGAAGGGTAGTTAGCATCCAGAGGCCTCCCTGTATTGCTCATATTACACATGCAAGTCCCATCCTTTGGCAGAACCTAACCTTTATTTTTTTCCACTCTTGAAAATAAAGCTTATGTCAAGGGGTCAAGGCCTGCAGAGTCATCTTCCTCCTCTCTGCCTACCATATGCAGAGCCTAGGGGAGCACAGGGAAGAGCCAAGGATTTGCCCTTACAATGAGAAGCACCCTAAAAGCTCAAGGCTTGCCCCAAGGAAGCACATGCGTTGTTACAAGTGCAAATTTGGGTACATCTGCTTCATCTCGAGCTCAGTGAAGCTACAAGGCTGTAGCATTTAGCCTGTTTCTTTAAACAATCCATAGATATTGAACAACATCCTTGATGGGATATGAAAAGCAGGTACCAAGTAATGCAGAATTTATAGAGGATGCCACACAGCTACCAAAAGAGCATTCAAGATACAGAGGAGCATAAATTGAAGTGCTAAAATCAAGCCATATTTTTAGTTGCAAACTTGTTAAACCCGCATTCATATGCCTCCACCAAAATATTTCATTCTCTTTGATTAACAAATCTTTCTTAAATGAGGTTCAGTCCTACACAAATGTAAAATGGATGTGTGTTTTTTAAAGCACTGAAACTGATTTGCATTTCAGTATATCAATGTATCTATAGAACAACTGTAATAAAAAAGCTCAATCCTTTCAGATTATTTGGTCTGTGTGTTTGTTTTTCTGGTGCATATAAAATTATCTTTAAAAATTTAGGCAAACCAGGGATCCATAGGTAATCTAAGAAGCAGAACATTCATGCTTGTTCATATCTGTATTTTCAGCTAGTACATATCCATGATTTATTTGCAAACAACTTAATTAATGTTTCAGCAGCTGTTTGCAGCCAGTCTGTGATCTAGTTTAAACAGAGATGACACTTTTTTTTATTCCACAGGGGCAATTTCAAGTACTCATAGATTATATTCTTACTATCAGCCCAAATGATAAAAGAGTAGTGAATCCTGAAACAGCATAGCTGACTTTGTAAGATCACTGTGCTTCCACATATCCAGTTATTCCCTAATGCCATCTTTCCTGTGTTATCTTTTAATTAAGGCTGCATAATGCCAGTTTATAAACAAATCTCTAAGTAAGATCAAAAACTGACATATTTTAAATGTTTTTCATTCTCTAGTTTGTGGTCTCCTGGGGGTGTTATTCTAAAATGTACATCCCTGTATGAAATTACTTTTTTATCACATTGTGTACAATGAAAAGAAATGTTTGAATATTGTTCTGTAACCTGACAACAAACAAACAAATGAAAGAACAAATGCTGGGTAGTGTAAAAGGTAAGCACAGTATACAGTAGGTAGATAACTGCAGAAAACATTACTGTACTTTGTAATTTTATTTCTCTTGATAAAAAAAAAAAAGAAAAATTCAAGACAAAAATCCCCAAAGCCTCGCTAGGCTAAATTTCCTTCTTCTTCTTTGAACAGACTACACAGATTTTGTTGACTAATTGAGATCAATCCCAGTTGTAAATCGCCTTGCTATCCTACAGCTTTAATTAAGCTACCAGAGGGAGTTGTTTATCAATTAACACTCGTTACAAATTATTAGTAATTATATGGACTTTGCGTATATACGTCAGCCAGTAAAGACTAAGCCAAACTTCCCTGTGATGTAAATTAAGTCAGATATAGTGTATAATATTTTTCTTACAAAAAAAACAATCAGCACAAAAAACATATGGAAATTAGACTGGCATAGGAAGACCTAAAGTAATCCACATATTACTCTTAACTAAATGCAACTAATTTTAACATCTCTTGTGCATAAATGTCGGCAATTACACTAAGTAAATGAAGTTAGTCTAACTTTTTTAAAAATGGTTCTTTAATGCATTGCATGCATTCCCATTTTGAGTAACAAACATCTTAAATAAGGAACATTAGGTAAAAGTTGATAATGTATTCAAACATTAAAGCTACCTATTGCTCTGTGCACTACATTCTGTGATAATTTTAATTGGCTTAATTGAGATGCACAAGTCTGATTAATGTTTAATTCCTTTATATTAAAAAAGAGAGAGTCAAGTAGTTAGACATTTCTTCAATTATGTTAGATCTTTCTTGACTTCAAAGGAATGTTACAGTAGACAGCCAGATACTGGATGAACTGATTAAAGAATAAAGACTGCTCATTATAATCTAAGAGTACAAAATTGGTTTGTGTAGCCTTTGAAAGTTGAAATTAAGAGCTGTTGAGTTAAAACTCAAGCTACAGTAATTAACCCAATTTATAGCCAACTTCACTTACCTGGTTGACCAAGATTAGTCATTTGAAATGATCCAGTAGATTCACTGATTCATTTATTATTCATTCCATGACCAATGAGATATAATTTCACCCTGATGAAACCTTCATTTATGAGACAAAGATTTAGTGCCTCTACTTAATTTGTTTTTAATTACTTAGGATAGAACCTTCCTCATTCACATTAATGAGTAACAACCTCTTCAAAACTTGCTGAGGAGATTTTAGTTGGGTGCTTTTTTTTTCCATTTTCTGGCTACGTAAGAAAAAAACGATTACTAAAATTTTTTTAATAATACAAGTATTGCATTATAAAAGTAAGTACATTACAGTAAATTTTATATCAGCTGCACTTTGCTAATACAGTTTACTGCCTAGCAGAAAGAAATAGCTGTTCCTGCAGGAGGTATGTGGATAATGCAAAACTACTGAGTATGAAAGGTGTAACTGAGCTTCTGCTGTAATATTAGAAAAGGGAGCATTGAAATTTCTTTGAAACCAGCCTATCTTGGCAGGAGTTTTAGAGTTCTCAACTGGCAATAAACACTGAATCAATTGATTTTTTAAAAAATCTTTGTTTTGACCAAAACACAACTTGAAAAGCAACAGCTCTGTGCTTGACTGAAGACAGATTCACATAGGTCTCTAGTCAGTCACCATCTGCAATCCTTCATAAGGAGAAAGAGAAGAAAATATGTAAACAAATTTTATAATAATAAATGGGCTTATGGTTAGAACTACACTGCTAAATTATTGACAGAAAGGAGAATATGAGCACAAAAAGGAGTGAATAAAGCAGGCAGGTAGCCTGTTTTGCCAAATGAAATTAGCTGTGTTACAGAGTCTATTTGATTATCGTGGTAATGATTTGATCAAGACTGTTCTACAGCTGGGCTTACATGAGAGCTCAACACCCAGCAATGAGCACATGAACTGCATGAAAACACTCACTCTAACTAACCTACTTGAAGTTCTGCAAAACCAGAAGTGATAGCAGAGGAAAAGAAGCTTTCCAAGTGGAAGCAATACAGTGGCCAAGGGCATGCCAGAAGGCAATGCTGAAAACCTATGAATACAGAATTTTTTGACAATGCCTAGTAACTGCAACTGAACATGAAAAGACAGCAACATCTGGTAACTTCTCACTGGTGAAAACTCTCCAGAGTTCTAGTGACACGAGTTGTGGCAAAGGTAGTTCTCATATTCTTAGAAGATATGCCTAGCAGTTTGTAAAATTTGTAGTACCTTACCAGTACTTAGTTAAGTTAGAGTGTTACCTATAGAGAAACCTTGCCTTGTAATCTATTCACCACAGGCAAGAGGGGTTTTCCTATTCCCCTTTTCCACACAAACTGAAGTTATTGCACAGAGACTGAAGTGGCCTCTTTCTATGATATATTACAGTCCCTTTCCCTGGACTATCAGATTCACAGCTGATTAAGGAAAAATAAACACAAAAAATCACAGCATCAAACCTGTAACCATCTATCCCACCATTACAAATACTTAAATAATTTTTTACAGAAATTCAAAAGCCAGCTGATCTATCTATCTCTATAAAAGAAGGCTCTCTTTACTTCTGAAGGAAAAGGAACCCGTACTGAGGCAGACTGACAGCCCCAAATCTCAACTATTGCAACAAAAGTGCTACAGGACATGATTATTTAAACAAGATGATTTCTTCAACAGAGCTAGAAGGAAATTTTTTTGACAGATATATATTTCAGACACGTTTTCTCCAACCTCTGGAAAAAATAAGATGGAAAATTCCTAGAACCTTATCTTGTCTGCATCAATGTGTGGCAGCACAGAACAAGGAAAGCAGAACACTGAGGAACTAGCTGTTTTTGCTGGAACAATGCCCACCATACAATAGCACACTGCTTCAATCCTTACCTGCAAAGTCCCACAGCCACCCATTCAAGTTTCTGCTGCCTCTCACAGCAATAGCAGATACCACCAAGAATACAATTCCACTGCGCATTGTTACAATAGCATCCACTTTTTCTGATATCACAGAAAATGTGCCCATTTTCTCCATATTGAGAGGTTTTCTCACAAGTTAGGATAAGCTGAGATTTCCTGTCCTCTTCAATAACACTGCAATTTCAGCCCCTCACCAGGGAGACTGTCCCCAAGCTCCCAGTATCAACTGATACTTTATAGATATAAAAGTAGTGGTCAGGTGGTAAGCTAGAACCAAAAGACTTCCCTTAGACAGTTATGTTTTAACTCTGCACTGTGTAGTTCTGCAAATGGAAGCCAGGAAGGCTCTGAAAACCTTTTTCCATAGTGCTCTTCCAATATATGCAATAAAAGGTTCTTATATATGTTTTAATGACATGTTCCTATGGCATTAATATTATCTTATTAAATTATACAACAATGATGGGGTTTATATTTTTCCATAACACTTCTCTTTCTTTGGATGAAAGACCACCACTCATCCTAGTGGCAGCTGCATTTTATTGAGGGGTAATACTAAATACAGTAATTTTTAAAGCAATGAGTGTCCCTTAGAAAGTAAGATACAATTTGATAAGTTAATCAGCATCTACCCTTGTTTTGTCACTACCTGATCTGTCAAACTTCATGTTGCAAGAACAAAAGGAGCAAACTTTTCCATCTATCCTGTATGTTCAGTGGATAATGGGAAGCTCTTACAGCCTTAGGAACGCTCACCTGAATATATGGCAGAGAAAAAGCGGCCTAGGTTATGAGTTCTGCTCTCTTCCACTTGCAGCAGGAAGCTCTAGCAGATTTCACATCTAATTGTGAAGTTTCTTGATCTGCTCGAAAATGTTCCTAAACTACAGAGTACCTTTGAATTTTCATTGTTGGCTGAATATGACAAAACTCTTGGTATCATATCTTACTCTCACTCATCTTGAGCAGATCTTGTTAGTGCAGATTAGAACTTGTTAAAGATTAATTCTTAAAGCATCCTCAAGCTTTCTTTTCCAACAAAGGAAACACCAATTATAGGCTCACACATAAACTTTGCCCCTATCTTGAATACTTGCTGCCCTTTATAAATCTTAGATTTCTTCCCCTTGTGTGTGTTCAAAGGAGAGATTTTATTGCCTCCAGGGGTTGTTAAACTGATTGCAATACCACGTATTTAGAGCAGTTCAGTGGGAATTAAGCTGGTTCAATGCTGTCAGACCTAGAATATAGCTGTCAAATAGCATTACAAGTAAAACACCCTTGATAAGAAATAATGACCAAATGTCAATCTGTTTTTTACCAGCAGCACTACAGACGTAGCCCTGCCAATGAAAAATGCAATATTTTGCACATTATAGTAGCTTTGCTTTTGTGATGCTACACAGTAATGGGTGTTTCAGTCTTTCAATGTAGCTTATTTTTATATGATAAGATTTGATCACAAAAATGTGTCTTGGACCTACCTTGGATTCAAAATAGCAATGCCTTAAGTGCGGCTTTACCCTCCTCAAAATTTTCTGCTATAAAAACCCACAAAAAAACAACAACAAAAAAACCACAAAACCAACACATGCATTAAAAATTCATTAATCATACTTCCTAAACATTAGCCATGCAGAAATTAAAACAGCCAATTTGCTTAGAGCTGCTTTATGCTCTTACAGCATAACAGTTCATGTAACTTCACACTACAATACAATACATAAGCTAATCTCATTTTTCTGATTTATGAATTGCTGTTTTTTAATGACTCTATTGTGTACAAAATTACTACATTTCTTACAATTTCTTTTTCAGATAGAAGTATTTGTCAGCTATATGAAGAATTAATACGCAATAAATGTTTTAATACTTAAATACACGCTGTTCCTAATCCAATACTTAAACAGTTTTTAATTCAATACCCTGTTTGGAAACATGTATTCATTTTTGATAATATATTTTTGACTTATATGAAATCTTTACCATAAATAAATAACAAGACTTTAAAAACTAAAATAAAACCGTTACCAAGACATATCTGGAGATTAATTTATCCTGGAGACTCATTTATATCTAGATGTGATGGGGTTCAAAGCAATATGCCTGAAAATTTCGTTTAGATAAAGCAGAAAGTATTTAAAAATATCTGCAATAATTTGGGGTCACAGTTTCTGCCAGAATAAGCACATCAAGATTTTGTCTGGGAGAGATTCAAGAGGAATTATATACAAAGGAAGGGCAAGGAAAATCTAATATGATGTCCTTCAAAAAGACATTTTAAAACTAAGAGCAGTATGAGCTCACCAGGAACTGATGAATGAACAGAGAGGGAAGAAAAACATGATGCAAACTCTCAAGCACAGTAAGACTAAGATTGTGAATGCCAAATTGTGCACTCTGCGGCGTTCAAGGAGGGCACCTGTTGACAGCAATGATCCCAATACATAAGATAAAATTAATGCAGAATATTTAAAACAATCATTCAACTTTGACAGAAAACTCCCAAAAATAATAAAAGATATCTGAGTGGCATTAATATTGTCTCACAATTTAAATGTGCAAAATACTTGCCACCTCTGAAATATGCAATTAAAATACAAACAGCATCTTTGTGTTTACACCTTTCAAACTCAGACTTTATTTTTCCATTTTGCAAACTTCTTCCCTACCTTAATTAATCCACTATGCACAAAGAAGTCACGTTAACTGCTAACTTGCACATGGCTGAATGTATAGGTTTCAAGTATGCATACAGAGAACAAAGAGGACAAGACTGAGGAACTTCCCCTAACCTGACAGCTTCAATCAGACTGCACAAAATCTGGACACTTCTTACCTGGTGAGCCACTCTAAGTCCTTACATAGCTGTGAAAGTTCCTGTTCTCTCTTCAGAGAATCCACATGACATGGAAGTTAACTCTGAAAATGAGCCACAACATTTGAATAGAGGTTTGGGGTTTTGTTTGTTTTTTTTTTTCACAGATGCATTTCAGACCAGGAAGTCCCAATAAAGCATGTTGCCAGCTTCTGACCCTGATCTTCCTTATCAGTCCAGGGCTCTGAGCTCAAATTGAGTGCATACTCATTGCACAATAACAGGCAGGAACTAGTACCAGCAGTGGTACTAGATAAACAGTACAGCATCATAACCACTCTAAAAGATAATATGTATGTATGCAATGCATTTAACAAGTAAATTTTACTTTCTGCATTAATGATCAGCATTCATTATTAATGGCTGAAATAATGCATGGGATATTCCCTTTTGGGTGAATTCATGAGAATTAACTTCCACTTCCACTTGTAGTTTTACTTTAATGCTTTTTCTGTTCCCCTTGTGTAATGTTTACAGCTCACACACTGATGCTGGAGGAGTAACTGATTTCAAACTCAGTGCCATCGTTTCATAACTACACTTAAGGACTCACAAGGGAATTGAGTGTCACCACTGAGTAATATGAATAATTTCACATTGTGAGATAAATGAGGCAAAGATAGGGCATTTATCCAAAAATCAATCCAGAGCAGCATGCAAGATTCCCTTTCATTTTCTCTTTCTTAAGTGAAGTGGGAAATATCTGTGGGTGATGTCATTTGGTTTCCAGTTATAAAATTCAGCATGTAGTCTGTAATTATAGATTTTGGCACTCAGATTTCTCACTATGATTGCAAAAAGCCAGTCCTTAATAGGTCTTGCAAATTATTTCTTTTCCTTTGCTGTAGCTATTTCACAACCAGTTAAGACCTACTGCAGCAAGGCTTTTTCACATTTATTTGTATTTTATTAAATATTTTCAATTGCAATTTTTAAACTTATTTTGAATCAGACGAGTACTAACCAATGCATCAAACTGATATAATCATCATTTATCTTGATAAAAAAACGGCTTGAACTTTACTAAGAAAAATAGAACTTTGCTGCCCTCTACCAGTCAATTCCCAGATTGTGTGAAAAGACAGAAAAATCAGAAGTGGGTCCAAAGTCCCAGACTTCACAGAATTCTAAAGTGATGTCAGAATTCAGCTACATTTACACAATCTGTCTTGACCAAGCAGAAAATCTTAGTCACAATTATTGTCCCCATTGATTGAGTTTAAATGAGGAAGTAGAACCATAGCATGTTTTGGGTTTGAAAGGATCTTAAAGATGACAAAATCACAATCACCAAGTGGGTAAGTTTGGAAGGAACAATGGCATCATTGCTCAAGCAGACTCTTCCTGGGCATGCTGCACAGGATTGCATCCACATGATCCTTTAGTATCTCCAGTGAGGGAGACTAAAATCACGTAGTTCCAACCCCCCTGCCATGGGCAGGGACACTTTCCAATAACATAGGTTGCTCAAAGACATATCTAGGCTTCCCTGGACAACCTGTTCCAGTGCCTCACCACCCACAGAGTAAAGAATTGATTTCTAATCAAATCTAAACCTATCCTCTTTCAGTTTAAAACCATCTCCTCTTGTTCTATCACTATTTGTCCTTGTGAAAAGTTCTTCTCCAGCTCTCTTGGATCCCCCTCAGGTACTGGAAGGGGTCTAAGCTCTCCTCACAGCCTTCTCTTCTCCAGCTGAAGAACTCCAATTCTCAGCCTGTTCTTACAGAAGTGCTCCAGCCCTCTGATCATCTTCGTTACCCTCAACTGGACTCATTCCAACAGGTCCTTGTCTTTCTTATGTTGGGGCCCCAGAGCTGGACACAGCACTCTGTCTATTGTCTCAGGAGAGCAGAGCAGAGGGGCAGAGCCACCTCCATCCACCTGCTGGCCACGCTGCTTCAGATACAGCCCAGGCTAGGGTTGGCTGCGTGGGCTGTGAGTGCACATTGCTGGCTCATGCTGGGCATCTTGACAACCAAAACCCCCAAGTCTTCCTCAGGGCTGCTCTCAATCCATTCTCTGCCCAGCTGTGTCAGTGCTGGTCATTGCCCTGAGCCAGGTGCAGGACCTCGCACTTGGCCTTGTTGAACTTCACAAGGTTCACACAGGCCAAGCTTTGCAGCATGTCAGTGTCCCTCTGGGTGCCATCCCTTCCCTCCAGCCTGTCAGCCATACCACACAGCTCAATGCCATTGTCACTGATGAGGGTGCTCTCGATCCTGCTGTCAATGTCACCATCAAAGCTGTGAAACAGAGCCAGTCCAAATGCTGACCCCTGAGGATGACCACCAGTTACTGCTTACTGGATTCCACTTGGACATCAAGATATTGACCACAACTCTTAGAGTGTGGCCACTCAGGCAATTCCTTATCCACCAGGTAGTTCATCCAACAAATCCATGCCTGCCCACTTTAGAGACAAGGATCTCATGTTAGGGTAATGTCAAATGCTTTGCACAAGTCCAGGTAGATGACACCAGTTGTTCTTCCTTCATCCACCAACACTAACTCTCTATGCAGAAGGTCCAAAATTTGTCAGGTACGATTTTCCCTTGCCATGTGGGCTGTCACCAATCACCTAATTTTCCACATGCACAAGTTTTAGGAGGATCTGCTGCACGGCAGCAGATGAGTAATTTTGGGACAATGTCTTACAGCTGAATATAATTAAAAACATTTAGCGATCATTCCTCCAATGGCACTGCTCATGTTTAATCACAAGCTGGTTGGTTGGCGGGTTTTTTATCATAGTTTTCAAATAGTTCCAGAGAATTCATATAGCATTTACAGCATGCCATGCCAGTCAGTCTCATCTCAGTGCCTGGCAGCATGGTTTCCCTCAGACCAAAGACACTCCGTTTCCTTCATAAAGGACAACAGCAATGTTTCTACCTCTGCTTTCACTCACAGTCGCTTTCTTTTTACAAACTATATTCCTCAAAAAATTCTGGGTTTCTTTTGCTGTTATAAAAGGCAAGACCTGGACAAGAAAGCAGGAATCAATCTGCTCTACAAATTTTCTTTCTGTTGCACTAAAATGTGCTAAACATCTATGACTGAAATCACTGAAACAGAGCAAGAAAACCTCTCTTCATTACTATCCTTTTTCCATGAGAAATTCAAATTTCATTTGTGCTAAATACTTGTGATCATAGAATCAATACAATGATT
The DNA here is from genome assembly GCA_013397375.1 of Toxostoma redivivum. Classification (NCBI taxonomy): domain Eukaryota; kingdom Metazoa; phylum Chordata; class Aves; order Passeriformes; family Mimidae; genus Toxostoma; species Toxostoma redivivum. Next base: position 1,401,770 of record VXBI01005881.1, on the reverse strand, counting down.
ACTACATTCAGACACTGTTAATTTAGGTTTTAGACAGTTTTACCCCTCCTTTTTAAACCTGCAGTTTGTTCACTGCTTTCTCTGAATACCCCCTTAATTAAAACATCAAAAGGAAAAACTCCTCTTTTTATGCCATTTTCTCTCCATCCTCCTCTCTCACTGAAGAGCTTCCAGTGAATATTTCCAATGTCTCCAGTCAGTTCTATGAAATCAGGAGACTGAGACAATGTCCTTAATATCACGATGGCTGAAACCAAATAGGAATAATCCAACTACTGCTGATATGAAATTAAAAGCTAAGGAGACACCTTCCACCTCATCAGCTCACCTTTTTTTAACAGAATGCACCAACCAAAAGTAGGCATACATGGAATATAATGAATGTCCACTGTATTTTAATGAAGTCCTAAACTAAGACAGATGACTCATGCTACTTGTATTGCACACTACAGCACACCAGGTCAAACATCTAAAGTCATTAACCTTAAAATGTAATGAAGCACTTGCATCTACTAAGTATAAACACACAACCTACATCCTCTTTGTTAATTCTACTCTTTGAAATCCAGTGTGAAGCAAAACAAAGTGAGGGCACCTTTAGACATGGTCTTGATTTACTCCAGAAAAAAGCCCTTCTTCACACAGAATGAGACCCCACTAATGATTGTTCCAACATGTTTTACTCCAGCATATAAGCAATCCTTCAGATCTGATTCTTACTAAAATCCAAAAATCGGGATGGTGAGTAAAAGTAACTTTTTGTTAGGGTTAATGGCAAAACTTCTGAGACAGCTCCTTCTCTGTAAAGCTTGTAAAGATGTACGAAGAGCATACACTATCCAGTGAATGAGAGGGGCGAAAGGCCTTTTCTCACTCATGGACTGGGTTCCATTCCGTGACAAAGCTAACAAATCAACACTGATCATCTCAGGATTACACCAGGCTCTGCTGTCTACCACCGCAGCAGATAAAAAGCCTCCAAGTTCACTTGGGATCTCATTTTATTAACCACACTGCTGCACAGAACTACACCAGTGGGCTCCATTATAAAGTCTAAAGACAGATAGCCAGACAGACTCAACAATTCAGACTTTGTTGGGGTTTCTTTTTAATCCTGAGCTTGTTTTAAAGAACAACAACCCCTTTTTTTGTGAACTTCCCAGAAAAGGGAAAAAAAAAAAAAAAAGGGAAAAGAAAAACAAACCAAGTCTTTCAAGAGGACCTGAAAACCTGATGAGCTTCAAATGCTAGAAATAACAAGCTTTTGAATGGAAACCATGGAGAGCCACTTTGGAAATTCAAGGACTGAAACACTGAGCCAGCACATGAAAAAGGAATTAAATTTTGCTCATGAAAAAGGAATTAAATGAAAGCATCTTCTTCAAGAAAAAAAAACACAGAAGTCCTGGGGTTATTAAGTCATGGTAGCAACAAAATATGTGAATCTGTGGCAGACTGTCTCATTTGAAATCTCAAAATATATTCAGCTGCTTTATTAACTTGAACAATTTCTTTATCCAAACAAGAAGATTAATCATTACAAAATTAATTCCCACAAAAATCAGAAGTCTTTGGAAGAGCTAAACACAAGCAGAGAATCCTTGCTTGACTCTTATTCAGTTACTTCTAAAGCAATGCTTCACTCTGATACTACCATTCATTGAAGAACATCTTTGGTGGTTTGTTTGGGGGCTTTTTGTTTGGTCTTGTTTTGTTAACTACCAGTGCTCGCAAATAGCAGTCAAACAAATAGGAAACTAGAAGGGTCACAACAAAAATTCTTCAAAGCAATCCTTTCCCAACCCATAATAGCTCTTCCAATTGAGAGGTCAGTGTAAAGTACCTAACCTGTACAACTTTAAGAACATAGTTTATCTCCACTGATAGAACTGGAGCAACCTGAAGCCCCTTCTCCTGTGAAGGGTTATGTTTTCTGACCCACTCAGAGGAAAGGAACAAATACAAGAAGTTTTATGAGGACAGTTATGGATTTGAAGTAGTATCATCACAACTGTACTCCATCATGCAAGTGCAACAAAACTAGAAGTAGAAATGTACTATTGCTATGGCATATCATCAGCAAAACAAACATTCTGCATTTGTATAGTTACCATTATGTTAAAAAAGCCTGACCAGCTCAAGCTTATGACGGTCTGCCGAAACAGTCCAAAAGGATTTTAAAAAATATGAACATTGATTTAAACTTAAGAAAAATAAAAATCAAGCCACTTATAATAGGGATTATTTTTCTTATGTTAGGAAAAAAGAATTCCCCAATAACTTGAGGGGGAGTATTATGGCCAAACTCCATTTGGAAAGAAAATACAATTTTCAGGAACAAAACAATTAAAAACCTCTTACAGGAAGTGTGCAGTGGTCTGAAATCAAATGAACGGACACATGAAACATTGCATTCTTGTTCTGCATTTTTGTGTCTTATTTTAGTTACTTAAAACCTTAGGCAGACTAAGGAAGACTATGTTAATTACATCATACATTACACAAATAGTGTAACCAATAATGTCCATCTCCTCAACAAGCACAGTGCTTAGCTCTTACGAAAGAGCAATTAGGAAACCATTGTGCTCTGGCACGGAACTTGGAGTGCTCTGAACAGTGTTTTATGTAAACAGTCTTCCATTCACAAGGACTTTGTCCCAACTAAATTTTGTTCCAATTTACTAAGACTAAAAAGACAGTGATTATTTTACATTTACTTTCAGAGCTTGAGATATCCTTTGTTTAGATCATGTGAAAACAAACATCACACTAATTCAAAAAAGTTACTGCAGTTTAATTATCTTTAACTCAGTCCAAACCCAAGTTTATTAGGGATGAATTTACATGCTTTGATATATTTAACCTGGAAAACTGAATCCTTTGTTTGAAATAATGTTTTAAATAGGATTTTTTTTTCTCAGTCTTCCTGAATTCTCACCTGAGAAAGGACAGGTTAAAGACCATAAATGTAGAGCTATCTTTACAAAGGGGACTGAAATACAAGTCAAATATGACTTGCATGGTTTGTCCTCAGTAAGTAAGCTATTCTTTCACCTTCTATCCGACCAGTGGTACATTACCCTTCTGGAGGAGTTACAGAGAAGACTGTCAGTTCTTAAAAATATGCACAAGAAACTAATGTGAAATTACAGACTAAAATAATAAAAGATTCCATCTTTTCTTTGGATGATTAGCTTTCACAAACATTTATGGAATTGTACTTCTGTAGTATCAGCAGAACCATAAGTTTTGTAAGAGTAGTGCTGATGAGATATCCAACACTCAACCTTACTGAAGCAGCCTGGATGCTGCCCTGCCTGTGTTGCTGCCATTGGCCTTGGTGCAGGGGGGGCCTTGGCACAGGGCATGCTACTTTTTCAAAATGTGACTACTTTCCACATACTGAATATATTTTTCTGGCAAAAAGCAAATCACTAAACTGAAGCAGTTTAATCTCCTTTAAAGCTGTTGCAGAAAATAAAATTAGTCTGACAATTTTGTCAGCATTAAAGCTGCTTGGATAAACCAAGTGCAATCAAAGACTGATAGCATGTGCGTAACACCTCACACTTAAAAATAGACTTTTACACTTCATTAATCTCAATGTTTAAGCAGATGATGAAGGTTTAGGAGGAAATGAGTACTAGCTTTCAAGCAGATAAGTTCTAAATAATTTATAGTTAAAATACATGTCAATGCTGCTACACAGACATGAAAGTTGCAAAAATCATACAGCTAAAGCAAATATATCTAGAAATCACAAGGAGACAGCAACAGCTATAGGGCAGGGATCATCTTCTGTCTGTACTCTGAAATGCCTGCCAGGCTTTTAGGTGGTGTAAAAACCAAGTATAAAGTCACATTTTCATGAGGCATGTGTAGCATAAAGGTCAATCAATCACATTTTCAAACTATGTCTCTTTGTTACAACATAAATGTTGCTATTCCGCAAGAGTATTTAAAAACAGATGTTATTTTAAAAAGCCAGTGTTGTATTCTCATCAAATCAATAAAAAGCCAGGAAATCCCTGGAATTAGAAAACCTATACAGCTGTCCTCCTTACCTCTTATCCGTGTGACATAGAAATGCAGATTGTGACTGCATTGTGCAGATCTTAGTGAATGCAGCTTTACAAGGTGCTTAGAGTGAGTCTATTTCTTCTCACTTAAAGTTACATTATGCTAGACTTAAGGCATGCTTTATTTACATGCATTCAATCTCTAGTGGGAGTTTATATACTGTGCACTGGATAATTCTCTAAGTGAACAACAGTCCAGCATCAAGAAGAGTTTCATGCAGAATACAAATAGAAAGCATTAGACAACTACCTCCCAGGGACAGTGAGTTCCCTGGGCTTACGTTGGGGATGAGGATTGGTCGATCTGTTCACCCTCCGGGGCTGTCTGGAATTATAGATCAGGGACCTTATTGTCATACCCCAGCTGCTGCACAAAGCCACTAGAAGAAAGGAGATTTACGAGTATTTCAGCAGCACTGAACAAGGGATACAGAAGCTATACAACTGGGAGTACAGTGGCTCTAAATCTGCAGGCATTATGCAAAAAGAAAATGCAGAGTTCGGCATCAAGGGAGCTCTCCCAGAGCAATAGGACATCTTTGTAAATTCTCTAAAGAATAAATTTAACAGTTATTAAAGAACAACACCCTGTTATTGCAGTCACTGAACTTTACAACACAAGGAAAGATGCAAGGGATTTTCAGAAAGACATCTGTCATTTAACAGTGACAGTGACCTCAGCACACACAAGGAATTCAAATCCCCAGTGATGGAAACAAATTAACCCCTTGGTACACAGTGGGTTGAGAACTCCAGCATTATGACTGCTGTGCACTCCTAATATAACAGCAGTAACAGGCTGCACAAGGTTTTACCTTCAGCCAAGTGATAGATGGAATGAGGGCTATTCTTTAAATTATAATTGCTGTACACAAAAACCACTTATGACATTATTTGACATCATGCTACTGACAGTCATAGAACCATAAAATCATTTAGGTTGGAAAAGACCTTTCATATCATTGAGTCCAACCATTAGCCCAACATTGCCAAGTGCACCACTAAACTATGACCCTAAGTGCCACATTTACACTTACCATCCAGGGATGGTGACTCAGCCACTTCTCTGGGCAGCCTGTTCCAAAGGTTGATAAACCCTTCAGTGACAAGATTTTCCCTAATATCCAACTTTCCTTGATGCAATTTGAGGCTGTTTCCTCTTGCTTGTCCTACTGCCTGTGACCTGGGAGAAGAGACTGACCCTTCCCCTCATTGCAACCTCTATTCAGGTAGTTGTTGATACTGATAAGGTTCTCCTCAAGCCTCCTTCACCGCAGCTCTCTCTGCAGCTTGTAGGACTTATGCTCCAGACCCTTCCCCAGCTCTGTTGCCATTCTCTGGACATGCTGCAGCACCTCAATGTCCTTTTTGTAGTGAGGGGCCCAGACCTGGGCACTGTATTCAAGGTGCAGCTTCACTAGTGCTAAGTACATGGAGATAAGAACTGCCCTGGTCCTGCTGGCCACAACATTGTTGATACAGGCCAGGATGCCATTGGCCTTCTTGGCCACCTGGACACACACTGGCTCATGTTCAGCCACTGTCAACCAGCACTCTGAACTCCTTTTCCTGGAGGCATCTGCCACCCACCTTCCCCAAGCCTATAGTACTGCCCGAGGTCATTGAGACTGGAGGGCAGGATCTGGCACTTACCATTGGCCTCAGCACACCAGCCTGTCAAGATTCCTCAGCAGAGCCTTCCTATCCTCAGGAGAAACACTCCTGCTCGATTTGGGCAGAAAGTCTGCAAAATGAAGGTGTACTCAATCCTCTCATCCAGATCATCAATATTGATATTAAATAGAACATGTCTCAATACACCCTGGCCTCCAATACTGAGGAACACCATTTGTGACTGGATGCCAAGTGGATTTAACTCCATTCACCAACACTTTCTGGGCCAAGCCATCCAGGCAGTTTTTACCTAGCAAGGAGTGAGAACCTGTCCAAGCCATGAACAGACAAGGAAAATGTTGTGGGAAACAGTGTCAAAGGCTTTACTGAAGTAACATCCCATCTTTCCCTCATTCTCCAAGCAGGTCACTTTGCCATAGGACACCAGGTTGGTCAAGCAGGACTTGTGTTTCCTAAACCCTGGCTGGCTGGAGCAGATCCCCTGGCTGTCCTGCACGTGCTGTGTGACTGCACTCAAGATCTGCTCCATAATCTACCCCAGCACTGAGGTCAGGGCTGCGACTCAGCAATGGAAAGAGGTGATAAGCACTTCTGCCACCTCTCTCAGTAGGCTTTGGTAGATCTTGCTGATTCTTTACTCACCATTTACCCTTAGATTACGGGGGCTTCATCCTGCTGCCTGTCCCTGTCCCAGCTCAGGAGGCTGGCTACTCAGACAGTAATTGGTTTTATTATTAGACTGAGGTAAAGAAGGCATTAAATACCTCAGCCTTTTCCTCATCATTTGTCATTGTTTGCTCCTGCATCCAATAGAAGAGTCTCCTTATCCCTCCTTTTGTTGCTAATGTATTGATAGAAGCATTTATATACAAACATACAGAAATCTTTATACTTCAAAAGGTGCAAATTTCAATTGCAAAAATAAATCCTTCACTAAAAGACATTTATAATGCAGTGTTCAGGGACTGGACACAAAAGAAGGAAGGCACCATCCTTTGTATACACCCATTTCACACAGCACTTGTGTTTTACCAAGAGGGCATTCAGTCAGGTTCAGAACTGGGATACCCTAGAGATCCTGTCAAGTCTTTCTCTTAGGAAATACTACAACACTGGCCTGCAACCTGGCCTGACTCAAAATGCTACACATAGTTTGACAAAGTCAGGGAGAAATACAAAATCTGACCAGAAATACAAAACCCAGACACTCAGCAGAAGCCTGCAGGGTAAGAAGAGGGACAGGCCATAGACAGTACTCCATCCCAATGACTCTAGTATCCCATGATACCTATGGAGAGCAGGCCCAGATAAGAGGCTCTAAGGAGTAATATTGTAGGACATTCAGCACTGCTTGACCCCAACTCTGAAGGTAAGATAACTGTTAATTGTCTACGCCCACATGTGTAGTAGCTAATTAGCTTATCTTAGCTATGTTCTAAGACATTCAAACAGGCTCAAATGTGTTTTGCCATGAAAAGAGGAAGATTGATTTACAGTTACATTTGGAGGAATTTCAATGACTGATGGTTAATGATGCAGCAACCTTACTGGTAACAAAAGAAAACAAAAGCGTGTGGACAAGCATGTTATTAGTTTGTGATGAAGGATATCTACCTTATGACCTATCTGATGTGGGAAGATTGAAAAGGACTGTACAATAAACAAGAAGTTCTTTTTTTAAATGGGGCATGTTGACACTTGTGGCTCTTTTCCTAAGTCCATACAGCTGTTCTGCTCTTCAAAATCTTTGACAAATATTCACTTATATACACAGCAGGTTGTGCTTATTCACAGTACATGCATTGCTCCTGCCACCATGTTATTCGTCCTTAGCTTTTTGATGACCCACAAAAACTCCCAACACTGCTGACTTACCTTCACAGCTTTGGGTATATAAAGAATTCTACAAACACACCAACAGTGTGGAACACACGTTCTAGAGTCCACAAGGAAGATGTCCAGGGTAAAAAGGAATGAAGATGGTAAGTCTCCATAAAAAGAACAGGCACATTTGTTGCAAATACCCAAATGTTTCACCTGCAGGGGACCAGAAAGGCAAGCATGTTACTTACTCCTTGTTCTTCTGTAACACTAGGTAATCTTTAAACCGTGGAAAAAAATAAATAAAAAACCACGAAAAACCCTCAACCACACTTCTGCATACAGAAAGGAATTTGTTTTAAATCAGAATCACAGGATAGTAAGGGGTTGTGGGGTCTTAAGAAGTCTTCTCTTTTGTTTTTGTCTCAGCAGATTTTGATGCTCAAATTTACCCTCTGGGTATTTACTCCATTCCCTGTTGGCATCAGCTTTGAAGTACCAAAGAATGGGATGAGGAAAGCTCAGATTTGGAGAGTAAGATCAGAAGCTCTTTTGTATTAGATGTTGGATTTCAGTTTATACACCTTTTTATTTATACAGAAAGTCTTATTATTCATCAGTTAACTGTACTTGAAACGAGACATATCTGTTTGAATTGAGATGCAGGATTTTAAAGAGAAGTACACTATAGTAAGCCTAAAAACTTGACACACTTCTAGAAATTAACTTTAAAAAATTAAACAGATGGTATGTTACTCATTTTTACACTTAACTCAGAACAAACTTCATTGCTAACAAACTCGATGTAGCATTCTAATCCTCTCACATGACTTGAGGGACTTCACTGCAGGCTTTTGACTCAGGAGGATGTGGGATTTACCAAGGTTAGGAGAGATTCAACCTCCGGCTTGCTAGTGGGCATTCCTTACAATAAAGTTTCTCCCTACAATCTTAACTCTGAGCAGATGAGGACTTCAGTTAATAGAAGGATAACCAACTGAAGAAAAACTCTGGATCCTCCATTTTAGGGCTAATTAGAAAGAGCAGAAGACATTCTAGAAGCTGAAAAATACATTTAAAGAAAAGCTTCACCTTTTTGTAAAAGTCTGATAGACAACAGCAAGAAAATGTAAAGCTACTATTCAGCAAGCTGAAAACTGATTTCACTCTACAAACACAGCAACAGTTTGGAACACATGTTCTAGAGTCCAGAGAGAAGATACCCAGGGTAAACAGGAATGAAGATGGTAAGTCTCCATATCTTTCACATTCTTAAGTGTAAGAAAAATAGGAAAAGCCAAAGCAAGAGAATCTACAGGCTTATTTCAAGATTTCAATCCTTCACACAGCATGAAAACAAGCCAAGTATTCCACAAGTATGATACTAATCATCCTACAGTTATACTGTGTAGCAAAAAATAATTGTATATAAAAACCCTAGTGCATTTGGGCTGCAATACACATAAGATCTTGTATATATGGCAACTATTCCCTGTGTGTAAATTACAAGGATTAGTGCCCATATTTCTTACTACTCTACTGGCAAACCTTGCAAGTTCTACTCTAAACAAAACAGAAACACAAACAGAACTCCACATAGTATTTGTCAACATTTCTCAGAGCAAAAAGATTGAAGTTCTAGCTCTTGAGGTAGTTAGAATGTGAGACAAGTTGTATGTATTCTTTAGCACAGCTATAAACCAACACCACCATTCAGTCCTATGAAAGATTAAAAACACATCAGGATGTTTCCGGCAGAAATAAAAATAGCATTAGTATCATTGTGCAAGTCAAAAACCCTTGCCACTCTCACGCAATGTAAACCATCATCTGAAACATTCCATACCATTCTGACTACTCAGATAAAAGGCACCAAACCTCCTCTATTGATTCTACTCAAGACACTAAAAAGTTCTACAGCTCATGCACTGAAAGAGGATTGGAGAGATCTTGCCTATCATGTAGGGCAGCCTTTATTCCCAAAAGACATTTTTAAACACCCTGAAATACTTTTCCCCTGATGCCACTTTACCATCTCCAGTTCTTCCAAACTTCTCAATATCAGTTTCAGAAAAGGACCTATCTGCCTAAACTCCAAATGCTTTTCCTTAATCAACTGACTCTCCAAGAAACACCATTAGTAACCAGTTATCATCTGCGTGACTGTGAAACATCAACTACATTTCAAGTCCAGTTTTTCACTGATTTCTCATCTAAAGTGGTTTTAGGGATGAGGGATACAAAAACACTCCCAAATTTTTCTTTTTATAAACTGTATCAATCACAATAATCAACATTTCAAGGTTCTTAGAAACAGAGAAAGGCATACTCTACTGCAATCAAATATTTGTGAGCAGTAGGCAGTTGACAGCACATTACTGGTGGATGTAAGTGAAATATAAAGGTCTCTGAACACAGATGTGTACATCAGGAGGCATCTTTTTCCACAACTGCCTAAAGCCCTGGTCTTCATTTCTGAGATTCTGAAACAAACACAATCTCCACACCATTTGGAATGAGTCTGTGTGTGTCTTACCAATGGTGCCACCTGGAATGGGCAGCCATCAGTCTCTCTGAAGTTATTTCCGTACTTCACTGATCTAGGAAAATTAATCTGATGATTAACCACATAAGGGACCCAAGGACTCCATCCGAAGTTCCTCCTAAGCCTATGGAATAATTTTGTCCATTATAATCAGCAGTTGTCCCCCCACTCCCTCAAATCTGTCATCTGAGTTTAAGGTATCACTTAACACACTTCACAGTTGAGAACTGTTAGTATAAGGAGCATATTACATATTTTAAGTACCAGTCAAATCATGAATGCTTTGAATTCAAAGATCTTGAAGTCATCATGGATTAAATCAGTGCAGCAATGGAAATTAATTACTGAGATCCTAACTGACAGGGCGTATCTTAGCTGAGTAGAAGCAACTTAATTCTCTCCAATAAAGGAGCCATAGACAAAGAGAAAAAAATCTCACCACTTGCAGAAATTTGGGCAGCATCTCAATTCTCTTAACTACTCAAATTCTTATGTTAAAACTCTCATCAGTTTCTAGAACACTGATACAGTTCCTGTTAAATTATCTGGGAATGGATTACAAGATCCATCTTTCTCTTGGAAGGTAAGACTCCTATAAGCAGAACACAAATAGCTGAATGACCAACTTGCAAGGCAGAAGGGGAGAATACATGTTAAAAGCAATTCAAATATGAATCTTGATCCTAGCCTTAGCATGGAGAACAGGAGTATTTAGAGATCTAGAACACCTGCAGGTTTAACACATCTTCCAACCAACCCACACTAACTTCTGGTTCCAAGCTGACACTTACAGGTACAACAATCTAGTTTACATCATGCTGATTTTTAAAACAGAAAATTAAAATTGTAAAGCCATAAAAGAGGTCAAGACACCAAACTCAGTTTCCTCTCTCTTTCCTCACTGTGTTGTCAATTTTCTACTCTCCAAGCCACACAAAAGGCAGCAGCTAAATGACTGCAATACACAGCATTGTTGAGAGTTGACTGCTATTAGGATTTCAAGTGGCCTAATAGCTCAATCAAGTATTCCTCCATACTTGCACACCTTCCCCAATTAAAAAACAGATCACTGAAAAAGCAAGGTTATAAGTATTTATACAGATAAGTATTTTAAGTATTTACCACCTCCACACAGCAATGACTACATATTGTTAGAAGAGCTCTCCAAAACAAATGGGCAACATCACATTTATGATGAGATTTTGAAAAAAAAATTCCCTCTAATAACCACAGACTGTATTTACTTGTGTAAAGTTACCTTATTTGGGGAAAAAAGGTGCCAGTTACTTCACTGCACTTAGAAACAGTCAAATTAGACATTTTCAGTTCTCATAAGTCAAAAGCTACATTAGCAGGAAGAGTAGAAAAAACACAGGTGTACTTGTAATTTCGAAGATAGACAAAAGTACACCACATGTAAACACACAGAAAGCACACTTCCCCCAGGCACACTATGAGGGCATAAGTACTTACCTGTTCTGGTAGGTGGAGTCTGAATACATCAAAACTCAGCAATAAATGAGTCACTTAAGATGCAATTACAAATTTCAATGATAGTATCAATCAAGATTTAATTTGAAACCAGTTTAGTAGTCAGCATGAAACATTTAAACTACAGACACTTTAAACAGTAATATTTCTTAAGTATTTTATTGCTACAAACTGGTACATCTTATCACAAAAAGCTACAAGGCATATTATAAACACATACTCTATTATACAGAGTGCAATGCAGTCCCCCAAACAGCCATACTCAACAGCACAATTTTTGAAGTTACTCATCCTGTACTATGAGGTAAATATTTATAAGCTTATACCATAAAGCTTTTAGAATATTTACCCCACAGATCTACCTTCCTTTTCAACTGATTAGACCAGAAGTTATTATATCCAACTTTCAGTACACACACCAAAAAAATAGGATGCTTAAAAAAATATACAACACAATGTTTGATCAGCTTTAATAGTCAGTTTTCTATAAAAAGCTCAACTAAAATAGTCTTAATTTCATTTTAAACAAAATCAGAAACACAGAGGAATTATATAAACAAGTTCTCCATGGAATGGAATGCATGCATATGGTGAGGAATCTTCAAATCCACTTGAGACTATTAAAAAGTCTGAGCCACTTTAGAGCAGAAATAAAAGGCTGGTTTGTCCCCACTAATGTATTTTTATTTTCTTGCACTTAGTTATCTTCAGTGTGGTCTAAAGTGAAGTCAGTTTGTTCTTCAGTTTCTTCCTCCTCTTCTTCCTCCTCTTCCTCACCCTCAGCTGGCTCATCAGCTTTATCTTCTTCCTCCGTTTGCTGCTCCTGAGCCTGATCATTAATTTCAAAAGGATTTTCACCCTGAAGTAGAAGATTGAAAATAAACACTTTGATATTTATTTCAAATATAAAGTCATACTCTTAATTTCAGAGAATGAAAGGGGCAGCCACTAAGAAATGCTATATTATACAGCATTTTAATAGTTGTCGGTTTTTTCAAGAATATCAAAACACATTGGATTTAAAACTAGCAACAGCACAGCTTTATGCACATAGGAAACTGGGATCCCAATAAACTCTTTCATTGAAAGTGGAAATGGCACTGAGAAAAAACCCAATATGCTAAACACAGATTTCAACATCCAGAAATTAGAATTACATGCTTAAGTTTCAACATGTTTCTGTTAAGAACTATAGCTGCTTCCTTTCTCTCCCCAATTAAAACCAAGCTGGAACAGAAGAGTTTTGTTCTGCTTTTCCTTATTTACAGTCTTCATGCAGTCTGAATAATTCTATGAAAAAAGGCACACTCCTCAAAAAATGAATAAGAAATCTAGAATTTATTACATTGAGTAGTCTGAAATTCATTCCATTGTCACCCTAGAAAAGTTACCAGTTTTCTCAGTACTTTAAACACACTGGCATTCTAGGTTCATATTTTCTCCATTTCACACAACTGTTCAGCACAAAATACCTCAGCCTTCCCCTGCTCATGTACGTAAGAACTGTGAATAATCAATGAATAATAACAACTTGAACTATTAGGAGTTTCTTGGCTAAAGCTCGTTCCATGTTCATACATCTGATAAAGCAAGTCTGATCTGAACATATGGCACCAACCACCAACTGCAGGACTAGGATATTAAAAGTATTATTTAAAAGAAGATACAAAAGAAAATTTGAATGCTAGGCCCCTTGTCCTTTTTTGCCCTTTTTTCCCCCCACATCAGTTACATTTCTCAGAATCTTCCAGGTGGGCAACTGAAAAATTAGAGAACTATAAAGTATTCAGCAAATGCCACAAAACAAAACTGGGTTTCAATATTATTCTAAAAATCAAGAGAAATTTTAAATTCAAATTCAGATTTAGATTTAACCCCAAAAAAAGCAGAATTGAGACCATGTTATAACACTCTACTGGACCTGAATGCATGAGTGCTCTGCTCCATCACATGCTGTATGAGAAAACTGAACTACTTCAGTCTGCAGTTCATTATACATTTGAATAAGGATGAAAGGGACTTGCATAACCAGGAGCCAGATACATCTCACTGAGCAGGTCCTGGTGACAGTGTATTAACTTCAGTCCACCACAGAAAATACCAGTGCTAGTCATTCTGGAAACATCACTGGTCTCCTTGTGAAGACAATCTTGCAAGTTTTACTTTCCTCAGTTTTTGAACTGATGAATGGCAAATTTCCGTTGTCCCTTTTACCAGTTTCTCGCTAGGGGGCTGTATTGGACAACGTATACCAGGCACAAGGACCTGGGAAGAGGTGGCTGAAAATACCAGAAGATATTCCAGGCTCTGGTCTTTGCAACCTCTCCTAAACAGATATACAACGGTTGTCTGAAACTGATTCACACACCCATCCATATATAATTTTACAGGACAACTAATTTGACATTTTAAATCACCATTAACTTGGGCACTGGCTCATACCTTGCCATATTTTCCCAAAGACAGTATTGCTTTGTCTGAAAGAGTCTTATTGTTATGGCACAGACAGAACCATAAACCAATTAAAGGTAATAAAGAAATAGCTCACAACAGTATTAGAGTCACTTAGCAAAGGGGCCTAGCAGAAAAAAACCCTCCATTTTGCTAAAATGAATTCACCTGTTTCTCAGGCCTACATATATATATTTTTTTATATATATATCTAGAACATAGGCTGCCATGCCTTTTAAATTCTCTGATCTCATCAACTACTGTTGTAAGCTTTTTTTTTTGTCATGAACACTAAAAATTCTACAGAATAAAAAGTAGCTCAGTAGTGTGCACACTACACTTCAGTACAAACCCACACACTGGAGCTTTTGCTTCTAAATACAAAGATAGAATCATTTGTGTTTTGTGCTCTGCAGCTAACATTACATATAAAGACACTGCTGATGTTTGCCTAAAGTTTGTTTTGGGTTTTTTTATTAGCACATCCAATTAAAAATTGCCTAGATGCAAGTTTCATATAACAACCAAAACCTGGTGAATCTGAAGGTGGTGATTTTTGCTGCAAATTAATTTGAGACAATGATTTTTGACTGGCAAAATACATTAGAAGTATATTTAATCTGTGAGGTACCTAAAAGACAGAGCACTGAGGTGAAACTGTATCAACATGGAGAAAATTTCTTTCCATTGTATCTTACCTTCACGTACAGCTCATATCGTGCCTTGACTATAGGATTATTCAAGATGCTGGTGGCAGTAAGAACACTCTCTCTTTTTATTTGTTCTCTGTAGGCCTAGAAAACAAATTCGACAGTGAATAATTATCACGTTCCTATTACAACTGTCACATGAGTTTGAATTCAGTCAGTTTCTGTAAATAAAATAATGAACATATTACAGCATGAACTGCTTGTTCTTAGTCCTTGTCCAAACCACATAAACCTAACCAATTAGGTTTAGTAATGTTTATAGTTTGTTGTTTTAGCTTGATCAAAACATCTATCTTGCTTATATAATGGACTACAACCAGTAATCTGTTCTCTACAGACAACATGCAGGCTTCTCCATCACAGCCTAACATATTGTTGAAGATGATCCTGCTCATTTTCAGGGTCCCTTCCAATTAAAAACATTCTATAACATTCCACAATCACAGAAGCTCAAACATAAAGAAAACATAACTTTTCCAATCTTGCTTACTATCATATCCATACTATTCCTTCAACCCTTCTACCAGCCCTGAAGTTTATCATTATAAATTTTAACAGGGACAAATACAACACGATTGCTAATTCTAAACATCTCTCAGTTGTCTTCAAATTAAAAATATAGTCATCAAGAAAAGAGACAGTATGTTTATCTTACTAGAAATGCATGTGTTCTGGTTTTCAATCTGAATAACAAAGTGTTTCCAATACTTAAACTCTGTAAAGCAAATTCTCACCACAAGAAGTCGTAATTTCTAGTAACTTTGTCATGATTTTCTACTGGCAGCTATTAAGCACTCCTGCAATATTTCATTAGCTGGTGGGAGCTTAAGTGCTGGCTACCTCCTGAGATGTTAAACTTACAAAGTGCAGTAAGGACATTACAGCTTCCTAGAGAACAAGCCACATCAACAAGAACTTAGAAATTACTTGCACCAAGAACTGTAACACTTTTCACCTACTAATAGATTATGCTTGCCCTTTTTTTAATGATATGTCATCTCTTACTTGTTTTCCTTTTGTGTGATCAGGAGACTTTAAGTGTTGCTGAACAGAACTGTGTAATGCAGGAACATAGACACTGCAAGCACTGCAGTGAACAGTCTCAACTTTCATCATATGGTCATCAGCTGTAACCCCTGCCAAAGAAGATGCAACAAATCATTAACATAATGTGTTACTTTAGGTAAATGGAAAAGCAGCTTGTTTGCTTTCTATATAAAAATTAAGAGCTCTCAGTTGTTAAACATGTCAAACTGAACCACTGAGAAATATTCACCTAAATTCAGACATCAAAATTAGGTTGAGTGCAATACTGGAAGAGGAAGTTTTTCACTTCAATACTCCAACTTCACCTCTTCACAGACTACACATGAAACCCAGGCAAAGCACAAAAATGGCATCTATTTTCAATCAACAATAACCAGTATCCTTTAAAATACATATTTTGATACAGCAAACAAAGCTTGACCGAAGTAATTGCACTTACTTTACCCCTTATAACAACTAATTTACCTCCTTGCCCTCCCTCACCATCAGGAAGAAGCACATGAATCCAACTCCTCTTGCAATTTTAAATACATTTGATAATAGGACATCCTCATCACAAAGGAGAACAGGCCCTCCAGTACTTAAGGGAAGTACGAAAGAATTTGTGGGATTGTTAAGATGTTGCCTATATCCATTTTTACCTAGCTTTTAGTATTTAAGTTCAAATTAAGATAATACTGAAATAGAGTTATTGCCTAAAAAAAAGGTACTCAAAGATGTTTCCTCTAGTTGTAGCCCATATTCTGAAATCCCTCAAGGAAAGAATGGGAGGATATGACACAGCAAGGCAGGGCCACATGAAATGCTCCAGAAAACTGCCTGTAGGGCAGCCAAGGGGAAAAAAATTCCAGGTCAAGATGCATCTTGGGTAACCAAAAAATGCTCCAACTCTCCTTTTGTCACTGTCCCTCCAAACCACAGCAACTCTCCTATACACAGTTTTCCAAATCCTTGCCATTGTATTTGACCACTACCACCTTACATACAGCCTTATTACACCCTGGTTCAATCTACTGCATCCACCTGTTGTCACTCCTCATGCCTTACCCTGAATGAGACTGTGGCAAAGCCCACAGAATTGTTTGCTAAGTACCTGTTCTCACCTTGTGGCAAGGCTACCTGCACAGCAAATAAACAAGGTTTGCTATCTCCTGCTGTGCTTACATTCCACATTGTATCAGAAACAAAGCAAGGAATCTCAACCAGGTACAGAAAAGATGCGAAAACTAACTTTTTATCCATTTCATCAAATTCAAAGAAGAATGAAAGGAGAAAAAGACCAGGAGAGCTCCACATTACTCACCTTCCATTATATCTTTTTCAGTAGCTTGGGAATTTTCTGTTTGGTTACTTGTCTGCTGCTTACGCAGTGCTGTCTTCTTGAATTTATTCACCATACACTCCTACAGAGGGAAAAAAACTGTAAATACCTATGATGTATAGTTGTTTACATTCCAGTATTAACCCAGATTTTTAAAATTCACTATCGTTTACGGCTTTTACTTCTTAAGCCACTACTTTCAACTGTAAAAGCAACAGCACTTTAGAGACTTTAAATATGCTTCATTTGCTTGAACTGTTAGTAGTATGTGCTGCACCAAAAGTCATCTGCAAAAGGATTAATGGTAAGTTAAGCATATTTTGAAAATAAAAGGTAAATTGTACCTATATTCTCATGTAAAAGTATTACACAGATCAAAAACAGCTGTCTTACATGAAGAAATTCCATCACAACTTTGTCAAATTTGGTTTGCTTCTGGATATGATCCAATGTCTCCTGGTGAGCTGCACTCTCCAGATGTGACTCAATTTCTTTTTCTTCAAACGTTCGAAACTTGCAAAATGAGCAAGTAAATGCCATTCTATCAAGAGAAATACATTAAATATTACTATTAAAACTCCTCAAAAGTATGACATTTGACAAACTCTATTAGAAAGGGAACAGAAAAGCATTCTTTGAAGAAGCCTAAGTGAAAAAGAAATGAAAGAAAAACCCCTAAATTTTTTCCATTATAAAGGATAAGTGCTACAAGAATCAAATATAAATCAGGCTAGTGTCAGAGTACAAATTATCTATTCAGGAGACAAAAACTGATGAAATCAGAAGCCATGCATTTAAAAGCTACATTATTCTGTGAGTTCATCTCTTGCAGCTCTCTACTTCCTGTCACCTTTTGTAGTACATCTCTTCGGCACAGAATCATAGTCCAGTCAGACCATGAATTCCCAATTATGAGCAATCAGAAGAATTCATTTAAAGCTCATTTTCCATACAAAAGCTATAAAATCCTTATAAGGAAATATAATCTCCTCAGTACAATGAGGAAAAATCACTAATCACTAGCCAGGATCGTATACTGCACTGACATCGAACAGTTTTGTACAGTGCAGCCAATGGGCAAGACTAAGAAAGTTACAAACCTATGTACTTATTTATGCTACAAAACAGTTGGCCACAGATATGTGTGTGTGTATACATACACGTATCGATACGTGTGTGTGTGTATACATACACGTATCGATACGTGTGTGTGTGTATACATACGTGTACATATGTTCGTATATATGAAACCAGAATAAAATCCATTCCTAACAGCTTTTTAAGTCAACATGAACATATACTTCAAAAACAATCTGTTCAAATCTGCTTCTCAAGTGTGCACTGATGCACTTGGGGGGGAGAAGGGGTTAGTAAATTGTGGATTTTCTGATACAACAGTTGACCAAAGAAACACCCAGTCTTCTAAGCCACTGAATTTGGGTGCCAGGTTTCGGCCTGAGGTTTTTTTCTTTATTTGGGTTAGCTCTTTGCTTTTACTGGGGCGCAGGGAAAGTTGAGAATGTGGAAGGAGGTGCGTTATTTCCTTCATTTCTTTTTTGCATTTTATTTTCCTAAAATCAGCCAAAAGGGAAAAAAAAGCCAAACTGTTCTTAGAGAGGCATTAAGGGCAAGAAAAACACTGTACACAATGCAGAAGTTACAGCACAAACCTGTATCCATCACCGTATTTTTCACTGTTTTTTTCCCTTCTACGCCTTTGCTTCTCTCTTCTGGCTTCAATCCGCCGCTTTTCTTCTTCCTCACTTTTAACTTCTCCTTTGCCATCTTAACACATAATTGAAGGATTAAAAACCATATCCAAAACAAACAACAGCAGAAGTATCTGTCCTCACTGTCTCCTCCACAAACACTTCAAAATGCAGAGAAAGACCCTGTACCCATATTGTTCAGTGGCCTTCTTAAATATTAGGAAAGTTTTGCTTTGCTTTCCTACTCTAGAGAGAATCAATTTAGACACTTGCTTTCAACTTCGCAGCTAAGGGTTTACACTCATAAAAGAAATTCAGAGTTAAAGCAACTCCTTCCCTCTTGTGCCTAGTTATTAAAGGCCTCTTCAAGTAAGTGACCAGAAAAAGGTAACTGGAAATGCATGGGGAAAAAACCCCATTGTTTAAAACTCTCCCATGTTTTTTAGAGCACCACTGCTATAATCCACTTACATAAAAGGAAACTATCCAAATAAAGGCTGTCTCTTCTACTGAGAAGGCAGTTCCCAAAACCAAAAGCAAAGGTTCTCATAAAGGGGACAAGACACCGTTGTTTCAAGGTATGGTACCCAAACTGAAATTCAGCAGCTTCATTATTTTTCCCCACTAGACTTCACTTGGTTTCACAGGAAAGTATTCCAAAGATTTTCAACCAAAGAAATAAACCAGTTAATGGGGCAGGGGAGGGAAGAGAGACTAAGACAGATTCACCACACAACAAAAAAACCCAACCAAACCTTCAGAGAAAAACTCGATTAAATTACTGCCTGACATGTAAAAGTGTGAATGAATAAACTAATAGAATTTAGCTCTACAACATTTAAGACTTCCAAGGACACTGACTTTTTGCATAAGTGCACTTATATTTGTCTTTCCTATGTCTGCTTTAGTAGTCTATGGACAAAGGGAAACAACTAGAATATTATTCAGTGGGTAGTTTTAGACCAGAAAAAAAAGAGGATGACTTTGTTTTCCTTTACAGTTCAACCTCAGAAGAGAGGCCAGCCTCCAGGAAATCTACCTCTATCCAAACAGCAACATAAGGAACATAAAACAGCATCATGCACAAACACAAAGACTGCAAAACACTGTGGATTGAGAAGTGTCACTGAAAACATCTTCACAACTAACAGCTCCTGATTATCCCAAGGTTTATAATTTTGTAGCAAAGAGTTTCAAAATTTACCGTGATCCAGAAAGGAGAAAAACTTGTGTCCGTGAGAGGATTTTTTTTTTTTTAATCAAACTGAAAATAAAAAACCACCTACCTACCCACAGAGGCAATTCTCATACTGATCTCAGGATTTAAATTTCATTTAGTGCATTACTACCAACCCTGGAAATATGCAAAGGATCACTTGTTTTACTGCTGTAAAAGTCATCTGGTATGATATTCTGTGGTGTGAAATGGTCTCTATTTTGACCCTCAAGCCCACAAATTGAAGTGCCTGTCCTGTTAGAAGCTGGGGAATGGAGATCTGAATCTATATATCAACTAAAAACTCTCTTTTTCCTTCAGTGCACTTATGCAAACTTTTAAAAGTCTCCACAATTCAAAACAATTTAAAAATAAACTCAAAATATTTATTACTTCAAGAAAAGAAACACTCACTTGGCTGCAAATTTCCAGCCCTCCTTGCCATCAAACAAGACTATGCCATATGCAGTGGGGCAGCATACAAGGGAAGGGGGACTAAAAGTAATTTCAGCCTTATGACCGGATTCCTTTTTCTATGTGTCTGGAATCACTACAGTTAATACAAACTTGAACTGGTTTTACGTCAACTAATAATAAACCTGTTTCATTAAGACTGTACATAAAACAGACCTCACATTCCTAACAGCAGCTCTCCAAGGTAACCGAATCCACTTTATTAAAAGTGACTCACCTAGAGTTTAAAGGTGAGGTTGATCAGCTAGTGGGATAAATAATAGGATATGGGTGAGGAACCAGTGGGATAAACAACATTCAAGCAATGGAATAGTAGCAAGTATAGAAGAACACATTTTTTTTCACAAAAATTAAAACAAAAAAAAAAAAAGGCAAACAACAACATATTGAAATGATCAGAGAGCAGAGACACAGTAAGCATGAAAAAAACCAACCAAGTAATAGATGGACGTTACAAACAACCATATTTCCACAGCCTAAATTTTTTAACTCTTTAAACAAAAAACAGGTAGCCATGCTACCAAATAAATACTAGAGGTTATAAATAAAGGCTTATAAAATGTATTCTCTCAAAGTAGAATACCTACAATACTTTACCAGAAAAGCAAACTGACTTACCTCCAAAAGTCTGATATCCAAGATCATAAGCATCTCTTGTAAAGTCTTCATATATAACAACTGCACCACTTGTATCAACTTCAATTTCCTAATAAAATCAAATCCATAAATTAAAAAAAGCCATTTTAAATCCAGAAAGGCAGCATAAATTACTTTATTTCCAATGATCTATTACTTGCTATTTTTTAAACATGAAAATGAAAGAAAGTGAATTGAGTATCTCGTTGAACTCAGTGTACAAACACTTCTAGCTCTGCATCTCTCTATAATGCCTTAAAACCTTAGTGAATTATTTGTACAATCAAAATTGTTTTCTATCTAAATATTTTGACTTCCAATCCAGACTTCCACTTATTTGAGAAGGTGTTAATACCCTCACTCAAAAAGAAGGGAAATGCCATTCCAGTCTTGCAACATAAAACCAGTATGTGAAAACATATATACACATGCTTAGCTTACTAGTAACATTCTTACATAGTGTTGTAACTGATCTGTCTGAAGGAAGGGACTAATCTTCCAACCCTATCAGAGAACACCTTTAAACGCTGACCCGTTTTTATTCACCCTCCCTCCTTGATGTATCTTGTGTTTTAGCCATTCCTCCTCACTTCTGTTTATAGATCTTTGTAGCCACCAAAGCAGGTCACAGCTGCATGAGCTCAAGCTCTCTACCTGCGGCAACATGAGCAGTGTTCATGAGAGCTCTCTCGTTCATATTACAAGCACAGGTAGGGTCTACAAATACATCTCAAAATTCACTTTCCAGGTTATCTGCACAAGCTAGATCTTTCACAAAACCAACTGCCACAAAATAAGACTGTTTTAGATAAGGTAAAAAAAAAGACAAAACAAAATCATGTTCAGAAAAAACTTTTCTAGTTTAATGTTCAATTTGATAACTCTAGCTTAAGAAATAAGGTATTAAGGACTTAAGGTATACTATGCAAACTTCTCAAAGAATCAAAACATTTCCCAGTTCTGGGAGTCTTTACCTCTACAGCAGAATCCTGGTAAGATGTCTTCATGTCTATTAACATAAAATGAGAAACAATACAAAAGTGCTGTCACTGACAATTCATTTTAAGACAGTAAGATATTTAGGAAAAAAATCAGCTTGTTATGCAGGGAAGATTGTCTACATTGACAATTTATCTTAGTTTAGTAATACTATTAAATGCAAAATCAGTTATCCTTAGAAATATAAACTAAAGACTTTTAGAACCAATCAATCACCTATATCTAACTCCAAAACAAGAATTTCAAGGTTGAAAGGACAACATAATTTTGAGATATATTTTCATTCTTACAATAGATACCAACTGCATCAAAATTTCTGTTAGCTGTCACCCATTTTTTAGTTTTCAACTACACTATATTACTTAAGTCTTTCAGTTCAAGTTTCAGAAACTGTATTAAACTACTCAACTGATTTTCTTTCCCCTAATCTCAGAGTCACAGGACAGGCTGCATTCTTATATGCAATATATATTCCACTTCCTAAGGTAATACCAATATTATGTATTGGTCTTTGGATTGTGGAAATCAGTGAGAGGCATGAGACAACAAATTAGAAGCATTCTGTCTGAACATAGCTTAGAAAGACGAATGAACACAAGTACTGAAAGAACTTGCATGTGCATTTGAGAGACTCCTTTCAGGACTCTTGATGCTACAGTTAAGGGAACAGTTATGTAATACAGAGTAATGTAACCAGAATAACTAAACCAAAATCAGAATTTATGACTCAAAGTTTCTGCCAAATCTGTGTATTTGCCTTGCAAGCTATGAACTACGGCAACTTTAAACAATTTTCATGGGTGATTTGAAATCAAACTACATAAAATACTGCAGATTATAATTATCAGGAAATCAAAAGCATAAAAACTAAAATCTGACTGCTGTACACACTGTTCACAATATATAATACTTGACTTTACATTCCCACAAAGCAAGTAATTTATTCAAACCTCACTAGTGACTTTTTTCTCCAACTTTGACTGCAGTATAAAAATTTAACAATAAAATTGTAGAATATCTTTACGGAAGTAAAGAAGCCAAGCATCACTAATACAATTTGTAGTTTGTATTTAGAGTTTATCTATCTCATTTACTGTTGTGGGAGCAAACTCTTTCTGCCATTTTTGCAGTTTCCCTCTTTTTCCCTCTCCTCTTCACTCATGCCTTATATCTTTATTTTAACTGCATTGCAGCTGATGCACTACTTTTTACACCCAAAGAATTTGGACAGCAGAGCCCAGGCTCATGCAGGAGCACATTTTAGTACTTGTCAGGCATTGTCTCTTCAGACAACCTGAGCTCTGACTTTTCAGTGGTGAAAATTTGCCTCCAGGAAGTATCATCATGAAGTCTCAATGAGACAGTCTTCATGTCTGAAGATAGTCCACATATCTGAACACATCAAAATATTAAATATCATTTAACAAATTATCTTTGCAGTAGGAAAGTTAGACATGTCAATTCCTAAAATCCACTGTGGACTACTTGAAAGGTAGAAAATGAAGAATTAAAGACTAGCATATACAGCCCTCTTTCTGAATATTAAAATTAAGTAATTTCTAATGAATAAAAAAAAAAAAAATCAGTAAAAAAAATTTCTGACACTTGCTACTTACTAGGCGATTTTTTCTGGCTCAGCTTCAAAATGGGCTTTGTCATTTTGGGTTTCTTGATAAATGTCCCACCAGGTTTGTTATATGGCTGTGGTATCATTTTTCTTTTTATTCCTCTTGCAGCAACTGCTGCAGGACTGGGTTTGTTATGATAGTCAACGACAATTCCAGGTCTGTGCATTCCGCCAAAGTCTCCCATATGCTGAAAATTTGTGAAATCAAGAGGAAGGTATTAGTATACAAAAGCAATGTCAATAAAACAACTACTTGGTACAATATGACTGTGACCTTAACTAAAATCTGTGTTCTAAGAGCAAAATGCAGGAGGAATCTTAAGCTCCTGCTCTGATGTTTGTGCAATGGCTTTGTGGGTGTTTGTCCAGTAGAACTAATACTTATGTATCAACTGTGTTTCTGCTTATTCAGAACCATTGTCCAGGCAATGAACATATCTACCATATCTCAGCCTAACATCTTGCCTCCTCTCTTCAGATTCTCTAGATAATGAATTCCAAATTCCACCTCCTTCTGGGAAAAAAAGCAGACCTTAACTCAGTTTTCAACACTAAAAAAAACCAAAAAGCTACCTTGCTTTTCATCTTACGCAAAACTACATAGTAGTGACCTGAAAACTGAGTAAAGAAGGTTGCCCTGCATGGAATACTGATTAATTGAAGGAAGCCTAGTCTTTCTTTTATCTATCTTTCCACTGAATTCAATAAAATCAGAATTTTTCAGTTGGGCCTGGAGAGAGTGATACAAAAAAAATGCAGCGAATGAAAGACTAAACCTTTCCACTATTTCTAAAATTATGTACAGTCATTTGTGGACACTTGTTTATGAAAGTTACCTCTCTGAAGACACGGAATAAACGAGTAATCTGAAGAGGGGAACTTAGGTAGCTAGAATATTTTCAAAAGTGCTAACATACTTCTTGGTATTAACTTAATTACTTGATTAATAAAGGGCAGAAGAAAGCCCACAGACTGGATGAGTGACTTGGATAAGCAGAAATATATGTCTTTCCATTAGAAGAGAATTAATATTACACTGTCAAAAGAACATAAAAATAACTTCAAATCACTTATGAAAAGTATGACTTTTTTAAAGCAGATTTTAAATGACATTATGTACCAAAACAGGCACTTTCCATAATCAGAAGTCCATGCACAAGATCTCCATGTTAATTTATTTAGTTGAGATAGCTATAGACTGCCTAGCATGTAGATTTACATGAGACACAAATTTGACATGAAGTACACACTTGAAAATTTCAAGTTTGTTTTTTTTTAAAACAGACAGTCTACCTATTAAAGGTGCAATGCATTTTACATATGGTAAGTAGTCTAGCCTTCACATTCTCCTTTATTACATAAAAGATTAAAAGGATCAATTTCAAAAGCAAATTAAAAAAGAACTCAGTTGTAACTCTGCGCAAAGCTAAATGAGTTCTGAAAGGATGGCATAAAGGCTTAAGAATGTAACATTTTCAGCTTCACAAGCAGAGAAATGAAGATTAGAATCTTTTTCCTCATACCATGCTACATGCTGGCTAACAGCCATGTGCAAATCTGAGCTAAAAGTTGAATATGGCAACTACAATACTCAAGAATGATGCAAAGTAGACTTTGCGGAACAAAACCACCACACAAGTTAAGCACATAAAAGATCCAGTAAAAAATAAACTTCCTCTACACTTCAAGCTACAACAAGCTATACAGTTTAAAATTAAAGAATCACTTCCCAATGAAATACGGCACACTCAGGAATTTTAAAAGGTAAGTTACACCTAGAGGCACAGGCAGAAAGGTGTTCACTGAATATTCCGTGCATAAAAAAATATAAAGACTGAGATTATAAAACCAAGACAAAGGGACACCATCAACCTAAAGTTAGTACTTCTGCCAGGCTTAGGGATTTTTTTTTAATTCTCTTCTGCTGTATTTTTTCCCTTAGCTCACTTGACATCAATCATTACTTCCTCGCACTGATCCACTATTTTGCATACAGTTAATCATGCTGCTTCTTGGACACACACTTTTTACATCCTATACTGGAAAGGTATCCACTGAGAAGCACTTAGAACTTAAGTCTTCAAAATGAATACAAGCAAAAGAACTAGGCATACTGTGTGGAAATTGATTTCAATTCTGTGAAAGGACCTGATTTCAAGTTGATGATGCCCCTTTAACCATGCTTTAATTCTGCGAAAGAATCACTGTAACTGCTAACTACTCACCTTCGCCATTTTCTCCCCATCACCCTTCCAGTAAACAAGTCAGAGTAAGAATTAAGTTTAAAAGAAGACTTGATGTTTGATAAAACATGTACTCAACATATTAAAGAATTAGCTAAACTTTTCCCTTTACACAAACCAAAAACTGCTCTAGCGTTCACAACCTGCGTTTTATTTTTTGCTTATACATTGCACCTTTAACCTACTCAATACTTCAAAAGACTTTGAAATCAACTTTTACAATGTTCAAAAATTTCCCCACCAGCAGCAGAGATGCTAGTGTTTACAAGGAAAAATGAAAGTCCTTTTAATCCCTTTTAGACCAAACCTACTACTTTTATATTCACCTTTCAAACAAAATGAGAGATTTAACAAGCCTCATCAACTAGTCTATTACTCTTTACTTTCAGCAGAAAGAGGGACTGGGTTCTACTTGAAGACAGCTTCAAAGGGATAAACAACATTGTCAACCATGATAGTTTGCTTGGACAAAACCCCCACACTGTACTGAACAGTGCATTCATTTTAAAGCAGTGGTCTTGAAAGGGTTTAAAAGAGTGTCTAGTGAAAAGAATCTGAAAAGATTCTGTACTTACTCCTCGGCCTCGGCCTCTGCCTGTTGATGGTCCTCCAAAAGCATCATAGTTTCTGCTTCCAAATCCACTTTCAGGATAAGCAGGCGTTCCTCTCCCCCGAGAGCCTACAGGTGCAGGCTTCATATGGGGTGAAGAAAAACTGCTGTAGGAAGAGTAACTCTCTCTTCCTCTGTCCTCCATAAACCCAGGCCTCAATTTTGAACGGGAGTAAGGTGCTTCCCAGCTAGACCCGCCCTGGTTTCTACCTCCGAAAGAGTCAAGGCTATTCCGGTAGGAGTTGTCAAATCGACCACCATAACTACCTCCGAAGCGGCTTTGTTCGGGTTCATTATAACCATAGCCAGATCTGTACAGATCTCGCCCACCCAGAGAAGACCCGGAGTCGTAAGACTCATAAGGTCCAAACCTGGAAAAGTTGCACAGTGAGGAGAAAAAAAAGTAAGCTTACTAATGTTATACATTTCAAAAGACAAGTT
This sequence comes from Toxostoma redivivum, assembly GCA_013397375.1. Classification (NCBI taxonomy): domain Eukaryota; kingdom Metazoa; phylum Chordata; class Aves; order Passeriformes; family Mimidae; genus Toxostoma; species Toxostoma redivivum. The sequence continues at coordinate 1,374,715 of VXBI01005881.1, read as the reverse complement.
ATCAGTTGACATTTATCAACTAAAATCAATTTATTACTATACTGATCTGTACAGTTGTGTTATTGTTTAATCTTGATTAGGGCTGGGCAATTCACACTATGACCAGACAGAAAGCTATCTGAGCCATTTTTGCTACACACAATTCTAAAGTTCAGTATACCTGAACTTTGTTTACTTAAATTTTCAGCAACATTTATTTACTAAAACATTATTGGAGCCCAGCCCTAGTCTCACAAAAATAATCACCTGCAGACATTCAAAGCCTAGTCAAACTCCCCTCTCTTCAAAATCACACCCTCACAGTCTAACAGTTAAACAGCAGTTTAGAGGCGGCTTAGTTCTGAACTAAGGGGAAAAAAAAAATCTGGTTTTTTTAGTGGTACAGTTGTGAGTTCCAAGTACCCCACAGCTCTCATTTTAAAGGAAAAACACACATGCTCTTCCGTTCACATTTCTTCTTTCTGGATTTCTTTTTCCCTGGAAAATTCAGTCTCACAATCAAAAAAGTTCATGGTCTTCAGTGTATCCAGCTTTCACTTGCAGACCATTAGGTCTAGCAACTCAAGATTTTTAAAGTCTCCCCAACACATGCACAGTGGACACAAAAACAGTCCTTGGAATTTCAGAGTAAAGCAACAAGGAGCTAAAATTTTCAACTATTTATCAAGAGTTTGCTTTGCCTAGGATATGGGCAATGTCAGGCTAGAAATCAGTATTTGCAACTACTTGGAAGGGAAACACATTAGTGTCCCTGCAGGGTTATAACAGGGTGATTGAGCAGCTGGGAAAGACAATCCCTTAACTGACATAGTACAACCTACAAGAGACTCAACTTACTAACTATATCTACAGTAAACTGAATGCCTTCATTTTAAAATCTGTTCATGTCAGAAGACTCAAAGATACACAGAAAATGACACTAGAAAAAGTCCATGCATAACATCAGGTTACATAGCAAGAGACATTTTGGCGTTCAGTTGGTCATTCAACCTCCATCATATGCAGATTACTATATGGTAGGTACAGCTCATTCCCGAATCTCTGCTCAGACTTTTAAATCAATATTAATGTTCATTATTAAACAAGTTATACTTAACTAAAATGCTTAGTAGAACCGAGCAGCAAAGCACAATACTTCTCCAGCCTCCCTGTTTAGTATTGTCCTTCCCCAGTGGCACCACAATGACTACAGACAGGAACCACACAGTAATCTGGCAACAGCCAGGCAAAAATTCAAGGGCGCATACAAGAAAACCATCAATTATCTAAGTTTTCTTCCCATTTTATCTCCTCCAAGATAGAATCACTACTCTGAAAAGCATGCTTCTTTGAATACAATATTAAGACCTAAATCAATTCAGCTGCTCCCTACTGTTCTTACTTGAAAGAGCAAATAGTATCCTAGCATTAAATACACAACTTTAAGACCACTGCTTAAGAATTTTTAGTTTTAGACTAATCCATCTTACAAAGCAGCCCAGTACATGCACACAGTTTCATGTGTAACCAGTACCTTCCAATGAAATAATCTGGACATGACTTTCAGATTCAATACCAAGATCACTCGAGCACTGCACATTCAAACCAAAGAACACATAACCCTAAATGTTCCTTGAAAATGGAATGTTGATAGATTCAGTCTAAGATACTAAACCAATTAGGTCTAGTCTGCTAGGTCAGAAATGGTGTGTCAGGCCAATCAGCTACAAATTGCTAGACAATACTGAAAAACAAAACTGTGGCTATTTTCATTCAGACGCACTGTTTCGCTGTCAAACTTTTCCACAAAAATGCTGATTATTACAAGAATCTAGCACTTACAGTTTAGTATTTGCCAGTATTTATCAAACATGAAGACTCAGAAAGAAAATATTCATACAAAATCATAACAACATGCCTCAGGAACACTTAAGTTAGAAGAATTATTTAAACTTAAATTGGATTTGATCAATTCTTGGGACAACTGAAGGATTATTTTACCTGTTACCACCACCACCACCTCCTCCGCCTCCACCTCCATGACTCTCCATCCCATAGGATTGGTTAAGGTAAGAGTCCATGGATCGTGGGCCACCATAGCCTCCATGCCCATAATCCCGGTCCATGTCTAAAAAAAGAGCAGAAAAATGTTTAAAAAGAAAGCAAGCGAGAATTCCTATTAAGTAATCTAGTTTAAATTCTTACATAAAAGGTTTACTCTTTGCCACAGTGCTTACAATCAAAACACAAAATTGACAGTTGCAAACCAATTTTGACACTGTGCTTAGAGAAGCCATGTGTCTTTGTCATCATCTGAGCACCTCTTGACTGGAATCAAGTTCCTAATTTTTTCCAACAGTAGGTAACTCAGGATTTTTGTTCCATCAGCTGGAATCATCATAAATTAAATTAAGATAATTAAATTAAGATACCTGATGTAGAATATGTCTGAAGTTGTAGAGAATTAACACCACTTCCAACCTTTTAATAATACAAAGAGCTAGCAGGAACCTGCTCTCTCTATCCAATGCCCCAAGAAACCTTCACTCACATTGAGAGATCCTGGGTCAAGGTTACAAACTGTCAAGCTGCAGTGAAGCCTCTGTATATAGGCTACAGTCAAACAAAAGAATTTTCTGCCATCTAGCACAAAAAAAATCCACCCAAATTAGCACTGAGCTGCAGCTCACTAACTGCACTAAGATGCCAGCATTTCACAGCCGAACTGATGTCACTTCATGACATCTCAGTATCTTGTAATGAAGTCTGGCAAAAGAACCAACTTCCTCCTCAGCACTGGAAGGCCTATCTAAAAATTCTGGGCAAATAATCACTCAAATCTGAAGCACTAAGACAATGCTGCTAATCTGTGTAATGAGTCTGATCCACTGTCCTCCTGTAACATACACAATCTGCATTGCACTGGCACTCTGGAGACCAAAACTGCTTCCCAATACCAACCAACACCAAGATTTGGGTAATACCAAGAAAACCTAGCAAGTCAAGATCGACAGAAAAAGTAACACAGAGAAGGAATACATAATGAATACAGGAAAGATAAAAATAAAACCAAGTAGCTATTTACTCTGACAAGAGAGAGTATTTTATACATTTCAGTATCTCCACATGTAAACCACTGACTTTTCCAGGACAACTTGCTCCCTTGAAGTCATAAGAAGTTGTCCTATTTCAAGAAATACAGTAATTCTCTGTGCATATCATTTCACGAAAATAACTGTAGTACTGAAAACACGTATATAAATTGCATCTTGTTTGTACCTACTTCTTGTCAGCACCAAGTCATTGTAATTTACTTTATTGTATCTGTCAACAATGAGAATTCTGCAAATTATATTAAGCTGACTATATCACTTTTACATAGATATTCTTAGCATGCCTGAACAGAGACTCCAACACATGAAGACCTCATGTTGATTTTTATTTGAATGATCATAGGTACTTTCTAAAAAATTAAAGATGATACTTGTGGGAAAAGAAAAAAAATTCGAATACAGAAGTCACACTATATCTTTTCATATTCTGAACATACAATAGATTCAAAAACCAAAGCACAAAAAAACCTTTTCAAAAAATGAATCATGTAGCACCACCCATCAACTTAAATTGCAAAGAGTTACTGCAAAAAGAAATGGATGAGGCTTCTAATAAAAGCATCTAATGTTCCTCTCTGGTGTTTCTGAATTATTTGCCACCTAATGCAGTACATTACCTTCAAGACTGTATACATAAAGATGCAGACCAGCAAAAAGAGAAAATAGTCAAGAAAATAAACTCTGTTTCACAGAAATTAAAATTGACCGTGAGATCATCTAATCTCAGATCCAGGTTGTTATCTTTTTTTAATACAGGATAACTAATCAAAAGACGTTGACATTTTGAAAACTGACATACCTGACCAGAAAGTACCCAATAATTTTCTTTAGTTTCACCTGCTCCCTATTATCTACAGGCATTAAGATGGCACGAAATTAATGAGGTTAAGAGAATGGAATCAAGTCATCCAGCAAGGAAGAACACAACATATTGCCAGGATGCCCGCCACTGCAATGCAATTCTACTACAGCACAAGAAGTAGGGACCAGTGTCATGCATATGCCAGCAGTTCAGTACTGGAAAAACAAAAACTTTTGCATGCAAAGAAGCCTTCCCAAAAATGGTTTAAAAAGCATAATTTTGAAATATATTTTTAGTCTAAAATTTTTAGCATGAAAGCAAACACTAAAATACTATTTACAATCACAGGAAAACTTCTGCACACGTTCTCAACACTCCTTACTCAGTTAATGTTTTACAACATCAGCAGTCTTGCTATAGAGCTATGCCAGTCCCTAAATCCTCAAATCCCTGCTTTCAGGATATCCCCACCATCTCCTCCCTAAGAGTGAACAACTTATTCATCCCTTTCCAGACTCACAGCCCTGCATCTACCTACACTATAATATACTCACATTTGAAAATGGTTAACACAGGATACAAAAGGTAGACATGAAGAGGGATGATCACTTAAATGTTCTACTGTAAGAAACCGGATGGAGCAAATAACACACTAAAGAAGGATATAAGTCACTTTTCACAAAACTGACACACAAGTCCTAGAACTGAGTCACAAGTAGTAAGTTACTAAAAATTAACAGGTATTTAAGACAGAAACGGGATAAATCAACTGACAAGAAATTCAAAGCACATCAAACACAGACTATGGTTGGGAAAGTCCTCAAGCTGTAAACCAGTGAAGGCATATAAATATACCAAAGTATATTTATTTGTACTACTTGTTCCATGTCTCCAGAGATTTGCATACAGGATATTGGTACGGTAGGACAGACACTTTTGACCTGATCTACTGCAGGTGACCTTATGATCTCCTTCCAACTATTTCTTGAACTGTTCCACACTGCTGAGCAGTTAACCTATCGTTCCAACCACTGCCCTCCTGGTTCAGTCAGCAGCTGCACGCTTTACCAAAGATTTCTACATTTTATACTTCATGCCCAGAGCTTGATAAAGATACTGCATTCAAATTAACAAGTACAGTATTTCTTCAGGTATTAAACTTTACTCTGAAAGTATGTTCTCCAGACAGGCTTTGTCCTAAAAAAGGGGGAAACATACAAAACAACAGTAAATATTCATTTAGATAAATGAAAACAAAAAAGGAGTTTAGTGTAGTAACTGATTAATAATCACTGTCACCACCAGTAGAGATATAGAGAGGCTGCCTGTCTGTGCAGACTAAACATGAAATTGTTTCACATGCTGAGAGAACATGGATTTAAGCACTAGAGAAAAACCACAAGAAATTGTATTCCAGTATCTCAAACCGAAAATTCAGGAATAGTAGTTTATTCAAGTTTAAATAGTAACTGTTTATCAAATAAACCTTTGAAGAAATATTGTATCTCTGTATCTGTGAAAACTACAGAATTAAAAAGAAATTTAAAAACAGTGGTCCATATTTGCTCTTAAAGCTTAAAAATGAGAGTGAATCTCTGAGATGAAGGCATTATCAAAGCATCTGAAACAAAGAATTTATTAACAGAATAAATCAGGTTTTTGCATCTGCAACTTCTTGCATAAATGCCCTGTGGATAAATGAGCCATTGAACTTAAGTATGGAAATAGAAGAACTTGCAAAGAACAACCTGTTTTTTAATTTCATACTTGTACTGAAAAGAGAGAAGAAGAGCTACATCAAAGGTGAAAAAAATGTACTACCTCTAAAATAAAAAAGAATGGGATACTAAAATACAAGTTTAATTTACAAATTAAAACATTAATGTAAATGTATTTTTTCAGATGAATTAAAAGAAAAAGCCATATTTGGTGAAGAGATCATTCAAAATAGCTGCAAAGTAAATCTCAATAGCCAGTAAAGAAAAATAAAATCTTCCAAAGGAAAAGAACTACAAAGTAAACAAACACTAGATAAGACTCAGAATCTCTTGATACAACAAACTCCATTTAGAAGAAAAAGCTTTAGAGCAGAGAACATTGAAATCATATTCACAACATAAAGACAAGAAATCATTTTTAACAGTGTGCTCCATGTGAAGCAGATGAAAAGGCTAAGAAAATGAGAAATGAGAAAGATCTTGCAAAATAAATGATAAATTAAAGAAGATAAATTTTGACTACCAGAAGCTTAAGGGTCTGTTGTGCAATAGGAAGCAGTGTTTTTTCCAGGCACATTACATTTTCATAACACCATGCCTAGGTTGTTAGAATCACAACGTTGTCATTAGGCCATTTTCCCTTCCAGATTAAAAGTACAAGAGTTGCAGTAACTAAAACAACATGAATATTTAATAGTATTTTTGCTAATAATACTAACAATGTATTCTGAAGGGCATGTCAACTCTGGGCTCAAGCTGAGCTGACAGGAAGGGACAATGGTGCAATTACAGGAGTCATTAGACATACAACTAAAAGTGCTTCCCACTGGCTAAAAGTTTCCAACAGGAAGAAATCTGGCAAGAACTCAAATGAAAATTAGGCAAAGATGAGAATTCCCAACATCTACCCTCTGTTGCCTGCCTTCTAAACCCCCACAAAACAGCCTTCAGCCTCCTGTACAGAACCTGGCTAAAACAATTTTTATGCATGCCTCGCTCATGTACATACAATGTATAAACAGTCATGGTAAAAGTTTCAAGCTGCATATATCATAATTAAACTTTTTTATAGCTTAATTAATACAATTAAAACTATTATTACAGAGGTACATGAAAGGAACACTCTAATTGTACAATACACATTTGATTAGTTACTTCCCCTACAATGAGCCTGGATTCCTTTTAATATTTGTGTCATCAGATCTCAGAAAAGCAGGTTCTGGTTAACAATTACAGTGAATATTCCAATAAGATACTTAAACTGACACTTAAGAATAACCTTTCATCCTAAAAATCAAATGGACATTTAATTAAGAATCAAAACAGAAGATGAAAACACAAGGCAATATATTTAATTAATTTATTTACTATTTACTTATTAATTTTACTATGCAGAAAGATAAACACAAAATAATATAATTGGTAAAAAGAAAAGCTAAGACTCAAGAAATGTGTCACAAAAATTATTATATTGCAATCAAAGATGCATCCATAATCCAATGTGTTATTTCCATATAACAGCCAGCAAGAGTGTCAACAGATCCAACAGCAAGCATTTATTTGACAGGATCTGTAAATGAAGCTTGGATACAATATCAGTAAAGTGTTTTTATTAAGATCCTTTTAATACTTGCCCGCAAGCTGGCAAGAGATGTCAAAACATTTCTTGAGTCTTTTCTAAAATCGTAACCTTAATCATCGTACCAAAGTATGTGCATTCCTTTTTGATTTATCTATTTTTGACAGTGCGAAAACAAGAGATAGCTTTTTGGTGTTGACTTCAAACGTTTTTTTCTACACTCCTTCCCAAACTGTTAGTTAAAGTAAACTTTGGGGTGGGGTGGAAGAAAACCCAAGCAGTTACAGGCTCTGGTTCTCATAAAAAAGGAAGACATCCCTTCTTTTCAACAGAAGTAATAAGAATCAAATACAGTACTCTATAATATAGAGTATACTGGTTTATGTAAAAAAAAAGCATCATCTTAAAAAGTGTGTATTTCTACCCCATCCCCCATCCCCACTCATTTATCTCACAGTTTTTCATTTGGAACGTGCAGGAGTTCATGTTGACATGCCCAAGATGAAAATCAAGTCTCACTCCCAGACAGTTACAACTCCTCCAGAAAACAACATGAGCACTCAAACCATGTCACGCACTTTTAAAAACCCGTTTCCTTTTTTGTTTTTGTTAACACTGATTGTTCAGCCCCAACTCTTTTTACAGGTTAGACGTATTTATAGCTCATACCTGAGACTGACCCACTGGGCATGTTCACACCACAATGCATGGGGGTATCTGGGAATCTCCAATCTCTGTCTTCAGCTGGAGAGGATGGGTCAGTGAGAATGACTTAGTGCTTAGCAAGAGCTGGAGGGGAGAGACAGGGAGCCGCAACAAGAGGCGGCTCTCTCTCCTGTCGGATCTCCAGGCTCCTGACACGACCCCCTCACAGAGNCGCTGCCATTTTGAGACACGGCCGGGCCCCACAGCGGCAGCGGTGGCGGCGGCCGGGCCCTACCCTTGCAGCGGGGGCGCGCCCTCACCTTCCCCGTAGTCCATGGCGGCGGCAACGGGCGCTGCTGGCGGGAAGGTGGCGGTGGCTCCGGCGGCTCCCAATGGCGCCTTCCACCACAACGAGGCGAGGCGGGACCCGCGCGCTGCACGCACAGCCACGGCGGGCGGCGATTGGCTCGGCCGGCGCGTCACGTGACCGGGCCGGCCTGCAGGGAGCGCGGGCCCGGGCCCGCCGCGCAAAGCGCCGCGCAGGGGGCTTAACTCGACTGGGTCACGAGGGAGGCTGCGCGGCGGCCATTTTGAGCCCTGGCAGCCGCCATTTTGTGTTCTGGCGTCGGGCCCTGTCACGCTTGAAGTCGCTGCAGGACGAGAAGTGGCTGGAAATCCACACCATCACCCTCCCACACGTGCCCAGCGGGCCCTGGCGAAGTGGCTCAGAATAAGTTCCCCTGAAGTAAGGCAGTGCCTGGCGAGACTGAGCTCTCAGTGGTATCCCTGCAGCTGCACAGCCCTGTCCATGGACTTTGCTAGTTACCAGTGTGGGCTGCTGCTGTGTTATGCAAACCAAGTGGCTTTGCGAAATAAACCGTTTGTTTAAGAAATGCCATCTGTGATGCCCCCCCCTTTGACGGCCCTAACAACGCCAGGTTACCTAAGGAAGAAATTCTTTACTGCATGGATTATGAGACACTGGAAGATGTTGCCCACAGAAGCTGTGGATGCCCAGTTTTGGTGACACCACCCCTGGGCAGTGTTCAAGGCCATTTTGGATAAAGCCTTGAGCAACCTGGTCTAGTGGGAGGTTTCCTGGAGGGGGGTGTGAGTGGGTAGGGTTGGGATTAGATGATCTTTAAGATCCTTTCTAACCCCTTAACATGCTATGATTCAGTGATTCTGTGATGCATCAGTCCCCAGACAAAATATTTCATGTCTGTAACAGGATGCACTGAAACACTCAAAATAGCTGATGTTAAACACTGACTTCATTTCAGGTTAGTTGTGAGGTAACACTGCTCCTCTATGCAGCCAAAAGATTTGAAGAAACAGACTTCGCCCAGACACATGGTCATGCAAAAAATCCTCAACTACCTGTGTGAAGATCACAGGAGTATGCCACTCCTTAGAGTTTCTTTATGTCTTATACAACCTGAAAGAAACAAAAGAGAGGAGAAAAAAAAAAAAAAAAAAAAAAAAGAAGAAGAAGAAATATACGAGATGGTAATGAGCAGATCTGGTACAGAAAACGTGGGAAAATGAATGTCTCTGAGGACAGGCTGTGGGTGAACTTCAAGCACGATGTGACCGGCCAAGGTGAAGAGTCCAGATCAGGTTAATCTCGAGCCTGCGCCTGGCCAGGCACAGTTCCGCGGGCCGGGCTCTGGAGGGCAGCAGAGGCGAGCGCATGTGCCCGCGCCGGGAGACGCTGAGAGCACGGGCGGGCTGACAGCACGGGCATCCCGGCACCGCGGGCATCCCGGCAGCGAGGGCATCCCGACACAGCCGGCATCCCGGCACCGCGGGCATCCCGGCACCGAGGGCATCCCGGCACAACCGGCGTCCCGGCACCGCGGGCATCCCGGCACAGCGGGCATCTCCGCCAAAGGAACCCTGCCTTCGGATCTACCTTCCACTTCTCATCCAAACATACCAGAGGCTTGGGCAGAGTGATGGCTCCAAGGTGCAAATACCCTTCACACAGCCCCGTCTGTGCCCCCATCCCTCAACACCTGACCAAGTTTCTTGCACTGAACGTGAGATTCATACAGGAGACGTTTTCCTGAATGTCCGGGGCTGTACATCTCGTGTTTGCGACACAGCAACCTCTTTTCTGCAGCCTTTTGTGCCGTGATGGTCCAGCCTGAACTTCAGACTTGTCCTTGTGAACAGGCACATGAACCAGCATCTCACTGCTCTAAAGCTCTGAAGGGAAGAAATCATGCAGGATAGATAGATTTGTGATCAGTGCAGCTAATCGTTATTCAAAATAAACACAAAAATTCAGGAAAATTATTCATCTGAATCAATGGCCCATAAGTCTATCAAAGGTGAATGTTTTAGCAGTTTTCCTGGCACAAAACCTATTGAGAGACTCAACAACTGAAAGTCTCTAGTTGACTATGCAACTGTATGAAATTCACACAATGAAAAGCCAGCGTCCATAAAGGAGACAGAGGAATCCTGCTTTATTCGAATAAAGGGAGAAGAGTCCACTGGAGCATATGCCAGCAAGTTTTCCCTCTCGAGATTTCAGAGGGTGCAGCCTCCTTTTATCCTAAACTGCCGGCTGCAAGTTGCCCTCTTCCTTTCCCCATTGCTGAGGTACCAGGAAAGTACAGCCTCCCCAAACTGCCTACATATCCCTCCCTGAACCTGAAATTTTACACTGAACTTCAGGAAATCAAGCTTGTGCAGATCCACTTGTCTGTTTCAGAAGCCAAGCCTCTGGGCTCTGTAGCAAACCTGCTGCTTGAAGTAAATAGAAACATTAAGACCTGTTTCAAAGACACCCATACATTCACCCATCGAATTTTTTGTAAAGACATTAGCACATATTCCCTATCACAACCTGAGGGGACAATTGTTTAAAGGAGAGCAGGATTTATACTGAAGTGTCTGAGAGGGAAACTCAGAACAGGAGACTCTTTAAAATGATAAGCATTATTATGTGATATTTAGGCAAAAGGCCATAGACAAGGAAGGGACAGCTAATGGTAGACCAGGGAAAGCTAAAAAGATTGAGGTGCATTGGAAAAGGGGAATAAAAAGGACTGTTTGCAGGAAAGCAGGGTGCTGGGCAGTATGTTTGTGTGACTGAGCCCCATGGCTAATTGCCACTATCTGTCCAATCTTCTTTTCAAATTAGTTTTTATCTGTTTTTCATGCGATTGTGTCCTCTGTTCTGTGTCCACGCATATAAACTGATAATGAACTCCAAGCCAGTGGGCTTGATGAGTCACATGAGCAGTCTGGGAAGTGCTGGGAGACCCTTGAAGGATTTTTCCCTACACACACATCCTTAAAAGTAGGATCAGGCTGTGCATGCTGCCTGTGTGCATATTGGGGGTCTCTCACCAAGACTGAGAATGGGCAGAAGCAAGTCCAAGGCACCTAACACTCCTCATTCATAGGAAAATTATGCCAAAATACACTTTTTTGAATCTCTCCACTATTCTCCTAAAGCACATATGTTCTGTGACTAATCATCACCAACTTTACTCATTAAAGTATACTAGACTACCAAGAGTCATGGGGTTAAGCCTCTATAGCTTGTCATGTTAAAAATCTGAATTCAAAAAGTCAGAAGCATCCCCTGAAGAGACAAGTGATTGCTGAAATCAGTTTCATATGGACTTCAGGAGGCTCTGAATTGGGCCCATGCACATCACGTTAAGATTACTTAAAATTTGTATGCAACTCCCCAGTGTTCCTGTGAAAACTACTGCTGTCCTGCATGTTCTTTTATGGTCTGACGAAGTTATTGACAACAGAGGTGGTTGTTATGGGGACAGGCATCTGTCAAAGAAATGAGGGTATGTGACAAAGAGAATACCTGATTATAAAAAATTTTGTTTCATACAGAAGAGGAAATATAGCCCTGAAAACACAGAGGTTTATTTGGGCTTACAGTCCCAGAACCAGAAGCTCAAGGAGAAGAAACTGGATCTGGGGGAAGATCAAGACTACAGCAGGTGTAACATACAATTTTTTGGATTCAATACAAACAAGTCAGCAAAAGCGTATTATTTTAGACTTAATTATGATCAATGGGCCACTGTTGGTTTCAGACTTTTTAAAACAAAGGCTCCTTCTTTCCTCCCTGCAGGGCTCCAGAAAGGGAAAAATCTAAGCTAAGCAAAGTAAAACAAAATGGAGACATAAGAAAAAAGGGAGAACAGACCAGTATTGTACTTCATTTGTTCTCAATGATCAAAAACATGAATGTTTCAGTTCAGTGTAGAATCTCCCTGTGCAATCACATTCTGCTCTTGTATTCATGTTCTACTGCTTCCTTGGGTTTGTTTTCTCAGGGGGTGTTTTTTGTTTTGGTTTTTTTTTTTTGTTTTTTTTTTTTGTTTTTTTTTTTTGTTTTTTTTTTTTGTTTTTTTTTTTTGTAGATTCTTCAGAGAGTACAGGGATAAGAGAACAAGGCGTGATTTTTTCTAAGAACAAACAGCAGCACAGTTACTGTGAAATACGGATCTTCTGCAGTTCAGTACTGTGATTACGCACACTCTCCTCCTCTTCCCAAGTGCTGTGTTTTCCTCTGCCCTTTCTTTTAAATCATTGTCTAAAACCTAAAGAAATTCTATCAAACAACTATCAATTGCTGCTAACAGTGGTTAGCAACCAAGTACCAACAATCATGGAGGCCTAACACTAGCATAGTTTAACTGCAGTGGAGTTGATTTACATCTCACTGAAAATAAGGGAGAGGGTTCTTCTGGCCTTTGTGAAAGCATCTATTAACCCTGTTCAGAGCAGGTGTGACTGACATAAATGTTTAAACCTACAGGAGGGCATGTCTCTAATAGCACCTCTGTCCAGTGCCATTAAAGCAGTGTTCAGATGAGGGATATATATATACCTAATATTTAATATAGATGTCCACTGACACTTGACATTTTCAGGAAGTAGCCTTCTTTGCATTTTAGGATAATGGGGAGTAGGGCAGGAACATGAAAATTACACTGATTCTTTCTGGAGCATGAAATCTAAACCCCTTTGTTTCTTCTCAGATATTAACATAGAAGCAAATCCTTCCATCCCAGCTTCACAGAAGAACCATGGTAACCATCCAGGGCCACACTGATTTCAGGGCTCTTATGTCTGTCATTGCAGCATAAATCAGAGCCATAATATGGATTTCCAAAACTCAAATATGCTCTCTAAATGTATATATTGAGACCACAAGCATAAAAGATGCCCTAAAATTCAGCAGGAGGGAGTGGAAACAGCCTAATGCAGAAACTAATCATGTTATCCTTTCCACACTTAGGAACACTTAGTATATAGATTAAAAATCAATTAAACTTTAAAAACTTCTTTATGTAGCTCCTTTCGAGAAGCCTTCAAATGTGCCATAACACAGACCTGCTGGAGCTTGCACGCTGGATGGCCCGGCTGGAGCCTCATCAGCATCCCACCAGCAGCAGTGGGGACTTGTCAGTGATAGTCATTGCTGTAACTCTTGGGCCACAGTAGAACACTGAAGTGAGAGTAACAAAATCCATCTCAGGGTTTGGTTTGATTTTTGGCATGCTTGCCAACAGCTGGTTAATTGGGAATAGAGAGAGGATATCAGCTTCATTATGACACAGCCCTAGAGGAGAAAGGATCTTTGCAGAACAACTTTCTAGTAATTGTCAAATTATTAGTGAAGTGCTTTACTTTTCTTGAATGCAAATAGAAGAAAATAAGCGATTATGCTTATTGCTTTTCATATCTACAGCTTACTTTTACTTTACACTCCTTGGAGCGCAGCTCTAGTTCCAATCACACAGAAAAGTGCTGCAAGAGGTGTGTGGGACTCTGGTCAGGCTGTTTGCCCTATGGCCTCCACACTGGGCAAGTCAGAGCTGTGTAGGTGCCCTTAGCAGGGACAGAACTGGAACTGTCATTGCTCTTTCCCTCTCAGCCAGCCCACTTATGTCCTGGAGCATTTCTTCCAGTTGCTTATTATATTCCCATTTGCTCCCATGTTAGAGGTACCTGTGCCATACCCCTTCCTAACTTTCTCTTTCCTTAAAAAGGGCCAAACAAGACAATAAACTAACACAAACATACATACTCATTGCCAGTATTTTTCAACCCTTCTGTACAGGTAATTCTGTATCAGAAAGAGCACAAACCCAGTTCCTTTTCTTCCATGCTGCAGTAGGCTTGGATGTGGGTTTCCTACAGGAATTGTTCACAGAGGTTTGGGACTGCCCATGCGCCTGTGCTTCCTTCCTCAAAACTGCCATGAAGTCACAGAGACTTTAAAAATACACTTAAAAAAGAGAGGGGGAGAACAAAAAAAGGTTGAGTGTGTATATATATTAACATTTGCAGGCCACTTTGTGAGCCTTTGCTCTTGAATTTTATTCTTGCACTTTTCAGTGTGACTGAGCAGTATTTTTTCTCATTTTTAATGTATAGCTTTTATTGTTACTTAAAGCTCAAGTTTTCATGCTCTCTTGAGTCAGACTGCAGAGATGTACAGCAAACACTGTTACAAGAGTTGTGATAGAATCACCAGAATGTCAGCATATGATTTGACATAACATTTCACTCTTTTTTTTTTTTTTTCTGTGTTTTCAAAGTACTTCATGCCAGGAACAATTTCCACATGGCCTGATACATCCTGCTATGGGAGCGCTCAGCATTTTTTCCCTTGAATTGTGTTGTATTGGTGACTATTGCCACCAACCTAGAGGACCTAAAGAGAGAGAAGGACCTAGAAGGATTTTTCCTATAGTGCAGGAAGGGAAAATTGCCCTGTGTTTTTGCTGGGTCTGTGATACAGTGTGTACATCATGGAAAAAGCGTGTAGAACACAGACAGTCAAACTTTCATGTAATCGTTTATTTCCAGGTTACTGGCATTTTATAGGGAACTGCTTGATAGTTTTATGAAAACAAGGCACATATGCAAAACCCTCTAAAAAGTGTAAGAGAAGAAAACAGCTGCAGCTTCTTTCTCACACTGCATTCATGCTTACATCCCATGCACTTCAAGAATGACAGAAGTTTCAGCAAACCCTTTACTGTTCAAGGCTCATAAAACCTACATATGCTGCACGTTTCTGTATCAGATTTGTGTATGTAGTACAACATGAAAATTTAATGCTGAAAATAAGAATTGTCTGTGCTTCCCATTTGTTTTGCTTTGAATTAATCTACAGTAAGGAGCCTCACATACAAATATTGCAGTTTCTGTGAAATGTCAGATGATTACACACTCTGGTAACTCAATAATTGTGCTGGTAAACTCACTTTGGAGCTTTGATCGGGATAGGTTTGTTCTCTGCAAAAGGTGACTGCTGTGCCACCATCCACATGTCAGCAGCCAGGGCAGCAGCTCTCAGGGTGTCATGAATATGAGTGCCTTGGCACTGATGGAGGTCTCGCATCCCCCAGCTCTTCCCTGGGAAAGAAACTTCACTTTATGATCTGAAAATGACTTGTGCCCTAATAACTCTGCCTGCTCTACTCTGCAGTGCAGCTCTGCCTGCCAGGAGACAGCTTCTTCTGCTCAGGCCAAAGCAGCTCATGCAGAAAATTATAGAAAGCATCTGCTCATTAGCAGCTTTTCCTTTTTCCTCCTCTTGCACTGCACTTGTTACTCTGGGTCTCAAGTCCTGGCATGAATGTAGTGACACTCTACAGAGCTTGTGCATATTCATCAGTATGAGTATCGCAGTATCTGTCAGTATTTCCTCCACATTTGAGAGCACTTTGAAAACAGTGCTGACTGTCTCTCAAAAATCCTCGTGAAACATGGATTTCACTCACATCTGTGCTCCAGGGTCATATATTTGCTGGGCATGTGGTTCTAGCGAGATTCATCATCTGTGGTCCCAATCCAGAAACACTTTAAGTGTAGATAACCTCACCTAACTACAACTATAGGTCTTAATGTGCACGCACAACATGGTTTTTCTGCACAGGTGCATGATTTCCCCCTTTTTGAGGGTTTAAAAAATCTCATTCTTTGATCCAGTTTATGTGCAGTCACACAAGTAACTGAATCAGCACTCCAGAAGGGAAATGAGAGAGGGCAGGAGTGAGTATTGTGGTGATGGGGGATTTAAAGGCATGCTCCCAAGGGACATGTACTGCTAGGTTAATGGATTCACCTCCTTCACTGCTGAGATTCCCCCGCACAAATCCCAGAAGTATTCTAGGTAGCTCTGGGAGGGAACTGTGAAGATTTGTATTTTAACCTTCTAAAAGATGTATGTTAAGCATTCTGTGACAGAAAGGTCAAATCAAGATACAAACAAATGAAAAGCAAACAAAAAACACCTCCCCCCATACACTCCCCTCTCCTGTCAATGATTCCCACCCAACTCAGTAGTCTCCAGACATGGGCACTGGTTAACTGGTTTTGTTATGGGCTCTGAACTAGATCCAACCTGTGGCTGAGGTTCTCTTCCTCTACACCTCTCTTCCTTTTTCTTCCTGCCTTCACAGTCATGACTGCAGCAACTACAGGCAAACTAACAGAGCTACAGTGTGAGGGATATCTGCTTATCTATTTTTCTATGAGAGGCAGTAACCAAATGCAAACATATACATCTAACATAAAGTTAGGCCCAGAGACCCAGAACACCAGGATTAGTGTTCCACGAAGCAATGGGCTTGCCTTGCCTCCTGCAGCATTCCTGCACACAAGATACCAGGCTTTGGAAATGTATATACCATGGGCAAAGCCTCACACTGGCCCCAAGCACACTGGGTGCTCAGCTCACATGCACGAGCAAAGGGCAGTTCAGGCTCCATGTGGGTCAGAGTCCAGGTGGGACTTGGCTGCCCCAGGAGCTGATGTGAGCTAGACTGGCTGTAGCTTCATCCTTGTATTACACTCAAGAAATTTTTCCTGCATTGTGCTTTTTCAGTGGAATTTGTATGCAGAGCCAAAAACTGCCCCACAACCTCCCCAAAAAAGTGTGATCCACCAGGTGGCATTTGAAAAGGGCCATCCTAGTGTCTGTCCCCTGGAAAACCCCTGGCTCTACCAGCAAGATTCTCTGGTGGCAGTGCTTCTGGAGGTGGAATCCTGTTCCAACAGGCATTCCTAGCAGATACCCATACATTTATATTATCTTTTCAATGTTTTACTAACAAACACTTTTAATTTACTCATCTATAACAGGCTTTCAGTATTACAGGAAAAAATGGTTTCTGTGTTATTTCTGGAAGCTTATATACAATTTTTTCCACTTTCTCCTTTCCTCTTGGTACCACCTCCCTTTGCATAATTTCATTAAGATGTATAAACTCTCCAAGATATATACCAGGGAAAGGAGAGCAAAAGCAGCAATAACAGAAAAAAACACCAAAATATCACTTTCCATCCAAGTTACACAAAAAAAAAATTGCAAAATTCCTTGGCACCAGAAGCATGGGAAATCAGAGCCACCTACTAGCCAGTGAAGGTGGGGCTCCTGTGTGCACAGTCAGGGCTGTGCCAGCAACAGTAGGAGAGATGTTTTTATAGACATCTGAAGTAGAAAGTCTCAAGACCCTTTGCTGACATCCATACCACTGCTGGTCAAACCAATAAAAGGCAGCAGCACTGGAACTGTGCTGTGATCATACCCTGCCTTATCATGTAAGTTCAGCTCAAGTGAAAAGGTCAGAGATCTCCATGTATTTTTTTAAAACACAGAAACCAAATCAACCTGCTGTTAAATATGAGACACCTAGGAGATCAACTGTAGGATGTAGGGTTTTGAATTAAAACTCAATGTCTTCTTTGCCTGAGGATCTAAGTAAGAATAGGAAAAAATAAAATTAAAGTTGTTTATGAAGTCTTATAGCTGTGGAAGGTCTGATTCCTTCAGCAAATTAAAGAAATTTGTAAGCTGAGCACAACCAAGGTAGTTCCCAATCTGCCCAGGATTCTTCCAGCCTAATGAGGGCTGTACCAGAGCAACTGTGTCTCCACGAACTTTCACCAGTTCCCTGCTAAAAGAAGATATATAAGCTATTTGTTCAAAGCTACTCTCCAGATGCTCTAAGTCACAAGAAAAGCAAAGCTATATATCAGCAATCATCAATTCTAGCTCTGTATTAAATCGATACACTCGCCATTCATAGGAATGAAAATGAATTGATGGTCTTGGATCTTTTCCCAGCAGGCTGGTGTCCACTGCTCCATGCCACTGGAATGAATGCCACCATCTGGCTCTCTTCTTCAGCAGAACACACAGAGCAGAGCAAAGGAGTGAGCTCTCTTCTCAGCTCCCTGGGTAGCTCTGGATCCAGGTGCCAGGGCAGGGCTGACCAGCCAGGTGCTCACTGCTATTTCCCTGGCTGAGCCAGATCAGCACAGACAGGGGGACAACATAAAGACTGGAGTTCCTTCTCAGCCACGAGCATGTTTCTTTACCTGTAACTCGTGTCTTTGTAAATATTTATCCCCAAATGGCATCTGAAGATCCACATTCTATATGGTGTTTGTATTTCCTCTTGGTATGCCTGGAACAGTGAAAATCAATAAAACAAAGGCAGTTTCACTTGCAGGAGTTTGAACCCATGGTGTTTCCCCAATAACCACCCCATACACAGTGCTTTACTACTTAAGAGAACTGCACCAAAGCAAAAACAATGCAGGTACTAATTCTGATCCTAGAGCTTGTAAAAAGATACTTACAGAAGCTGAAGGACTGGGTTGTACAACCCTTGCAGCACTGAGCACTAACCTGAGCACAACTAGCCCATTGAGAAGGCCTGGCACAGAAATGTTCCCCACAACTCTGTGGTTTCAATAAAAGAACAAATTAGTTAATGAAGGATGGCAGCATCTCCAAAATGGCCCTGAATTTTGGAGAGTGGGGTTTTTTTCTGATAAAGTTAGCATAAATGTACAGTAACATCCTTTCAGGAAGTAAATGTTCCCCACATACTAATAAGGGGATACATTAGAATGGTTCCTTCAGATGAGAAGTTTTGCATTAGATTTTATTATGGAGGAGGAATTTAGCCAGAATTTTTCCTGTTTCAAATCAGCAGTAAAAAAGAAGAAACCAAAACAAAACCTACAGAGAGGAGAAAATAAAAACCGCAGATACTGTTGTCAAACTTTTAGCAGGTTGAAATCAGAGCTACCATGCACAATGGCTCAAATCTGCAGTTTCCAAAAGAAGCATCTGGAAAAAAACAAGTTTCAATTAATTTTGAATGTGAAGCCAAAGAAATTCAGAACAAATGTTTTGATAAAAGGAAAAAGTCCTTTAAGAGGGGTTAGAGCAGTTCACCTCTACCCCAGTTAGTGATGAAGCTCTGAGAAGCAACCCAGTTTTTTAGATGACTGTTTCATTGGAGCTCATTTAACCATATGCTTTGTATGACAGAACTTCAGGAGGTGAGCAGTGAAGAGGCAGAACAGCCCTGTGAACACTGAACTGCAGGATTTCTTTGCTTTCTGTGATGTGTTAGGACCAGTTCCAAACTCCTCATAATCATTGCATTAATCTCACAAGCTGTGCCTCACTTCATTTCTGCAACATTAGAAACAGGAAATTTCCATCCCCTGGCCTTTGACAGCTATTGCCTTTGTGCAAAACCTCACAGAACGAAACAAGAGCTGCATCTCCAAATGTTGTGACTGCTCCAGGAGACAGTAAGAGTCTCTGGCTGCTCAGTCTGAAAAAACCTTTGCATTTGTAAGTCATCTCAAAAGAGCTCCAAAATGGTTGGCTCATTCTGCCCCAAAATCATCACACCCCTCAGCAACCCCCAGCATGCAGGTGAGGTGGAGGAATCCCGTCTGGGCCCTTTTGTGGACAGTGCTCTGGAGAGACAAACTCAGCAAAAGCCAGGTACCAGCCATCCATCTCTTCCTCTCCATGTGTCAGACCAGAGGGAACTGCCTATCTTTAGTACAGAGCAGGGAAGATGGGGGCGTCTGGCAGTCCCTTCTCCACCTGTGTGAGCAGGAGTAGGACTCAAATATCCTCTGCAAGCAGTGACTGAAGTCCCATCCTTGTCTTCTGCACAGGAGCTGATGCTGGAGCCAGTCCTGGAAGGCCATACAAGCTCAAATCACTCAGGAACCAGCAAATGATGGAGCAATATGCAAGCAGCAGAGGGGAAAGGGGTCCTGCCATGGAGGAGCCCCCAAACAGGGAGCACGTACCATTGTTTGGGTCTGTTTGTGTGACACAAGCTAAGAAGTATCTATCAAAGGCTGTGGCTTACACCAAGGAGTAAAGCTTCTCCCCTCTGAGCAGATGGTGCCTATGTGCCCAGATAACACCACTGGCTGGTCTGGAAAAAGCAAAATTAGTATGTGCTCTGAAGGATGGACAAAAATGAGACAGAGAAGGACAGAGAATTTAGCTTTCCTGTCACAGAAAGTTATCCCAAGCAGCCTGTAATAAAGGTGTCAGGATGGAGGAATTGAAGCCATGCCTGAGGCTAGCAGCCATCCTGTGTGCTCTGCAGCAGGAGCACTGCAGTTGGGGTGCCTCCTGATAGGAAGAAGCTTTCCACCAGGCATTGGGTGGGAGAACCTCCCCTCCTGACAGCAGCCAAAGGAGGTGCTGCAGATCACAGGGAAATCAGGGCAAAAGCCAGGGCCATGCTGCAGCAGAGGTGGTTTCCATGTATTTGCTAATCTCCTGCTCCATGGGAGGTCTCTCCCATGAACTTCCTTTGCATCCTCTTGAGACTAAGAAAACTCGTATCATCCCCAATATCCTGTAGCAAGGCAGTAAACCTCCTAAACAGCACCATAGCAAAATACTTTTGTACTAAAATGTGTTGTTTTTCTTCCCCAAAAAGCGTCATTCAGAGTTACTGACAGGAAGAGACAACCCTGCAGGCAGTGGGGCTGCTGAGGGACAATGATCTTGGGGCTCAGGACATTTTTAACCCAAGTCCTTGTGAACAGCCCAGCCCCACTACACATCACAGCAAGGGAAATCCATCCCAGGCACCCATCTGCTCTACTCTCATACACTGAGGAGCAGCAGCTCACACTGAGCCCCATTAGCTGTTAAGCACTGGAAATGCTATGGCCAGCAGGATAACAAGTGGTGAACCAGCATCTAACACTTTTTTCCACATCACACAGGACTGATGTAGTTTTATAATACCCAGTGTCTAGTCCAGTTTGTACCTGTCCATTCATCCTTTAAGCTTCTTTGAACTCCAGTCTTGCACAGAGCTAATCACACCACCACAATTTTGTTAATAATAGCAGCAGCCCTTCAGGCTGTCAGGAGCATGGATTGCTGCTTAACCAAACCTCAGCGATGCCACATCTCTGAGTCCCCTCCACTGCCTGCCCCTTGTCAGTCTGGTGAGGAGAGAGCAACAGAATGTAAAGCTAAAATGTTCATTTTTGGAGCCTCAGAACCTCAACAAGGCTGTTCAGTGTTTCACAACCCATGCTGTCTGCTGCGAGCTCCTCTGGGGCACTCAGCAGTTAGAAGCCCTATAAAGAATGCTAAAAGCATTTAATTAAACAAATATATTCAGAGTTAAAGATGTTGCTAAGGATGATCAATGCAAGAACAAACACAAACAAAGCTCCACAGGCACAAGGACCTGTACACAGGGCAGAAACCTTGCCTGCCTTCCTTTGAAATTACCTTTCACAGTGGGCATAATTCTTCTGTGGGGTAAATCCTTCAGAGACAGCCTGGCTGGGAGCATACCTGCTGTTCTGGGATAGATGTGGCCAAGATTCACTTGACTTCCTGGCAGGGAGGAGAAAGGCAGGTTTCAAACCATGCTGTAGCTGCTGTCTACATGATTATTTTACAGTCTTTTAATTACTTCAGAAAAATGTTTTAATTAAGACCTCTTCTGCAGAGTTCTATTTCAAAACTGCAGCTTGTCAGCTTTACTAGTCCTAAACTGAAAGAAGAGGAGGTCCCTGAGAGAGGGCATGCTAAAGCTCCTTTGTGCAATGTCTATGTGGCTGCTGGAGCTGACCTGCCTTGCAGACATGACACTGAATCACTGGTATTTCAGATCAACAGCACCTGGGGAAAACACCCCTGCTCTGGGTGAAATCTGTGGTGAGGGGAACATGCACTCAGCCATGAGCAGCTCAGAAGGTCTGAGGAACATTCCCAAGTACTATTATTCATCCACACAAGTGCTGACTCGCAGGGACAGTGCCACTGCACACACACTCCATTTTAAAGCCAATTTACTTAACTGGATTTTAGTACAAAGAGCTAGAAACCTATCTCATTCTCCTGGGTCAGATCATGCTGGCATTTTCTTAGGTCTCAAATACACAAAACGATAGTGACAATGAACAATTTACAACCCAGGCCTTTGCCTTTTGTTAAGCACATTTCACAATTTCAATAGCTTAAAAGCCAAGGCCTGAAAGGCACCTTGTTTCTATCCCTGCTGTGCATTGCAGCCCTACAGATCTGGGTACATTACTCAGAGTCTCCACTTGGCAACATTTTACATCCATAGGACATTCTTGCAGCTACAGTGTGGGAAGAACTCCACAATAAAGCTCGCATGATAGGTAATAACCTGGAGGGCTTGGAGATCAACCCCCCCCCAGAGCTCAGAGAAGCCAAACAGCAAATGAGGGCAGCAGACCCTGTGTAACATCCTGCCACTGCCTGACCAGCAAGCAGACCAAAGGCACCCTGCAAAATGGCTTCTGAATTCCCTTTCTGTGGAGGGCACCAGAAGTCGTGGCTAGATGGAGGGTTGGGCAAACCAGACATTGTGTGACCCTGTTGCTCCTGGGGAGTCTCCTGCTGGCTGTGTGTCCATCCTCAGCATCAAGGTTTCACACTGGGAGGCTCAGCCCACGTCCCACATCCCATTACAGACACCACTATTTTATCAAACTTGGTAAACTGAGAGGATTGAGAGGAGAAACAGGAGTTACAAACCACACCCAAAGAAGAAAGAAAGGCTGAAGGAAGAGGTTTAACCCAGGGCAGAGAGAAAAAAAGGGTAGACAAGAAGCACTCACTGCAGGAGAGGCTGTGACAATCACCAGGTGTTTTCTGCATCCCCTTTGAACAGGGTTAGAAACACCCAACCCAATTTCCAACAAAGATATGGTAGGCTCTTGAGAAACAAACACTGCAGGAGCCATGAGGATGCATATGGAAAATGCAATTTAAGGATGTTTTGGCAACCCTTTTCTTGGATGGCTGCAAGAAGAACGTGGTTCCCAGCAGCTGTGTGAGCTGGAAGGGGACAGGACCCTGCCTGCCCCAGCACTTTCGTGCAGCAGCCCTGGAATGGAGGCTGGGAGCTGGTGGGGAGCTTCAAGCCCTGCTGTGCTGGCAGAGCTCTGCCCCACCCGGGTATCTCCTGCCAGCCAGAGCAGGGACAATCCCTTCACAGGGAAGCTGCAGCTCCCAGATTAGACTCTGGCCCCTGGTAGTGCCAGGGTTTCCCTGCAGAGCACGCAGCACGGCAGGGGTGCAGCTCGTGGTAGGACCCTGCTGGGGAAATGCCAAGATGAGCTTATCACAGACACTTGCACAGGAGCAGGAGAGGAAGGACAGCATGTAAGCAGCCAGCTGCACAGGCACCCTGAGGCCCTGCTCTGAGAGGCAGAGGGACAGATGTGAAGAGACAAAATAGAAAAAAGAAGGCAAAGTCACAGTGCCCTGAGAATTTAACTTGGCTCTAGGCAGGAGCACCTGTAGCTTGCATTCCAGATTTTACACTATACTTCTGAAATTTCAAGCCAGTGGTGGGGGCTCTACCTCTTCTCAGAATCATTTATTCCCTTTTTCTCCCACTCATTCTGCATTTCCTCCTATTATCACAATCTCCATCTTTCAGAAACATCGCATGTTTCATTCAACAGTACTTCCTTTAGTTTGTGGTTAAGGGCACACTCTTTCTTGTATGGCATCTCCCACAGATGCCTCAAGGACAAGTGAGGTAAATCTGGCTTCCCCAGAAGAGCAGACCCTCCATGGGGTGCTGGCAGCAGCCACAACACCCAAGAGCTTCTCCCACCTCACCTCTGCCAGAGCACCTCCAGCAACACTGGAGGTTAGCCTGCCTGCCCCAGGCCACAACTTTGGCTCTGGAGTTGCTGCAGCATGGTGTTAGGGAAAATGGTTTTAAAATCCATTTTTCCAAATCATGTGAAGCAGCAAAAATACCCAGAACTGGTTAGCAGAACAGCAACATGTTCATGCATCTATTCCTAATGGTCTACACAACCCAGTCCTAACTTGAAATTTTATTGTTTATGGGTACAGCACGTTCATTTTATGGGAACAGACCTGCTCTGTACTGGAAGACTTCCTGCAAGCAACTGTGGTGTTAATTTAGAAGATGGCTTTCTTCCCAAACAGTCATCATTAAACCAGTAACCCTGTGTTACCTCCAGCATCAAGGGGCACTGTGCTGTAGGAGGCAAGACAGAACAAAGGTCCCAGCGATAGTAATTGCAAAAGGGCTTAGGGGTTGTTCTCTTCAGGGAAGGGAGAGGGATGCAGACTGGCCAAACTCCAGGCTGTGTGGTTTTAAAGATCCTCACTTGAGTTGTATTGTGTTAATGTGCAGCATTACAGAGCTGCCACTTCTGCACCCATTCCTGGCTGAGCTACAGAAACTATTTTCAGCATCTCAGCCAGAAATGACATCTCTCATGACTTTTATCGTGGAATGAGTGCTTGTTTGTAATCAGCTTGGAAAATCTGTTTCTGAGCTTAATTCTAAAGCCTCATCTTTGCTACAGAAACAACTGCACTCAGTGACACAGCGTACCCTCCCTTGAGCAGCATAAGGAATGATTTGCTATCCTGGGAAATTGGTCACAGCATAAACCCACAGGGTTTTGCAACCTCAGTGTTTGATGCCTTTGGTTGAAGTGCTGAACACACTGTATAAGCACAAGCAGGCAGCCTGAACTGGGAACACTTCAGTAGTGCTGAAATGCTATCATGTGGGTAATGCTGTGAGTTAATCATTAGTTTGTGCAGTAATTTTATCAATTCACAGAAGGAGGAGGCAAGGGATTAATGCCAGGGTCAAAATCACTACAGAATTTGTCTCAAATATTTCAATTTTGGTAACCTTAAGGATCAACTTGCATGTTCCTACAGCAAACTTGCTCATGAAACTTTTTATTTAAATGCCTTCATAAAATGTCTTTCTGAAGAAACAAAGCACCCAGGCTTTGCAAGGCCAAGGTCTCCAGCCTAAGACAAGGCAGAGCAGTCATGGATGCACTGCACTGTGGTTGGCCCTGCTGTCACTGGAGAACACAACTGTCAGCACTGTATCTGTAACTGAACTGATGCAGGCTGTCCTTCAGGGCTTTTTTTTCAAAGGAATCCTAAACTTCAGTCCTCCCAAGCTGCTCAGGATGCAACATATCCACACCTCTGCAAGTAAATAGGTCAATATATTTCTAACCATTTGGTTTGGCTTAAACAGAGCATTAGCAGTTGTCTTGCTGTTTCTACAACATGAGATGATAAAGTAAACAGCTTGTTTAGAGAGGCTGGAATTTCCATCACTGTCTAACCCATCCTAATATTGACAAACATCTGGCAGGAATGAGTTAGGGAACCTTATTTCTGTTTGAGGCAGGGCAGCAGGCTTAAAGACATCCTGAGATATCTTCTAGTCCCACCCAGACTGATGATGATTTGCTGTCGAAATTAAATTGTGCTGGGATCACACGTTAGAAACACATTGACAGGGCTTTGCCATGCAGCTAATGATGACACTGCCTCTGCCTCTTGAATCTTTCTACATGACATAATTTGTGTTTTTCATAATCATTCAAGCATTTTACCTCCTTAAAGAACCTACACCTTATAGACAGGAAAGTGTTTTCAATATCCTTTACCCTAGGTGAAGAGAAGGCTGTATGAAACCTCCAAGTAGCTCTCAAGTCACAGGCTTAGTCCTCCTTGCTGTGGACAGAAAAGCAGTGCCATGGTCCATAGTGGTTTTGGGGACAGTTGTTGCACAGAAAATAATCCCATCACACTGGGTGACAGCTGCCCAGATAAGCTCCCCTCAGCCCAGTGCCACTCTGCCTCGTGGCTCTGCTCCCCTCACCCCACTGTGCCCCGTGGCTCTGCTCCTCTCAGCCCAGTGCCACTGTTCCCCATGGCTCTGCTATCAATACTACAATCCCTCAGCAAATCCAACACTTTTGTTGTCATGTTTAGCACCCTCACAGGGTTGCAACCCAGAGACTCAACAGAAATCCCATTTTTCATGTTCACAACAAGATGCAGAAGTTACATGTCAAGTTTCCTGCCCAACTCCCTGTCTTGAGTACTGAGGTCTGAAAGCCAGAATCTGCAAGAAATGAGAATGATAGTCAATACCACAGCTGTAGAAGCATCTGCTTTGTTTAACTTGACTCTAAGTAAAGGAATCACAATCTAATTCATGTAACCATACCACTAATTTCTCTGTAAATCCATGGAAACAATATACAGCTATTTCTGTAAGATTTTTATTAAAAATGCAGTCCACAAAGCAGAACCCCCATACTCAGACACGATGTACATTGCCTGGGCATCCTGCTTTGCTACCAGAGAGGGCAGCTGAGGACTGGAAAGCCATTTATGTAGCAGCAGAGACCCTTACACCAAGAGGCTTGATACCTGCCCAGAAATGCCATAGTTCAGTCTGCATCATTGGAAGCAGTTTCCAAAAGGTCAATTTATTGGGAAACTAAAGGATCTTTCTCAAAACGAGTTACAGCGGCAGAAGCAAACCGAATGGGCAATTTCCTACTTCCTCTCATTTGAACAAACACAGGTTTTTCTTCCAGGCCATACATATGTTCCGCAGAATTCAATTAGCCAAATAAAAACAGTGGTAGGTCATTTAGATTGTGTACATTAAAAAAAAGAAGAAAAATTTTTCAGAAGTACTGTATTCTAGATAGAAACATACCTACAGGATTTACTGGGAGCAGCAACTCATACCTCTTCCTTCTTGGAGTACGGGCACCACAGAACAAGTTCAGCATGAGGTACTTGAAATCAGAGCTTTTACTATGCAAACACACTTTTCACTCATTAAAAAAATAGATTAGAGGAAGATATAAACATCTTATTTATTAAATCAAATAGAAATGCAAAATATATTTCACATGCCTTACATGGAAAAGAGATGAACTTCCAAGACTTTAAAGCAAAACTGTGTCAGTTGACACGCAGGAAACAGGAACATTATAAACAGTCACAAAGAGGAGGAAGGACTGGGGGAAGGTGACATGGGGGTGCTGGGCAGTTCCTCCTCACTCTGAGAAAGATCTCCTAAAAACAAGAATGGAGTTTATGCTAAGCAAGCATTAGAAGCCTGAAATTAATTTTAACATACACTTATTTTGGAGGAAATTGTCTAAAGAAGTACAGTTGGCTACTAACTAGTCAAAACAGTGGTCTAAATATATAATGGTATGTATACCATACTCATTAACTGGACATGGGTTAAATTTCTGAACAAACCAGTCATATGAAATAGACATGGGTTTAATTTTTGAACATCAGTAGGGCCAGCAGGAGAATCAGAAACACCAAAAACACCTTTTAAAAACTAGATCAATACACAGCCACATTCTGTGCGACTCTGCTATTAAAAAGGGGGTAAAAAGATGAAAAATAGAACTATTTTTCTAAATATTTTAATCATTTTTTCATCCTCCAACTCTTCCTCCCTCCTACACACATTTTCTTGGAAACTGAAATGACACTCAACAGCAAATACAAAGTATACACCAATAGTATAGTCCACAGTTTTTCTAAAGAGTCAAGAGTCCAGCAATTTTAAAGTGATCTATGTGCAAAAAATAAACAAATGAAAGTTTCTTAAAAAAAAGAAAAGTCTGCTGCAGCTTTAACTTCTACTTTAAAAAAAGAATCTGAGGATTAGCACTAAATTTCCCAGTGGAGGACAGATCAGTAACTCCAAGTACTCTGCCTAACCTGTGACTTGGTGTTGCAAAACTGTCAACATCCCAAGTTTACTACCTGCTGGCAAGTGGAAAACAGACTGTATCCCCATGAGAAACAGGAAAACCACTATTCATAAACTGGTCTTCTGAGATACATAAACATATGGTGCAGGTATGTATTCAGAGACTGCTACCTACAGCTGAGAACAGTCCTCCCAGCATGACTAACAGTAAATTATTAACAATAAAATGTGCAAGACTTCTAAGAGCAGTATTTGAAATGTTCCTGCCTGCTCAATGCCTCTAGGCCTAAACTATCTGCTTGTTAATAGTGGTATAAGTCAGGGCAGCTCTGGTGAAGTTACAGTAGAAATCACTGTGCATGAGGATTTCTGTGTGAGAAGAACAGTCCCTTGAACTACAGACTAGTTCAGTCCTGACCACACTACAATAGGGAATTGTGTTTAAACCATGAGTAATCATGCAATCATCTCCCAGCATAGTACTTCTTTTCTGCACACATGGAATGTAAATGACTGAGATTTACAACTGATGATTTTGCAGATTTAATGGATTATATTTCTGTAATGGTTCTGGCAATGTAACTCAACTAAAAAAAAACACCAAGAAGGCCAACAAAAAAAAAATTCCCAAGTTCACTGCTGTCTACTTTTTTCTTTATTGGATGACTTATCTGGCACACAGGATTTCTATGAGTAAGTGTTCAAAGACATCAGATTAGTTGGGCTGGGGTATGGTAAAGTCCAGGTGTGGAAGATACTACTACAGGCGATAAAGCTTAATCATGGTTGAGTAAAAAAACAGATCTTATGTCTGTTATTAGTTTAGTAAATGGAGATGATGCCCCACATCCTAAGCAGGGGCTGTGAAACAGAACAATCACCAACTCATAAAATGCCTTGAGTTTTCCAGATAAAAACTCAGAAGAGCAAAACATGAACAGTAAAGTCACTTGGTGTTCAATGGCTTTCTAAGTTGCCTTCCAAAAGAATTCAAACATCAAAACTATCTCCAACTTGAAAGTCATGTGGCAATATTCTCCCTTTTGCCACCCACTGCTGCATGGGACAGAGGAGCGTTTTGGAGGCTGAGGGGACACAAGCTGCAGGAAGGTGCCCAACCTTTGCCAGTGTGAAGGACTAGCACACCAGTCCAACAGAAGGAATCTCACCCAAAAACAGGAAGCCTTGAGAAGAATGAAGGCAGACACACTTAGCCTGATACAAAACATGGAAGTACTGCAGAGTGTCCAGAGAAGGGCAGTGGAGCTGGTGAAGGGTTTGGAACACAAATCCTGTTAGGACTGGCTGAAGGAGCTGGGCGGTGTTGAGCCTGGAGAAAATGAAGCTCAGGAGGGACCCTTATCACTCCCTACAACTACCTGAAAGGATGGTGTAGTGAGGTAGGGGTCAGTCTTTTCTCCCAGGTAACAAGCAATAGCACAAGAAGACACAAGTTGTGCTAGGAAAGGTTTAGATTATTAGGAAAAATTTTTTCACTGACAGGTTGGTCAAACATTGGAATAGGCTGCCCAGGGAAGTGGTAGAATCACCATCTTCAGAGGCATTCAACAAAAGCGCAGACATGGTGATTAGGGACATGGTGGACCTGGCAGTGTCAGGTTAACGGCTGGATTTGATGATCTTACAGGTCTTTGCCAACCTAAACGATTCAATGAAACCACATACCTTAATGAAGGAAAATGGTGGTTGTGGTGCAGTTTCAATCACAGCCAAACTGGTTTCATTTGCCAAGGACAGCTAAACACTAACAACACAATTCAACATGTGTTTCAAGTGCTGTTAGGCCCATACCACATACAACATTTAGCCTTGGTTTGTCTCCCCATAATGCACTAAAGTAAAACCAGACCTTAAGGAATAACTTGCATAGTAAGAAAAGGTCATAAATTTAATCATTTACTTTAAGCAGGCAAGCAAATTTGTAAACATTCAAAAGCGGCAGCATCCAAGTTACAAACAATTTAAGGAAAAAAGAATTGAGATTATTAAGGTTCTTTATCCTCCCAAAAATTTTGGAAATGAACTTTTAAAACACTGCAAACATTGAACACTCAGTTGCACTTCTTCTAATCCTGCTAGTAATTCTGCCTTCCAAGGAATTCTGCTTTCTAAAACACACGATCTCACGATTGCCATACGTTTTAGCATTTGCCATTTGGAAGTCAGCTACTAGAGCATTTCACCTCAGTCTAAATCCCATTAGCAAAGGGAATGCCTGTGTCTTGGTTCAACACCTCTTTAACCTCTGAGGGTAAAGTGTCAAAGAGGTGATCTTCCACTACGAGCCCGCTTTTCCTGAGAAGCTGACACTGCCCCAGCGTAGCTGGCAGACGGTCCAAGCAGTTTCCCTTCAGTTCCAGGTAAGTCAGCTGCAACAGTTGACTTACTTTATCTGGGATTGAGGTAATACAGTTTTGTCCCAGACTCAAAGTCCTCAATTTAACACATTTAAACAATTGTTTTGGCAAAACATCGACTTTGTTTCCTGTGATGTGAAAATGCTGAAGATTTTGAAGCAAACCTATTTCTACTGGAATCACCGCAATGGAGTTGTAGCTTACATCCAAACACCTAAGCTTCTGTAAACTGAACACTGCGGCAGGTAAGGTTTCAAGTTTGTTATTGGAGAGATAAAGAGATTCCAAATTCTTTACGTGGGTAATGGATGAAGGAATGCTGACTATTTTATTGTGCCACAGCTTTAAACAAGTCAATCTTTTTAAGTGCTGGAAACTGATGATTTCTTCAATTGTGCGTATGCTATTTGACTTTAAATCCAGTTCCTGTAAGTTAGAGAGACTGAAGATGGCATGGGGAATTCTCTCCAGTTCACAGTTCTGCAGTTCCAACTCTGCAACATTTGTCATTTTCTTAAGGCTATTGAGTACCACAAGCTTAGTGCCATCATTATGAATTACTAGTTTTGTCAGATGTGGTGCTACATCTGTGATATTAGGGGGAATTTTGGTCAAATTGCTCTTCACGTGGAGAATTTTAAGGTGTCTCAGCTCTCTAAGAGATTCAAGCCCTATCATTTTATTATTTTCAGAGTTCAAGTTGCCTATCAAATACAATTCACGGAGGGTTTTGAGCAAATACACCCACGCAGGAATTTCTGCAACATCTGTGAATTTCACATGAAGGCATCTCAAGTGGTCCCGGAGGAAGCTGAAGGCAGTCTGCTCAACCTTTGCAGGGCAGTGGTACAGATGAAGCTCCTGAAGATTTGTCATCTGGGAAATTTTGGCTGTAATTTTTGCTTCAGGAATCAACTCCAGTTTCAACACATCCAGATCCGTCAGATCAAACACGGCATCGGGGACTCCTGACAGCATGAAGAGATGCAACTCCTGCTTATCCTGGGCGTTGCGGGAGACGTGCTGCCGAAGCTTTTCGTATGTCCACTCGTGGTTTAAACTAATCCCACGCAGTTTGTTCTCGCTTACCTCTGACAAAAACACACCGAATCGCTTGGAATACAGCTGGTCATACTGATCTACCATGTGCAAGAGAAAGGCAAAATCGTTTTTGACATCGGGGATATCGCTGAAGCTGCTCTCTTCTCTGACCTTTTCAAAAGAGTATTCTTTTAAAGGTATTCGGAACAGCCAGAAAAGCGTGTAGAGGCAGATAAAACCATAGACACAGATGAGGGAAATATAGCTGATAAGTAGCTTCTTTAGCATATAAGCCATATTGTGTGTACATTCAAACTGTGTGTAGCCAATCAGGTGTTCCACTTTTGGGTTGCAGATGTGTTCAAAACTAATGGTGTTGACAAAGTTTGCGGTATAGCAGAGAATAAATATGAACTTGACAGTCTTGATGACAGTCTGGCCAACATAAAGCTTATAAATCAGATCACTGTCTTCCACGTGAGCCCGGAACTTACGGACTTTCTCAAACAGCGCCTTGGCTTGTTCTCCATCTTTCTTATCTAAAATCGTGACACTGGGAATCTCGATCATCGGCTTGTCGGCTGAAAATTTGAAGCCAGATTTGGTTATCATGGGAGTGCTAGCACTTGGGCTTCCTTCATCACTGCTAGTGGAAACGTACTTGGGAAGGGACTGGGCACCAGTTAACCTCTGTTTGTTCTCCTCAGAGTCCTCACATGCTGTTTCAGACAATGCTTTTGTAGTCCAAGGAGACTCAAAGCACTTCCCCAATATAGACACAAAATGCTCAATTTTTGAGCAAGTCTTGGGATACTTGAACCAAAAATTACTACTCACTATTAAAATGATAGTATGGATGAGAACAAGATAGGGAAAATACTTTGAGTACCAAGGAAGAGCCAAATGATAGCACATCTGGTTAATAAATACATACTGCTGAAAATCCAAATTTGTTTTACGGCCTGAGGAATCTTTCAGCTCCTTCTTCACCTCCTGGTCTGATTCAGTGGGTTGATACTGAGAAGAGGTAACTCTGCTCAGAATGTCAGGTGTTACAGTAGGGGCATCAAAGGAAACAGTTCTGATTGATGCTTCTTCTTGACCAGTGGTTGTTTCAACAGTGGTAAAGTCAGCCTTCCCTGCTGTATCAGGCTGCACTTTTGGATTTACAGTAGACTGCAAAACTGGCAAGCAGACCACCTGGTCTTTTGTCAGCTGCATGGTTCCAGCAAAAATGGCAACCATTAACATAACTACAGCGAGATAATCCATAAATACATCCCACCATGGTTTCAAGATACGGTAAGTTGGCTGGATGTCACTGAGCGATGCAACTTCTGCAAGGGTAAACATTCCTACAAGAGAACAAAGACAAAATCAGAATTGTTGACTGGGGACATTAATTTTACCATTTAAAAACAATCCCAGCATGACACACACATCCCTAGAAGGTTTTGCTTTTTCTTACGGATTTTTGCCTGTCACATACTGCCCATCATTGCACTTAACAGTTTTTCAAAAGGATATGACCACAACAATGCAGTGTTCTAGTAAAACAGAAGGCTTCTCATTTCAGGCTAGATCATGTTTACCTATCTTTACCACTTCACAGCACCAAAGCCTGCTCTGTGCAAGTGAAATATCTGAAAAGTATAATACTGTAGCTGATGTATATTAATAAAAGGAAGAGCAACAACAGACTACACAGCACAAAATCCAGTTCTTTAAAAATGATTGCTTGAGTCTGAGCACATAAAATCCAATACTAACAGTACCTTGCATTTAAACAAGCATTTAAAATAGCATTTTTCTAAATGCTTTGCACTCTGCTCATGACTTGGACAGCACATTTTAGGTCCTGTTACATTGTCAGCAAGGTCTTTTTTTTCATCTAGCACAACACAGTATCTTCCACTCCTTCCTCCTGAGCATCCACAGGTGTCTCATCAGATTGATTGGTTCCTTTCCCTTTTAAGTATCACTGCACAAGTGAAAGCCTTACAATTACTATGTGAACATTTGGCACAATCTTTTTTAACATACTTGGATGTTTTAAAGTAAAAAACAGTTGGATGGGGCCCTGAGCAACCTGATCTAGTGAGTGGCATCCCTGCCCACGGCAGGGGTGTTGGAACTAGATGCTATTTTTAGGAACCTTCCAACCCAAACCATTTATTCTATGGTTGGACCAAATATTAGTACCGTATACATTTTTCTCCCCAGTTGATTTAACTCAGCTAACCAAGAACAATCCCCACAACTCTTTCTTAATATAACAGGGAAAAATTTTTTCAAATTATCATCATATCCTAGTGATAACAGAAAGCTGGTTAGTACAGGTAGGATAGGAGCTGACTGCAAGGCTTTCACTTTATCTTAAACATATGCACATGAGACAAAGCAGCAAACTGACCACGTGAGATCCAAACCTCTCTGCAGCTTTAAATAACTTGCTTTGTTTTTTGTTTTGACAAATATGGAGGAATCAACTTATCAGCTTTAAAAAAAAATAAGCTTCCTGTGCAAGCAGGATGTGGTAAAATCATCATTTTGACTGCTGAATGTGTGACTCAAATTTGCCATTTCTAAAGAGAAATATCTAGCTTCTGTGAACACATGCAGCTGAGAAAGAGATAGTATGTCCACTATCCCACAGGGTCTATCTCCCTTTGCTTGGGTGAAGAACAGCTTAGCAGAGCCCAGGGAGATCAAAGCAAGCAGTAACAAGATGCATTAGATTTACTAACTTGTAGCACAACAGTTCATACAGACCTTACACACCCTAAATGACAGTGTCACAGGCAACATGTATACAGTGTGATAATTAAATTAGTTAACAGATGTTTCTACACACAGAATTTAAATACCAGCAATTGCCTATATGGTCAAAGCCATGCACTAGCACCCTTCCTTCCCCACATCAGTGCAAGCAGCTCCCACTTCTCAGTCTGTGGGAAAGGCCAGCACCTTTCTGTACTACCACAGAGCTCAGGATCCAAGTGTCTCCTCCAACACAGGGACACAGCCAGCCCCTGCCCTCCCACACTCCTCCCAGAAGCTTTTACCAGTCTTACATACCAAGCCTGGGATGTGGCAGAGGCAGCCAGAGAGGGAAGGACTTTATCACACTGCAGCACTCATCTCAGTGCTCTTGGCACAGCTGCCAAAACTTAAAAGTTAGGGCTGAGTTTCTCAGGGAATCAGCAGAAGGAGCTTCCAGTTCTCACCTTCTTTATTTTCCAGTGGGCAAATGCATGTCAAATACTCCTCCCTCATTAGAAGTCTCTAGGTCTCACAGCCACCCAGCTCCACCAGGACCTCCTTGCTGAGAGGTTCCTGAGGTAGCCCCCAAACACCTCCAGGGTGCAGCTGCTGTACCAAGTGCTGAAGGACACAAAGCAGTAACACACCCCAGCCATCATAGCCTGCAGTGCCTTACCTGCAAGTCAGCTACAAACTCCCAGTGCTTTACCTACACCCAGTCACAGCATGACTGCTTGCCCTAGAATTGCCACCTCTGACATATGAACAACAACAGTGTGCAAATGAACAGCATCAGCCATTTGTGCTAATGTGAACAGACTGAAATAAAAGGACCCTCCTAACTCCTAGGGCCCAACTGCCTGGCACCTGCCCAGAACAGGACAACCACAAATCAACAGAAGAGGGGATTTTTTCCCCAAAATGTTTTTTTTTTTCTTTCTAGGAAGCTCTCTGGAAGGCATACTGTCGATCCCCACGCTGTTTGCACTGTGGTCTCACCTACCTTGGCTGCCACAAGAACTTCTCCCGCAGCAGGTGAGTGCAGCAGCAGAGCACAAAGCCAAAGGCAGAGCAAGGAAAAGGCCTGCCCAGCTCACACAGCCATGGCCAGGGCAGGGAGAGCAGGGCAGGAGGAAGGAGAACTGCTGGAACAAACATGGGTACTGCTGCTGCTTGTTCCTCTGGGGCCAGCCTTCCCCTCAACTTTGCACTGGCTAATTATGTGGGAAGTTACTTCACTGCGGTTTGGGGCATGGCCTCCAAAATTCCTTTCACAGAAAGAAGGTGATTTTTGTGCTTCTGCACAAACACGTGGATAATAAAGCACAGAAACCCAGACACTGCAGACATGACTGCTCTAAACAACTGAAATAATGGAAAAGAAATGGCAGAGCACAAAGTGGATCCAGCTGAAGACTTCGAAAGAGCAGCAATAAAAGCAAAAGTTAAAAACTGCCTCTACCAGACCTCTGTCTTGCACACACAAAAATCATTCCCAAAAAGGTTAGGAGACACAACAGAGCCTGAGTAATCCTCTTTGTGAGGCTGTAGGCAGCATGGTGTAACAGGAGCTTTACACCAAGAAGTACCACATTCAATGTTCTGAACACATCTTTTCTTCAAGTTACTGATACTCAGAGAAGAGCTCCTGTTTTGGCAGAGATCAGCAGTTATAAAACACAAAAAACTCCTCTGTGGGACTACTAACACTGTCTCATAAAAGACAGACCTTTCTCTAGCTAGCAAAAATACAATCAAAGAGCTGAAAGATTTGCCTCCTTACATATCCAAAATGTTTAATGTTCTGAGTCTTAAAAATCAAAACGAAAAACTATAAACCTACACACAGTATAAGACACATTTGGACAGGCTGCAAATAAATTTGGTATTTTCTCTCTTGAATCCATCATAACATGTATTGCTGTTTGATTTTACTAAGCTAATAACCATAGAAGTTAACTCTTATTATATTTCTGTGCACATTTAGAAATCAAACCATTAAGAGGCACTCAGAACAACGAGTCTGTTCAATATTGTAATGGGTTTGTATTTTCTTTATTCCAGTTGAATTTAAACTATTCGAAGCTTTTAAAACCTACTGTCTGGAATATTCCTTAGAGTAGGTGGATAGTATTTTCACTGCTAATTTTCAACTCCTTTTAAGAGTGACAAATTGGGCTTTGAGTTCCATTTTAAGTTACAGTGGTTACACAGACGTAAGGAAAAAAGAAAAAAGAAAGGTGCAAAAGCCAATCTGTGTCTGGCAGGCAGAGCCTGCAGCATCCTGCCATAGGTGGTTTCCCCTCAAAACCAGCCATGAACTCACAACCCCAATGCAGAAAGCATGTGTGAGCAGGTAGATCAAACTGAAGAACCAAGTCCTGTGCAGCTGAGATATTACAATACCTGGTTTCTCATGGTGAAAACATGCACTTCTTTCAGCCCTCTTCAGAGCTTACAAGGCACCAAATGCACCTTGAGGCTCAGCAGAATATGGGATTTTAACATACTCAACATCCAGAGAGATCCACACTAGAAAAAGTGAGGTCCTTGAATTTAAATTTTTTCATTCCCATTACGGAATGTCAGGACAGACTCCTTTTTTAAATAGCACATTTTTGTTTAGTTTTAATAAGCATAGATTTTAATTCAAGCCTATGCAGTATGATCCTTAGGGTTGCACAGCTACATTAAGGCTTTAATTTTAACAAACAACCTTTTTTCCTCCCAAACCCTGTCTCCAGTTCTATACCATGGATGACATTCTAGGATAGCATCAACTTCTTTCAGCTTCATCTATCACTTCTAGCTATCTACTGGGTGTATTCTTTCTCCTGAAACAAACAAAAAAGTATTTAGCCTAGATAAATGCAACTGTTCTAAGCATAGCTTTTTCTTCCTACCTTCTAAGATTTTAGGTGAAAAAACTTGAAGTTCTGAAAGTAATGCAGTCGTGTGATTTGAAGCTCCAGAATTAAGCCTACTTTGTTTATTCTGCAGTTGTACAAATTACAGTGAAACTGGAATATAAAGACAAAAAATTAACAATGTCAATAAAATTGTCATAGGTCCACATTAAATCAGCAAGGGTAGCAACTAATTTAATAAATCATTCTTCTTAACAATTATAATAATCTCACTAGTCTTAAAGAAAAGCTGCAACAGAAAGAGGTCAGAATGCGACTAGTCTAGTGAATTTCTGACACATTTCAGACTTTAAATGCTGAAATACAAAATGGACATATTTGGGATATTTCCTAAGAAGCTGTTCTAGCTTAAATACAGAAGTTAGCACAAAAGGAAGCAGCAGATTGGTATGTCACTAATGTTTATTTACATCCTACTTCTTCCTGTACTTACAGATAAAAACTGTCTGTCCTGTAATTCACTGGCCCTCCTGTCTTAAAAGCATATTTAAAGTTAAAGCAAATTCAAAGTCAGAACAAACAAATAAAACAAGAATTGTAGCACATGATACACTCATTTACTCTCAGGTTCCCAAGACTCCAAACAAGTCCACTTTGTCTCAGGAAACAAAAAGATTCTTGAATTCGCCTTGTTACTGCATCTGGTAAAGAATTTCCTAAAAAAACTCAACATTTCTAGTTGAAAAGAAAAAGTGCTACCATGAACAAAATTGTTTTCTCCCTTCCCACAGGAAACATAGGAAAAGAAAAGTTTTCCCATAACTAAAAGGCTTTGCTAGCTTGTTTTGATCAAGTGACCATAAGTTCAATGTTATTTCTACTGTATATTTTGTTGTCTCTTTCCACCAATCATTTCCACTTCTGCAATATCCCTTTAAAGCAGACTATTAGAACTTAATGTGGTAAGAATGGATTATGAGATTCCCGTTAGCCAGGACCCTGCCAATATCAACTGTTCCATGGACAATCTGCAAAGGTCAAAAAGATGGCATTATCCTTTTTTTTTCCCCCCCTCCTTTTCTTCTCCACAGAACCAAGTGTAAGGACCCTCAGAAGCCTTGTGAAACAATGCACAAAGACATACAGGAAAGTTTACAAATGAGGTTAGGCATTCTGAGCATACAGACACATCCACGTTGGTTATTCATTGCATTGGTTATTCAGTTTCTGAGATGAAAAGTTTAAAACAAACTGAAGGTTTAACCACCAGTAGGCTTTGCAATCAAGCAAGAGGGAAATTGCCCTGCTAAACTAGGTGGGAATATTACAACTACCCCTAGCCTGGTTTGCAGCTCCTAGTACACTGGCTAAGAAGACTTAGCTCTCTGCTGCATTATTTCACAAGGGATTATTGTGCTTTACTCTATGTGAGTCTACTCAAGCTAAAAAACCAGCTGTAGGTATGACTGTGACTACAGCTCCTCCTCTCAACCATTCTGCATCCCCTAAAATTCAGCTAAGCATGGATTTGTGCTATGAGTGTCTCTATTGCCTGAAAAGTCCAGGAAATATTTCACAGGAAAACACAGCATGGGTGTTTTTACAGTATTTCTCAACTATAGGAAATGTTTTGGTGCTACTTCAGTGATTGAAGGCATTGCAGAACATTAACACCAGGATGGGGCTTACATTATCACATACTTCCTGATCAGTGCTTTTATCTCTGGAAAATAAAAAATAGCTTTAACATAAAAATTGAATAGAAAAATATTTCCATTATTTCTTTCCACCCAATTAGAATGACAGGAATTCCCACTTACTGTTTCTTCCCTAAACATCTGACAGCAACCAAATCTACCCATTTGAAATCTATCTGTAAGATCTAGTTTGGTTTATTCTTGTATGGCCACCCAGTAATGGATGATGACCGGATAAGGAAAAGCAATGAACACAAAGCTGAAAGGCTATTTCCTATAGAAAAAAAACTTCAACTAAGGGACAAGAGTTCCACAATAGCTTTTAATTAAATCTTGTTAGATAAATATATATGGAAATATATGATGCTCTTATTTGATAAGACAATTAAATGATCAAGGAGGAATAATTAGCATGACTTGTACACTCATTATTTGAGAAACCAAAAAGCAACCAAACAAAACCCCTGACATCTAACCCATCTCCCCAGTTCCCCCATCCCAATGCCCAAACTGCACAGCTATAATTTTGGACTTTCCCTTAAAGCAGATATATAATATTTCTCTCTATATATATTTATATACATAAGATATATACAGTCTCTGATAAAGTCTGCAAATACGTTCTCCAGTTAAGGAAGCATCACTTTCATGAACAATATGAATCTCGTTGACAGTAACTTGCAAAACAAAAAATTATCAAATTCTTTTTTCTCTTAGACTGCATATTTCTTTATGCAGTCTAAGAGAAAAAGG
Organism: Toxostoma redivivum; assembly: GCA_013397375.1. NCBI lineage: Eukaryota > Metazoa > Chordata > Aves > Passeriformes > Mimidae > Toxostoma > Toxostoma redivivum. The sequence goes on along the minus strand of VXBI01005881.1, from coordinate 1,335,473 downwards.
AATTTGATAATTTCAAATTCAGTAAGCTGGAGGCAAAAATAAGATTCTTTACATAATCAATGTCAAATTAGCACCATTTACAAAAATGAAATCTATAAAAAACACTTTTTTCTTTTTTTTAAGTATCTTCAAAAATGCTGCCCTTCAAAGCTGGGCTTTTTCAGGTTGTGTAACACTCTAACCTACTTTTGAATGCTGCTATTTAAGTGTTTACACTGAATCTTCCTTGTTTACCAGTTCTTTGAAGGTCTAGTGCCATACACCACTCCTACACAAATGGTTTTGTAATCAATGTGATATTTAAAAAGCAGTATTAGCAGCCATTTTTTCCCTAACAATAAACTGTCAGATCTTACCTCATTCTTGCCTAGCTGTAAATGACCAGAGACATCTGTTTAAAGATGGCTTTCAAAACAGGAGCTCGTTTTCAGTTAGTAGTTATCCAAAGCACCCGAAGATTATTAACATGATTAAAGCTCCCAGAAAAACCCCAAAATTATTAACACAATTAACTCTGTATTTGCTGCATGCAAATTCTTTGTCTGCAGAGCACAGAAAATTAACAACTTCCCACTCTGTCTAGTACAGTACTCCTGAGCTCTTATAAAAGAGCTGCTTTGACCAAAAGTGCAAGCTTCAGGTTTTACTGACATTTATCCCCAGGCTTCAGAGTGCAGAGCAGATACCCAGTATACTTCAGAAAGCTCAGGAGACCCTAAGCTGGATGTTCAGCAACACAGCTCCATCTTTACTTCTCACAGGTTAGCAGAGTCAGAGACCATGAAGGGCAGGAGAAAAGAGATGGAAGAAGCAAACAAGACTGGAGAGAGTGGCCCCTAAGCATTCCTCTTCAAGGGTCTCTATATCTGGTGAAGAGCTCAGGATTAGATGTGTTCCAGTTGAAGTCAGTTAACCACATGTGATTTTACAGCTACAAAACAAACCACCCAGCAAGGCAACATGCAAGAAACCAAAAGAGGTGGCTAATGAGACACCAGCAGGGTAAATACTCAACTTAAGATGCTTTTCATACCTCTAAGCAACAGTCCATGAATGCACAGGCATTTCATGGGCACAGCTGCCAGAACAGAAATTCTACAGCAGAGTGGCAAGGACCTGGCACACAAAGGCAAAGAACACACCTTGGATGTACCCTGGCACATGCACTCCCACCCTACATTGCTGCTACAATCCCTCTTATTTATGCAATGCCAATTCATCTCAGGCAGCAGATCCCCAGTGATCAAAATCACATTACCAAGGGTGAGTAACCAAATTTCCAACAGCATTTCCTGTTTCACCTAGCCAGAGATAAAAAACAGTGAGCAGACACTTTGTATTTCATTTCACAGAATTCCCAAAACAGCCAGACCAGTAATCTTGAAAAGACAGCCCAGTTTGTGTGTGCAGGACTCCCAGTTTAATACCAAGCACTTTTACTCAAGTGCAGACACAGCTAAAAGCTACTGAAGTAGATTTAACCTGCTCTGGCATGGATGTAAAATGCAATTAGAAGTTACACCATACAATAAACTAACAACTGCTTGTGCTCAAGTATAAATATTTAATCCTTTTGCCATCTCTTAATCTGCTGTTCCCTATCTTTTAGGCTGTGAGGTTTCTGCAGTTTTCATGACCACTATCAGTAAAGGAACACACAGTAAACATCTGTCACTTCTACTAACCAGAGCACTTTGGGAATTTATCAAGTTGCAAAAGGAAGCTGCACCAAAATAAAAGCACATCTGGTAACTCTTGTCCCTAGAGGCTGCTTTTTATCACTAAAAACAACCCAGCAATACAATTAAAAATAAATTAAAAATAAATTTAAAGGATTGGAAGAGAAAATAAGTAAAAATATAACAAATTTTTATTTCCTTTTTAGCTTAGAAACCTGAAAATTAGAACAGTTAAAAATGGATTATAGCCAAGTTATTCAAATTTGCTTTTACATAAGTAAATTCACATGGCTGCAAAGCTTGTTACATGAAATTGCTTTATCTCAGATACAGACAGCACTCAGCAACTCATGCAATTCCTCTGAAAAATACTCCTCTCTGATGCACAGCCACACACACTGCCAGTTTCTCTGTCTCCTTCAGAATTCACTTGGAACTGGGGCAACTTCCAAGTGGTAAGAAATTCAACCTGGAATACATGGAGCTGACAGTTTGGTGATTTTAACACACAGAACGTAAAGACAGAAATCTTATTATAGAATATATCAGTAGCTCTAATTACACACCCTAAATATACAGAATAAGGAGGAGTGCCTACCAGAGAGAAAGAAATGTGTTGCTGAAGTTCACTTTGCTGTAGATTTTAATAGCCCCTCTTCAGCACAAAATGAACTCTCCATCTTAACTCATGGTACTAAAGTCTTGTTTTATTTAATTTCTAAACTGCATTCCCATCCATATGGAAGCAGGTTTATTTTACTGAAGTAAATTATTTTCAACGAATACTTTCTCCTTCCTTTTATTTTTAATGGCCATGTCAGCAACCTTGAACCGGAACATTTACAGCATCCTCATGGAGATCTAGAGCCAAGAACAGACAAAAAGTTCCTTTAACTAAAGAACAGGCTCCATTGCTCCCTATCAGAGCTGGTTCATCTCTTCAAGCCTGCAAACATAGTGACTCTCCCTGGGTTACATGTTGAACAGAAGTTCCATAAAGATTTGTACACATACAAGCTGCTGTATCTTCAAATATCTGCAGTGGGCACTTTCATTATACCCATTAGCTAAAAGCAATCTAGGAAAGGTCACACTTAAAAAAAAAAAAACAACCTTAAAATAACAGAAGTAAATTACACATATGCACACACACAAAAAAGTGCCCAGTACACAAGAAGCTACACGTAAACACGAGCCTCCTACTCACACATCAGAGTTCCTCTGTTTCTGCCGAGATCTTTTCTGTGGCAAGAGCAGTCAGAAGGTGCATTAAATGCAGTTGAAAATCAGAATATGAAAAAACACACTCAAAGTCCACCTTTCCTTTTACCTACTCTGCTGCTTTGATAAAAAATTAAAATGCTAGTTTACAGCTCAGTAAATAGGCTGCACCCTCAATTTTGAAATACACAGTCTCTCTACTCTTTATGGGACAACAGTCTAACTTTGTTCCTACTTAAATGTCACATAGCTTCTTTTATCCCCAGGGAGAAGGGAATACTTCCTTGCTCAAGCCAAGGTCCAGCTGTAAAGCCATGTCACACAAACTACTCGAGGTAACAGACAAGCAGCCCCTGACAACCCCCAGCATCTTGTCTCCCCGAAGCCAGGGCAGGCACCACACTTGATAGCCTGCTGCCAACTCTACCTGCTCTTTATCAAGCAGAGAATCTTCTACACCTCAGACATCCTGCCAGATGGGCAACAACTATGACTTCTCACATAAAATTCTGATCAGCAGATGAAGGATGAGTTATTAATGTTACCACATTCCTGCCAAGCTTCCAATAGCTAAACCTTCAGTGGTTTCACGCCAGGAAAAATGCCTGCAGCTGAAGCATTTATCCTCAAAGGGATTTATTTAAGTTTATTATAATTCTTTTTCCTCTTCTAAACTTAAGCTGCTTTCTGTAAGAGATAAGCTATTTGCTTAGTCCATCTAGTCCCATAATTGTTTGGTTCAGGGTGTGTACTTCAGTATTTCAATAGAAAAAGAAATTGTGCTGCAACACATTTTTGGGGGCTCTTTTGAAATTTTGCTCATGAGTTCAGATCACCTCGTTCCTTTTTACGCCTTATTTTCTCAAAACCCCTTTCAAAATATTGCCTTAAGAACAGAAAGAATGTTCCAAGACTTGTTGTCCTCCTGGAGATTGCAGCATTCCTGCTCTAACAAAAGCAAGCTTTCAGCTCTGCAAAAAGTTTCAGTAAGGTTCCGTTGTATTGCTTGATGCCATTCACCGGGACTAACAGATGTATACAACCTCCAATTTAAATATTTACTATTGCTAAATTTATATTATGATTCCACTTAAATGCTCCAGCTGGAATTGTAACCTCTTCACTGAGGGCCCTCCAGCAGGGAGTGGGCAGACAACCCTTGCCCCTGAAGGCTCACAGTCTAAAAGTGATTATTTGTTAGGCAATAATAAGCATGTTTGTGGCTGTAACATTCAAAGAAAAAACCAAACTCCCTCAGGCTTCCAGAAAAAGATAAAAAAAGTGGGATAACAGCCTGATTAAAGTATAATCAAATTTAACGTTTTAATGCACTGCAATCTTTGAGAAGGCTTAACATTATGTCCAGATAAATCCCTTTACAATTACAGCATTCCTATAAACTTAGCCATACTCCTCCCCACTGGTTTCAGGATGATGCTATGTCAAAAATAAGGCACTAAATGTAACAGCTCCTGAAATCTACCTACCCATTAAAATGGACAATAAAGCTTTCCTTTCCAGTCAAATTTGTTTTAAAATAGATAATAAAGCTAAGTGTATACTTCAAGTAAAATAAAAATACAGAGACACTTTATTCAATCCCATTTATAGACAGATACCACTCCTGCTCCAGCACTTATAACTTTTCTGTGATTATTCCAGGCTTCCACACAAACGTGCAATGAAGCTTTTGGCAGCCACCTTCACAGACATGCACCCATGGACTATGTCACTGTCTGACTTTTACAGCTGACATCTGCTTGGATGGCCACATCAGAGAATCAGTGCAGAGGCAGCTTTTTCGTTCTGCGGGCAGCTTCCCCTTATCCCAGGTGCTCTCCATGTGAACTGGTTTTAGCAAGTTTCATAATAGCTGCTCCCCAGCTGCTACAGAAATAAAAGCATAGTGCCTTCTAACAGGAGGAAAACAAAACAATCAGGTTTTGTTGTTGCCTTTTCACATCCATCAGCAGGCCCCAGCCAGGTCCCCAGGAGATTCTGTGCAAAACATGAATAACCAGCAAGGCAAGCTCGGGACACAGCACTGCATCGTACTGAACTGGCAGAAGAAGGATCCTTACCTTCTAAACCACCTTCTAGCCCTTCCACCAACATGCCAAGACTTCAAAAATAAAAAGTGGAAATGCAAAGTCTGAGCTTGCTCAAGTACATCAGTGATTTCAGCAACCTGGCTCTCATTGTGATTTCCATCCAGCATAACGCAAGACTATTAGAAAGAGGTGCAGTCCAGCCCCCCAGCTGCCCTGGTGTCCTGAGCAGAACAAGAACTTGTTCTAAGGCAAATTCTTAACATCACATGCAACAGCATTTCTATAGGCATGTGTGATGCCACACTAGGCATCACCTATGCACAAATCAGGAACAATGGAGCAAATGATGTTTTTATCTTGTAACAACACCAGAAAACACCAGTTTTGGTGCAGTGGTGGTCAACAACTACAGAGTTCTCCTCCCAGGCATGCAGGGATCTCCAGGCACTCACAGTGATCAGATGGCATGGGCCAGCAAATGCCCCTCTCAGAACAGGGTATCTGGAGACATCCTGCAACTACCAGGGCCAGCAGGGATTATTTGAGCTCTTGGTTCGCATTTCAGGTTGTTGACTCAACACAAAATAAAACATAAAATGACCACAATTTCCCACACAGTGACCTGTATCATGTCACAGCTGAACACAAGTCATCTTCTATACAGACCTATTTGTAAGTCTGACTGGCATTATTTTCACAAGGGTCTACTCAAGAACATTAGAACTAGCTTTATTTACATTTTCCTGTAATCTCATCGCACACTTGGACAACTGCCTGTGTGTGTGGGTGTACAGCAATAATATACATATGACTACACACCCATCAGCCATCAGTCAAGAGTTTAGGATTTGTCATGGCCAGACTGAAACCATCCATTTAAGATAAAGTTTTGTAACAGCCTGTCTTTGACCAAGTGTTCTGCCTGCCAACTCATGCCTGAGGTACTTTTTTTTTAAATAAGAAAAATTTTATCAAGGCCCAGAACTCTATGATAGCTTTTGTTCCCTTTTAGACTAAACAGCAATTCTAATCTCAGTTTCAAGTTCCTCAAAGGCTAAACCACCCTTTCTCTTAGATATAAAACCACCAAACAACTTTGGATTAATGAAAATTTAAGTATATTATTCCTTTAAGTCTTCACTGGTTTCAATTTCCCAAGAACAGATTTGCTTTAGGAAGCAAAATGAAGTACTGCTCTCTACCGCCATCACAAAGTTTGGGACATCCACACACAGCACCAACTGACCTAGCAGGTAAGGGCCAAAATGGTGACTTTAAAAAGGCAGGTGATGTGCTACTGCTGTGAGCTCTAAATTCTTGTTTATGGACACAGCCCTGGATCACAATGCCAAAGCTGGATCCTTGCTCACCACACATAAGCAGGCACTGTTGTTGCAGCCTAGTCTTGAAACATGGCTAATGGCTTATATTGTGCTGCTTGCTCCTGCTGGGTTAAACACTGTATGAAACAGAGCACTGTGACAATCCTGCTCCTCACTCAGTAGGGACACTGCCTCTGTCTCATCACGTCACGTCTCAGATATCACTCACTACCTTTCACAATAGTTGAATTGTATGTTCCATGTGCCTTGCATCTCCAGCTCCTGTGTCTTGGTCAGTTTCTTCAAATTGACACAAACAAACAAAAAAGAAGTGATTTTTGAACAAGACTTAGACTCTGCTAGCACTTGATATTTATAGTGCATAAAACGTTCAATTCCCTAATCTATATCAAAGCCTTACTGCATTATACAGTGTGTCATCCTGTTTCAAAAGGATTATGGCCCAAAAATTCAGTTGAATTTCATCACAGCAGAGTGTTTGAGGAAGGCAGAGTTTCAAGACTGGCCAGTTATGAAAAGGAAGAATCTTTAAGTTTCAGCCACGGGCTAGAAATTGGAATAAATCTTTTATTCTCTACATTAGCAATACTTTGACCTCAGGAGTAACCACAAAGTAAATTAATTCTAACAAAAGTTTTCAAGTATTGGCAGTGCGTTGGAATTATTCCTTACTATGTAACTCTCCTGTGAAAAGTGATTGAACTAGTGTATCATTGAAAGATACAAATTAGCAGGAAATTTTGGTACTTCCATGCAGGTGTACAAGTCACAAATAAAACCATTTCTCTCCAGTTACTGAAACTCTTGGGAGCGTAGCCAAGTTTTCAGCCATAGTTGATCTGGGTACAGTGCTTCCAAGTGCTCTGCATAGACTTGATGAAGCTGGCAATATTCACAGATACTTGCTTTGTCAAATTACGAGAAGCAAGTCATAAATAAAGTTTTACTTCTATCCCTAAAGGGGGGAGAAAAAACCTGAATGTATGAAATGAGTAATCATGAAGTGGTTTAAAAAAGAAACAAAATCTCCATTAAAAATTAATGCAGTCATGGAAGTAAAGGCCAACAGGATTAGACTACAAGACCTCAAGTTATATAAATAAGAGCAATAATGCTATTATGACTCATTTATTAGAGAATCTTTATTGCCTTCAGTTAACAAAAAAAAAATGTGACGATGGCACCGCTTGAAATTAAGTTACATAAAATGATTTCTTGCCTCTGAGTCGCTGTTTGTGAATAGATACAATTTGAACAGAAATCTCAATAAATCTTCACTATAACACAGACTCAAAATTGGAAGTTTTTTTAGCAATGAGCAAAAGCACAATCATATTAACATAAAATATTCAACTTTTCCCAGTGAGACTTGCATTTGAGTCTTTAATTACAGTGTCTACACCTCTATCATCCACAGCAAGGATCAGCAAGGAACAATCAACCACTTCACAACACCAGAGCCAGCTGAAGTTTTCTCCAGTCCTCCTCTGTGACATCTGTCACTGTCAAAGTCACACCACACTACAGAGTCTGATCCTCCAACTCCTAGCGGTCTCCCTGCCAACTGTAACACCATCTCACCAACCACTTCAGGATAAACTACTTCTTCTAAGTAATTTTAAGTCACTAAAAATCCACACGACATAAAATTATAAATCACCATAATCATGCCAAAACCCAACATGGCCAAAACACAGCAGCAAAGTGTAGCTAATTTCTCTGTAGATGAAAGCCAAGGGATTTCTAGTGTTTCATTTCCTCTAATGCACAAAACCTAAATGCCAGCAGCATGCTTCTTGGTAGAAGCCCAAAGACCACTTAAAAGTCTTAATTTTCAAGATGTCTTAGACTACATAACTTATTACTTTTCCCCCCTTAAAGTACAAAAGCAGCTTCAGTTTCCCCTGTGATCCCCTCTGACTCTTGGAACTCCTGTGGGTAGACAAGAATAGCAAGAGTTATGAATACAGCTTGTATTTGGCATTAACTGAACATCTTTAATTTATGATTACAATTACATTACAAAATGCACATATACACAAATGTGTCTTACAGATCAAGCCATCTTTCCACAGTCAGCAAATGATGCAATTTATTCAGTCATCACAGTCCAGATCAGACCAGTGACACTGTAAGACATCACACAAACAATACAATAGCATGTACTGAAGAACTACTGAAAACTCATTTAACAAATAAAAGCCATCTCGTAAAAAAATCCCCTGAGAGTCTTTTGCTGCAGTATATCATTTGTGTTTCAGACTCAGCATTCAAAAATATTTAGCTTTCCTACAAAGAATTTAACTTGTGTAGGAATGACTGCACGCAGGGAAAAATACGGCAGTCATACAAAGCCACAAAATATCACAACTCACTGTGTTTCTTGATGCAGCTCCTAAGAGCCAATTCATAGCATCTATGACTTCAATGTCATGTCTTCCTCTGCTCACAGTCCAGTATCCTTACCTGATTCTTTGCCAGATTAGTGCCACATTAAGCTAGAAGGGCAGCCTGTAGAGGTAGGACTGAAGTGTTCCTTTTATCTTTGCAAAGAACTTCCAAGAAAGCCTGCTCACTGATCCTCATCTCTGGGCCACAAATAGCGTGACAAAAAAATAACCATTCCCATCTACAAGGACAGCAATGCTAAAATGCTTCATCTTTTGAACCTGCTCAAGTTCTAAAACTTTAACTACATCACCATTTTTCTCATGTTCTTGTTCTAAGACTTCCCTCTCTTTACAATCCAGCAGATTGCTTTCTACCAAGACTCGGGTGGGGAACAGACGTGGGTTGCAAGACCCATGCAGAGCTGACCAGTTTTCCTTGACCACGTACGTGTGTTTGTGTGGACACAGTGACAAACACAGAGGAGCTCTCTGCTCTTCATGTGACATGTCAGGAGCACACTGAGCATACACTGCTAGCAGTGCTGACCAGCTATCCCACGGCTTGGAAACCATGAAAGGGAAGCAGCACTTAACCCTTACAGTCATTATGCCTGTACCTGCACCTTCCCACCAATACTTGCTGTCCACTTCTATTTACCAGATGCAACTGTCACATCAAATAAAGTTGTGGGTGTGCCTGTCTCACCTACATGTAACCTTGGGAAGTAAAAAAGGGGAAAAGAAAAAAGTAAGGAAAATTACAGCATTTGTTACTCTCCATTTAAGAACAGAGAGAAGCTTTTTCCAAAACAAGTGTCAAGAGGCAATTACAAAGGAAATTGAAGACTTTGCCAGACAAAAACACAGCTAAACCTTCTTTATTCCATAACTTAAATCTCCTTGCTCTATTTCTCTCTCCACTTCTGATGGTATCAATCCTCAAAGATGCTCCCTTTTCCCTGCAGATTAATTACTTTAATACAACAAATACTGTATAAGTACCATCACTGAAAAGCTGAGTGTTCAAAAAGCAGTTTGCTACTCTGATCCATGCATATTCTGTTTGTAGATCAGCATGTATGCCCTGCAATCAGAGGTACAATGACACATTTTAGCACACAGGGTGCGTTCTCCCTTTATCACCACCTCCCCTTCATACGCACACACTCAGTGTTCCTTCAGCCTGAATTATGCTCCTTCTCATATCAAATTTAGAAACAGAACTCTGAATCACCCTTTCCTGTTGTGAAAGTAGCTAGAAACAGATACAGCAAAAAGTCTCCTAGTAAATAGCTATAGAATCATCAGTCCACCACATTAGACCCCATTGTTACCAACTGTTTTATAAGTCCACAGCAGATTCATACAAATTTACATGAAACTAAATAAAATAATTTCCTGGATGTCTAATCCTTCCTAGATTCCTATCCATTCTTAACCCGTAATGGTATCATGCGGCAGTGAGTTTCAGAAATTAACTGTCCACTATAAAAAGAAAAAAAAGAAAAAAAAAAAAACAACCACACACCCAACCCCCCCTCAAATATTACTTATAAACTCATTGCTTGTGAGCCTGCTGCTGCACTTACTCTGTGCCGTTCTACTTTTCCTCAACACTCCTTTAGATGCACCTTCAAGAAGACGAACAGAAAGATCTAAGCTGCTGCTTTGTGAGAGAAGGGCAGCACAAAAATTCCAAAACTCTTTATATGCAAGAAAGGTCAGTTCCAGAGAGAGAAGAGTTCAGACAGCATTACACAGAAGTTAGTCCGCCCTGCAGAGAGCAATTACTCCCTAGCATAAGCAGAGTGGAAATGCACTCATGTTTCCCAGTCTGAGTCCATGAAGAATCATATGCATGGTTAGGAAACTCTTGGTCACCACTTGTGGGTTCCAGTTTCTTCAGTTGCTCTTGAAAAATTTAACAGAGAGGCTACGTATCTCAGGCCAAGAGGCACCACCCATGTATATTTCTCTCCTGTAGTATACACACACACTTGCTATATATATATATATACACACACACACACACTTTCTAGGAGAGAGGCCAGCTGATGCTCAACTGTGCAGCACATGTGAAGAACATTTTGGTTTGCAGGTCTGTATAGTCCCATCTATGACTTACTGAAGTCAGTTTGACATCACACAGCACTACTCTTAATTCCTGTACTTAGCACAGAGGACACTTTAAGAAAATCTTTCAGGCCTGCAAACATTTTGGGTGCAATTCACCACTTTTCTCTGTTATTTATTTGTTCTAGCACTTATGCTCTCTCACCATTACAAATGCACTTATTTCCAATTGCCTGATTGCAGGTCCCAGCCATCAGTTCAGTGTCATGACTGCATTTCAATATCCAGTGTGCTCTCCCTCACAAGGTGCTTCTCACCAATTACCAAGTTCCTCCACTTCTCAAAAAACAACAAATCCAGCAAGAGATTGAGCCTTTCAGGCTCTCCTTGTGGAACACCAGTACACACTGAAGTACAACACCTGCAGGCCCCATGATATTGCAGAATATATTAAATTGCACCTTTGATGGATACAGTTCACCAGGCTGTGTGAATTCCATTGTACAAGCTGCCTTGTCCTTGTTACCACACTGCCTAGCGTGATATGGACTGCCAATTCTATCAGTACAGATCCTATCCTTGTCTCTAGCTACTTGATGAAAAGGTTCAATGGAATCTTGGCCTCACCTCAGTCCTTAAAGCAAGATTTCTAGAAGCTTCCCATTTGACAGTGATTCACCACAAGTGACTAACTTTTAAACATCAGTTAGTCAGTTCTTAATTTGTTTACTTTTGCAGTATCACAGAGCAGTAACATGCCAGGACAGGAGTCCCCAAGGGGCACAGCAGTCCTCACTGACTACCTCTGCTTCTGCTGAGAAAGAGAACAGGAGACAGGACTTGGAAGGAGCCGGGCAGTAACAGAGGACCACAGTGGGTTGAACTGTCTCCATCTCCCTTGCATCAGATGCCTTTGAAGACATAGCTTTACTACATCATAGAGTCCTGGTTGCTTTAATTTTTCCAGTATTTTGGTGACTATTAATGTCAAGGTAGCTGGAATACAATTAAGTCAGTCTCCCACTCTTTTCTTGTCTATTTTCAGACCCCAAATAACAACAGTTATTAAAAACTGTCTGCATGCCTACAGACTTTTGATCAAGGTCTTTAGAACAACCAAGTCACAGCATTGCTGGTTTACATATGGGCATCCCTAGAAGAAATCCTCAATAAATAAATCAGACTTCATTCTCTGTTGGAATTGCCATGATGTATCATAACCTACACTTTCCCAAATATGGAAGAGTATTAACAAATATTTCTACTTTTTTTGCATGAGCTACTTTATTATCTCTGTCTAGTAACTGGAATTATTTCTAACATAGTTGAGTTGTAAAAAATATTTAGTTAATTCTCTAACATACTTCTTTAAGTTCTAACTTGCATTCTCATATATCCATTTTCCCCTTAATTACTGTTTTTTCTTTGAAATTTCTAGATGTGCCCTGAAACCAGAGGGCTGTTAGTATAGATGTCTTCTTTCTTTAAATCAGAATTTCAGCTTTTGGACTATTTAGTATCTTCTTATAGAGATCTGTTTTCCATATACTTTTTTTTTCCTACAATGACATGAAGTTCTCTGTGATGACAAATATGCTCTTTGAAGCATTAAGTCTAATTTCTTTGGAGCTGCTCTCTGTTTGTCTACCCTTTACATAAATGGGTCACACTCAATGGTCCCATGGCAACCACCAACTTCTATGTGCGTGATACCAAAGTCCACAGTAGCTTTCATAGCTGAAGACCTGAAACAAGAATTGACCTGCAGTGGGCTAAATTTCCATGGCACTGAAGATCCTTCCATGGTGCCAACAGGATGTCCAGCACTCTGAAGGCAACCAAAACAAAACTTAACAGAGTATACAAAGGGAAACAAACCTGTATATTTGCTGATCAGTCATCTCTAAAAAGCACCTCAAAATCTAGTCCTTGACTGTAAAGATGAGGTATTTACCAAGTAACCAACTTGATAATTCAACCAGACTGGACAACATACAAAATCAGACTCCTACCATCAGCCCGCCCCTCACTCTGGTTAACAGCTTCTGCACAGCCCAGCCATCTGCTGCTTGTTTGATGAACAAGGCAGAATGAACTGACCTCAATGTGATCCCAGTGGGACACTGCCACAGAAACTGCACAGCTCCTCAGCCAAGAAAGGCAGTACAAAGCACATGCACTCTAAGTGTACCCACAAGATTCCTCCTCTGCCCAAGGTGAAGGCATCTGGGTTCTACCTGCATTTCTCCATCCTGTCAATTAAACCTTAGGACAGAATTAGTCCTTAGTCTCTAGGTCCAAGTCTTTCACAGGGCAATAAAACAAAGTATTTAGCAAGAAAACAACATTTGACTTTATAATTGCTTCAACAGTAAGAAAAATATTCAGAATCTTCGATTTTCACAACCTTATTTAAATAATATGCTAACTATCCACACACAGTGATCTGTTATGTGCTCTAGAAGCATGGCAGTAGTAATCTACCGGATGGAATTCTGCAGTTCAATATACATGGCAGACCTTTCCACCTAATCTCACACAGCTGCTGAAATGCATATTTACATGAATTAAGTTAAATTAGAAATTCCTTCCTATGTTTCACAAGTCTAAATTCAGTAACAGAAAAGGCAGCCTGTGCTCTTGCTGTACATCAGCCTCTGCAACTTATTTTGCACAACTGAAAATTACCAAGGAAAAATACCTACAGTAGTTCAGACATTCCTCTTTTCATTAAAGTAGAAAGAAAAGTAAAGAAGAAAAAAAAGACTGTAGCAATACATTAAAATGCAAAATGGGGAGCTCTGCCCATAACTTCTCCAACGAATTCTCTCTCAATTTGACAGCAAATATTCAAAACTGCCAGTCTGCACAGACAGTTCAGTCTGAAGTGCACAATCCCGGTGCCAGATTCCCCTGTCTCTTACCCTTGAGGTAAACATAACTATGCAGGTTGCCAAAAGCCTCAGATAACAGAACATTCAGCCTTTTTCTACTACACAGATTTTGCTAAAGGTCCCTATTTCATACACACATCTGAAAAAAAACTTTGTATAGGATGGGAAGAATTTCAGTTTGGGGTGGAAGTCCAAGATTTACTCAGAGGGCTTGTACTCCTCTAACTTCCTTCACCCTCCTCCCATCAGCTTAGAAAACCTCAGAAGAAATCAGCAGCTTTACCCACTAAAGTGCATTCCATTCACTATAAAAAATTAAATATATGAACTAGAAGTTTCTACTGAAATTACATGGTTAGTGACAGCTTTAAGTATGCCATCAGCAGCATTTCAAAGGTCTATTGCAAAGACTAAAGTCAGTTCACATCCTCTCATAATTTCTGATTAAGGTTAGCAGCGTCAGAAAGTTGAAAAATTAATTCAAATGAAAATACAATGTGACTTTAAAATATAAGCGCTATTCCCAACTAGTAACACACCTGCATCCACATAAAGCCTCCCAAATCCTTAAGAACAGTCTTCCTATTATAATATAATCCACTTTGAGACTTTGTCTGCATAAGGCACTTCGGATTAATTCTTAAGACAAAAACCATGCAAATTAAAAAACTGACTTGATTAAACTGCTTGAGACCTTCTTCAGAATCAGAGTGACTCTCAATTATTCTGCCTCAAAGATGTAGAACCTTTGAAACTATTCACTTTAAATTCACACCTTCAGCTGATTTGAATAATTTCTTAATGGCATGTGAAGACAAGCCCTTAACTCCCGAATGACACACAGAATTTACTTGGGAGTAACTGTCCAAAATATCTCCCTTGGGAGGCAGGCCCAGACAACACAACACATCAGGATACTGGTTCAACACCAAACCATTCTAAGAAGAATGCAAGAAGCCACACAATCAAAAAAGCTTGAATTCTGGTAAATGGAATTCCTGACTGTATTTGCCAGATTTTAGAGAAGCATTTCTAGCAGGCACCTAGCCTTGGCTTTAAAAGCCTTTTATTCTGACACAATTATCCATGATTCCTCTCCTGTCCTTCCCTCCCCCATCCCTACCCTTTCTCCAGGAGCTGCACTCCCCAGCTGCTCTTCTAAAACCCAGCCTGTTGCCCTAACAGCTGACACACGGGGCACAATCTAAGACAAAATGTGACAGTCACTTCTTGACAAATTTTAAGCATCACCTGCCTACAATGCAAAGCAGTTTGGAACAGAAACTGCAGGTACAGAACCAGCAGAGAAGTGCTTTGACTCCAGATGATCCCTCCCCCACAGCTAGGCTCTCATTGTTTTTTCCTGGGGATACATCTTCAGATCAGAGCCACAGCCTGCTGCAGATATAGATCAGCTTTGCTCATCCCACCGTTCTCTGTCACTGGCAAAAATAGCTCTGGAGGGAGAGGAGGAGGTTTTCAGCTGTTTTCTTCTCCACTTCGCTCTCTCCTCCCTTGCAGTGAGGGAGAAGCCATTTTCTCATGTTCATGGCTTGATGTCAGTAACTGTTTTCTTACTCTATAGAGCAGTAAATCCCCAGATGTGCCTGTAAAAAAAATTTAATAGTAGCCACAATGCTCCAGCAGCATCCTCAGCAACACACTCAGCAGCTTCTCATGGAAGAGCCGAAAAAAGCTGGCTGGCATATTACTTGTTTTCTTACCAAAGGCAGCCCAGAGAAGAGTCTGGAGCCAAAAGGAGAGGTCTGCATAGACATTTCTCCTAGGCACCACTGATACTCTTACAGGGTTCAAAAGAACCATGGGAGAGGGACATTTTCCTAGACAGGGTCTAGAATAGATGGAGGAAAAGCATGTAATAAACTACTCTTTAATTTTCTCATAAACAGTAACTTTATTCTTCTCAAAACATTGATTGACATTTGATCCTGTTATGAACAATTCTGAGACCTCCCCCACAGAGCATCTAAGCTGCATCACATTAAAGCTGTTCCTTTCTCCTTGCCTCTAGCATATTCCTAACATGTAAACAACTCTGCTGTGCACACAGGCAAAGGCACAGCTAGCTAGTGAAAGCTGCAACACTAAGGGCACCATAGGAACCCATCCAACCCTAATAACCCATTAATTTCACAGGGCACTGTATTTATTAACTAGAAGCCAACTGCAATTAATGCAAATGTACATGTGAAAAATTATCCCAGTGGAAAAGCTGAAGGAACATTACAGACTTATTTTTCACAGACTGTCATGTTTCACAAGCTTTGTTGCCCCCGTAACCCAAACATACACGAAACGCCAGTCTGAATGGTGGAAGAATTGTGACAGACTAGGAGAAAGGCAAGTGTCAGGAAACCCAGCAGCCTTACTGTCTGAGGATTTCAGCTGATGTGACACAACATGATAAGTAATGTTCTTGTGACCAAGCCTCAAAACACATAGGGACTATTTCTAGTTCATCTTAATAAAAAGAAAAAAAACCCTAATCTCACTTCTCACCTCCTCAGCAGTGAGGTAATTAACAGGAGATACCTTATAAAAATTACCAAAGTTAATGCCAAAAGATTGCCCAGCCATACCTTGTGTATGTGAACTCCCACTTCACAGGCTCTGGACCAAGACACTCAGGGGAGCTGCCCTGCTGAGGCTGGCTCCTTAGGGCAAGTTCCAGTAGACACATTCACTCACTCTGCCATGGAATCCTCCTACAGCTCCATTGCTCAACTCACAAATCCCTCTCCGCAGGCAAATCTGATAAGGTCTGAGGAAACACCAATCCATCTCTGACCCCTATCTCATCCATCCAGGAGCTCCGAAGTGATCACAGAGAAAAAGCTAATGAACTGCAACTACTTCTCTTTAGGGATTGCTCTGCCTTAGGATGTTTCCAATGGCAGGAATCCAGAGCAAAGTGGCTCTCAAGTTGTGAAATGAAAACAGCTGCACTGCCAGGCTCCAACATCAGGATCTAGAGCAGGCTAGAGTGCCTTGGGTGACCATTCCATTGGCAGCTTTTTGTCCCTTAGGTTAAAACAAAACCTGGTGACTTCTTGCCATCCTTCTGATTTTTGCTGTCCACACCTACTTTGCAAACTGGAGCAAAACAGTCATGTCCTAACACCCACTAGCTTCCTTTGGCTTCTTTCTCACATTCAGAAATGTCAAACTATGAATTCCAGACCCTGCTTCTTCCTTCCAGAATGCAAAGTATCACCCTAGTCACACACACACTTCTCCCCTCCCACTTCTTGTCAAATTCCACTGCCCATACCTACACCAGAGCAAGTTTTATATACTTCAAGCTGTGAAATCATCCACTTCTTCTCCAGCACCCCTCAAGAGCAAACTGCTTTCCTGTCCCCCTCTCTATACAAACCAGCAGGTGAACACCCACTCAATCCTGCACATGATGTTTACCAAAGGAGGTTTTGCTGGAGTAAAACAAGCATTCAAGAAGGTCTAATTCTGTAAGTCAGATTACATATTCTTTCCTGCAGCTAAAATCTCATCTCCACATTTCTTATTTTCAGTGCTTTTAACACAAATTAAAGAGGTAGTGGGAGGGAGAGCTTTCTCTTTCCATATTCTGTACCCAGGCAAATGGTGGTTTTATCACAAAGGGCAAAAATCAACCTCTTTTTACAAAACTTCCTGAAGTCTAACTCCAATGCTACCCTTGCAAAGGCTAAAATCCCTACTCATAGAAACTCTGCAGTATGCAATAACTGTTATACAGCATTTATAAAGCAGTGTAACTAAATCTTAACTTTTGACTACAGTAAAATAATGTTCGCAGTAACAGGAGGCCAAAGTATTTCATTATCTGCAGGCTGGAAAATTTAGACAAATCTTCAAAGACTGCAGCTTTGCAAAGTGCAAGGGATCAGTTGCTGTACCTTAAATATCTGACAACATGAAATGTCACAAATACCAACACCAGAAAGTTGTAGCTACATCTTAGTACCACATATCTGGCAGCATTTTTCTTTTTACAGAAACCTGATGAGAAGACAACAGCCAAGCCATAGTTCAGAATTAAGGGGATCATTACACTGAAAACGTGAGGCATTTCAGGTTTGAATTATGAATGATAGCAAGAGCTCAAGGTAAGATTATTATGCATTTTCATTCACCTTTCACTCTTATAAATAAGTAAAAATGGAAGTTTGGAGAGTGGCTTTTTGTACACTGTCAGCTAACAAATGCCTTGATGTATGTTCACCATGGACTAAATATTCAAGATTCAGTACCTAATTTGCCCAGGATTGCACACAGTGTGCTTTTAATTAACCAAAAAGACAAAACACAAGTTATTACTTCTTCTAATATCAGAGTCACAAGACCTATCTTGTATCAAAGATCTGTCCCAGACAGGAACACTCAAGAGGGTGCTCCTTTTTGGAATCTTAAAGGATTCCAAAAGGTTGCTGAAGCTTCCGTGCCTTTCATGGATTGCTTTTGAACTGACCCCACATCTCTGACCTACTGCTGTTGAACGCCCCCTCAAATAGACATTATTTATGCTAACTTAACTGAATTCAAAAGGCCCATTTTGAGTCATCCTTTCAGGGTAACATTGCAGTTAGCAGCATTCTTCACTTTTACAACTATCTCAGCACAAAGACAGAAAGCACCCTGGACTCAGGGTTTCCCATTAGACACCCAGCTCAAATACAAACCTGTAGAAATACAAATCCTTGACTGAAAAATGTCTACTGAAAAAAAGCAAAGAAGCTGTATGTGAGAACTCTTGAAAATCGGGAATGCTGTTATCCATGAAGCACCTGGTATACCAGTGCTTCAAAAAGGTCAGGAGGCAAGGATAACCCCAGCACACCAAATGGGAACATTTGGCTCCTTCTAAGTGCTGTAACCTCATCAGAACACTTGAATCAAATTTGACATTTATATGTCTATAAATAATGTGTGAGCAAAAGCAAAGACAAAGCAACATTCGCAGTTCAGGGAAAGACATCAAAATAAACACATCCCTAGTACTCAAATGTTAAACTACATGTGGGAATCTGATGATCTTTTAAATGGCTGAAAGCTAAGACACAGAGGAAAGGGCATCTTGTTTTTAAATTAATTATTAATCAATCTTTTCAGCCATCAAATCCCTGCAATGACTCATCCACTTGCTTTACCAAAGTCTAAACTGTTATGGGGAAACTGCAATTCCACTGGAACATTACCCTCCTGAGTGCAATACTTAGCCCTGTATGTGTGAGAAAGGATTTTAGTAGATTCATTCCTCCTCTCCCACAAGATCATCAAGCCCTCATTATACCTGAAAGGAAAAATTACCAAAAAAACCCCAAAAGACAAAAAAAAAATCCAAAGAAAAGAAAAAGAAATAAAGAAAAAAGAGAAAAGGCAAAATAGTATTTAGAACTTTACACTGAGAGAAACGAGAGAAGATAAAGTCCACCTCAGTAATTCATTGCAAAGCCAGTATTCTTCCAGCAACAGTATACACTGTAAATAAAAGGATTCACATGACCAGAAATCCTCAATTATCATGTCATTGAACTATACAATTCTTCTACACTCATTCAGACAGTTTCTACTGTCTGTAAAGGAATTTAGACAACTGTAGATTGACAGAAGCTACTTTTTAAGTTTACAAAATTATGAACTTGATCCTATACCCCACATCCATGCAAATCTCTTTTCAAAGTTTGACAGCTCTACTAAATAAATTGAGCTGCAAGACTGGAGCTCAGTTGGTGATACCTATGTACAGAGCTTGCTCTTTTCCTGTGCTAAATTTATATCAGAACATTACAACACATTTGCATATCTCCCACACATGTAACTTTTTGCCAGCACTAACAAGACGACATCAAGTCTTAAAAAATGTACCAGAAAGAGATAGAAGGAGAGGGTGGAGTTTCCTGCAGGAACACCCAGGCTGAAGTCCAGCAGCTCCCAGGGAAGGTGCTGCTGTTCTAGGGCCGGATGCCTTTGGATCAGGCTCCCACTTAGCAGTGTCAAATGTGAAACTCCACCCAGGAAACAAAAAGCTTCCCATTGTTTCTCTCCTCTCCGCAGCCTCCTGGCTACTACCAGGAAAAGCAGTGTCACTTCACCCTTTTTCCATCAGAATGGTTTACATCTTTCCCTTTTACTATGCTCAACCTTGGAGCTACCACAGAATATGAGAAATAGGAAAAAAAAAAGTCTCTGCTGGGTTAACTCCCCTAGTCTCTCCTGTATGGTTTTTCTGGAAGTATTTCTAGTAGCAGCCCAGAGTGCTGCTGTTGATTTTAATCATGCAAAAGTAATACAAAACTCACATGACTACTGTCAGTTTTCCAGCCACACAAGTTTTGCAAAAACATCAATTAAAACAATCTGATCTTTCAACTTTTACCTAGGAAAGCTATAAAGAAATTACCAAGGTGGCAGAACTTTGGGAAAAGTTTGATTTACACATTGGTGCACACTTATTTTCATTAAAAAATAGAAATCACAACAGCACTGAAGATTTCTGGCACTTTACCTCCTCTGAAGATGCCAGTGCGAAAAAAAAAAAAAATCTAACTGAGCCAAGTAAAAGCAAGTAATACAAAGTCACAGGAAAATATCTGACTTGCCATGAAAAAAGTGTTACTAAGGTGCGAGAGTGAGTTTAAGTGATTTTGGAAGTCAATAATGGAATCCAATGTTATTCAAGGTATGCTACACGGTAGAAAGATTGACTTGAATGCTCAAGTTATAGGGAGCCATGGCCTTCCTTCTGTATCCTCCCAGCAGCCCATTTTTACCAGTCCCACCCAACACATCCCAATAGCAAAACTCAGTTAAAATGCAAGTAGAGCCAGACAATTAATCTGAAACTCAAGAAAGTCAAATATCATGCAGGAAAATTTAAAAACAAGCCCTACAAGTGTGACAGTGTAACAATAATTAACAGACCAAATACAATTCTCCCCAAATCATTATTACTTGTTTTTCAATGAACATATTAGCTGCAGGGAAAGTGCCTTTGTTAATATAACATGATTTAAGACCCAACTAGAAAAAGCGAAATAATCAAAAATTACTTTTGTTAGTATCAAATTAAGCCAAGTACACACCACATACATGGGGATATGATCAACTCCAGGAAGCAGGCTTTTTAACACCAGCACACTTAAGATCTAAATTACCATGGCCTGTGGAATGGAAAAATGCAGAACCGCATAAAAGGAAGGCAAACCCTGCTTACAAAATAGTAGTGAGTCAGCTCCTGAGGACTGGTCTGTGACTGCTATGAAAACAAGATGCACACTCCTTATGTCCACTCCGATTGTACAGAAGGAAAACGAGCCCATCCCTTAAATATGCTGTTAATAGGGTATATGACATTGCAGAAAAGGTGTCAAGAAACATCACTGTTTAACCCATAGAAACTTCATAAAACATTTTCAGCCAGTGCTGATCCACAGAGCCTTTTAACCATGCACACACCTACTCACACTTGGGGCATTTAATATGCAAGAAATGCTCATATCTGTGGCCTCAGATCAGTAACAGCTTATCTTGGGGACACCTCTAACTCTAAATGGTCCTTGAGATATTCTTTAGAGAATCTCTTTCTAAAACACCATGACCTTTTAGCTTGTCCAGTTCCATCATCTGTAATCAGACTATCTAGAAAAGCAAGAATAAACACCAAGGCCTTTTGTGACAAGCTGTGAAACTATAAATATTAACAAGCCATTTAATACTGTAAGGAACAACACATAACATAACTACTCCACACATTTATTTAGAGAACACGATTACATTTTCCCTCATTCAAAAATCAAAGATAAATGGTGGGCTTTCATAATCTGTCTCTCTCTCTTAGCAAGTGTCCTTGGCTACAAGCAGCTCTCTCCTTGACCAAATTATAGCTCATTTTGTTGTTATTGTTAAGGGATATCTGGGGGCTTTCTGGTCTTCTTGTCTTTTTGCTGTTTTCGGATGTTATTGGTGAATAGGACTTTTCCTGGTATACTGATTACTTCTGAGAAAAAAAAACCACATTCAAAGAATTAATGCGTCATACATGCAGGGGGAAAAAAGTCCAATAAGTGATCTCTATCAATATGACTTGGTTGACAACTATTAAAACAAGGTGCTGACCACTGAATATCATACCAGCACATTCTGAATGGAAGCGCTCTGTCCAACCTCTTTGAAAAAACAGAAACCTGGAAACCAGCTCATTTCAGGGAAAGGATTAAAGGTTGTTTTTTCAGGTGTCCTTGCACACCAAATCCCTCTGCCAGACATTGGAGTTTATCATTGCTAAACACACTGCAGAAGTACGTAGAGACCTCAAGCAGGTCAGGACCTCAGCATGCAAAGTACAAAATTGATGCATAATACTTGACAGCCCTTGCCTCACCATATTTTTCAATTTCAAATGTTTGTCTTCCCTCTAGCACAGCTATGTGAACAACCCACACAAGGAAAAGAAACTCAATGGCACTGCAAAAAGTCCACCCAAGTTCCACCACCAATGTATGAAAGTGCTATCCAACATACAAGGAAAACAGAAGTAGCTCTGCCCCTCGTTAGGATATTACACATAAAGATCCAGCTGAAAGTTCAATCAAAACAGGTTTGGGGCTTTTTAGGCTGGCATACCTCCAACTATTCTAACAAAGACAAAAGAGGCTGTTGAAATAAACTTTGTTCAATGTTTATGGATGAGAGTTCCAATTCTTATTTTCCCATCTCCTACAACCTAGACATACCCTTTCAGTGAAGCGAAGAGTTTCTCAGCTGCTGCCTTCAGATTGAATCCTGGTTGAGACAGAGCATGGGTGCAAAAGCAAACAAAAAGAAAATTTAAATGAACTGCAGGGAGTGGAACTGGTGTGCCAAACCTCACGTTTGCATGCCCTGAATTAGTTCCATTAAAGGTGAAAAAATATGCAATAAATCTGAAACGAAGCTTAACAAAATGACAGAGCTCTTGGCAACCTGATTATTTTAACAAGTTGACAGCCAGTTATTTCAGATTGTCTCAGTTTAAATACACATACCAGGACAGCACAATCCAGAGGAGTGGGCCAATACACTCCTTTGCAAGATTAGCTGTGCTTTGTTTCATGTTCTCCCTTCTGATACCTCCCAGCTCCATCACCACCCACCTCTGCCTTCACAAATACTCACCCAGGTCCTGCAGAGGTTACCTGCAGCTCCCTATCCCATTCCCTGAGCTGAAAAGGAAAAACTGGTGTTGCTGTGACTGCAATTTATCACCAATCAGTGACTGCCCAAGGACTAGAGAGCACAGAGACACAGGAAAAAACAACCATTACTCATCAGTCAAAAGGTGGTGACTTGAGAGGTGATTGTCTGGTTCTATCACAGCCCACTGCTTCTTGTATCTAAAGAAAAACCCCTGCAGCACCCCTATTTCCAGTCCTTCCCATCTCAGCTATGGCACAAGATTGTCTGCTGCTCCCAGCCTTTGGAAGCACCACCAGCATCTCAGCCTGGTGTCAGGAGAGGCAGCAAGTCACCAAAACGCACAACCTGCCAAACAGGTAAAGTGTGTGGGACTGCCAGATCCAGCTGCAAACAAGACAGTTGCACACCAGAGTGCAGCTCTAGTACAAGCAACCACCTGGTGGGGTTTTGGGGGGAGAGTGCAGTGGTGTTTAAGCTTTGCCTCTAAAGCCTTAAACTACAACTCTTCCTCCATAGTAAAGACTGGAAAAAACAACCCAAACCCAAACCCGGGCAGTGCTCCCCTTAACTACCACAGAACTTCAAAACAGCATGCGGTGGGGCCAGGAGGAAAGGACTGTACAGCATTTTCCTTTCTTAAAAATTTCTTTTCATAAAATTGCTTTCCCCCAGCGTTTCAAGTATCAGTAATGGTAACAATCATTACATTCCTTAAATAATTATTTGAACTGCCCATAAAAATTGTTTTGCAGTCTGCCTGGAAAAACATTTTACCTCAAAAGGTAGCAGATTCAGTTGATGAGCAGAAAAAAAATCAGGTTTTTTGCCCAGCTCCTGCAGAATATAAGAGTTAATGTAATGAAAAAGAGACTGATGCTTTATTGATCAAAACAATTCTAATTATGCATAGAAGACTCTTCCATGTTTCCAGTAATACACTGAGCAAAATCTACTTCATGAAATGCAGTCAGATAAGCAGAAAGTTTGGGAGCTCATTGCTCAGCAACAAAGGCCAGAATTTTATACATCCAATCACCAGAGGCAGTGGAATGTTATAATTTCAAGCATAATCTAGTACTTGAAATAATAAATAAAATTAGAGAAATGTATTATTTATGTAAATTTAAAATTTTTCTAAAAGAGGCCCATAAAAAGCTGTGGACAGAGTAACACAGTATAACAGCCAAACCACAGAACCACTAAAATAACTGAGCAACAAAGAGCTGTTTGCTCATTTTCTCCCTTGCAAATCTCTCTCTCTTCCCCCCATCTTTACTATCTGAGGTGCAAGGCAATGTCACCAACATCTTATGGTATGTCCTTTTTACCATCATGTGCAAATACAGCACTACAAGACGTGTTGGGCGCATCTACACAAGGAAAACTGGGTGTTGGGAAGGTCAACTCTTCCCCAGTCCAATCTCTCCTGTGGTTTCTCAATTGCTGGAAGTGTTTCACCTCTCCTGAAACCAAATCAAGTATGGACAAGGACAGGCAGATCTCACTCTAGTGATGCTGCACCTCACTATATCATTTTAGTGCTCCTGTGTTCACTTAGCCTCCAAGAACAAGAACTGTGATGGTGCTGCCTTCTTCAAAACAACATCACCTACCAAAGACAACAGACAAAGCTTGAGGGAGCAACATATTGAGAATTACTTCCCATCTATCCACAAGGCACCTTGTGAGATTCCAGTTGAGAACTGAGAGCAGGTAGGTATTTCAAAACAACATCATAATATGTCAAAACACAGAGCTAAGAATGCTGCAGCCCACTGAACTTGAGATATATCCTGTACGAAACAGGTCTGTGAACACAGAATCATGCAACAAGATATTACTCCAGGGAAGACTGGAAGAAAGCAGTGCTGCATTTTGACCCCGCTCAGATTTTTCTCTGCTATAGCAAGCTGGTGACAAGCCCTGCCGGTGCCATCTCCTTCCTCCCCCGTGCAGTGTCAGTGCCACTGCCCATGGCCAGGCTGGGGTCAGGCTCCTGAAGGACAAGCTGGAAGCAGCTCAGCTCACTGACCCGTGGCTGTAGGGACTAGCTTTTGCTATCAGCAATGGACAAGTCACCTGTCTAGGTAAAAAAATACGAGAGCAAAAACAGTGAAAAAAACACTGAAGTGGGGCTGCTTTCCTGCTATTTCCAGTTATTTTTCAGTTTCTGTCTCTAACAAAAACATTGAAAATTCTGCTGGAAGGACAGGAAGAAAGAAAAGATAAACCAACATGAAAATTGTAACACTGGAGTAAGACACAGAAGTTCTTTTCATTGCAAAGAATTACTCAAAACGACATCTATATCAGCACTAAGTAAAACATTGCTTCTGCCTTGAGGTGGCCTTGGCAATAACACTGTTGCAAGCAAAAACCATTTTTGGAGGGATTTTCAATCCATTTAATTTATTTGTCAGCTAATAAGCTTCTAATTAATACTTGTGGTGTTGAAACACACTCAAGGGAAACAGCCTTTGCTCTCCAAACCCCTCACCATACCTGCCCCTGGCAGTGGGGCAACAGGACCAGCAGTTCATTCTGGTTTCCAGTCGAAGGTCAGCATTGCTGCTTATTATGTGAGTATAGTAAACAGATAGCTTATACAGACAAGTTGTTCTTAAAACAAATCAAAAGCACATCAAGTGAAATGTGATCTAAAATAAGCCAGCAATGTTTCAGAATATCACTGTTTCCCTGGCACTTCAGGATGCTGCAGCTGCAGAAATTCCTATAAAACAATTCAAGATTTAAAGCTTATGCTCCCACAAAAAGGTTTCCAGACAGAAATGTATTATAAATATACACACACACTCCATCACAGTAACCAGACCAGAACACTTGCACAGGAAAGTCTGGAGCCACACTTTATTTAACATTTTGTTCATTGAACTGTATCAGCCAATGTTTTTTTTCTTGCTTCCCAACCATGCCAGCAAAAATGTTAATGCAAAAGCCCTTCTAGTGATTGCAAAACTTTTCTGTCTGCATAAACCATTCCTTTCCCAGGACATGGTATAAGCAGTACTAGCAAAAGAATTCCACTCATACCTGTAGAGGAACCTGAGAAGGAAGTGGTGAGACTAGGTAACAGAAGTGTGTGAGTGGGAAGAGTGAAAGCACAGGAGAGCATTGCATCAGTCCAGCTAATGTGTACAGAAAGAGGCAGGAAGCAGTAACTGCCCTCACACCACGTCTGTGCCAGCAGAAACTAAACTGCAAAGTCACAACACTACTACAAGAAATAACAGCATGAAAACACTGCACACAGGTCAGGCTGACCAACTTGACTGTGATAGACCTGGCATTCTGTTTTCTATTTGGATTTTTGGGTCATGTTTTGTGTAATGTATAATCTTGAGAAACAAACATTGCCTAGAAACTCAAGCATAAGCCATTCCATTTATGTCAAGTGGGTATTAACCCTATTCTCCCCAAGAGTTCAAGAGTCAGTTGTGTCAATTGTTTCACTAAGAAAGATAAGATACTTAGCACAATTTATTTGCTAAAGCCTATCTCAGAACTCCAAGCCATCTGTAAAAGCCTCTTAAGAGCAAAACCATCCACGTATTCCTCATCCGGGAGTAAACAACATCTCCACATTTCCTAATGAGCATCCTTAAAATACAGACCTATCCTGGCTATGTGAAAAATACTCAATGCTGAGAACAGAGAAGCGTGGGTTAGAAAACAACAAAAAAATTTAAGACAAATTCTGTACACTTTTAAATACTTGCCTGTCTGTGTTTCCACTCAAATACAAATCTTCTCTGTACTGCCTATGCCTTTTTTTTTTTTTTTTCCAAACCTCAGATCTGCTGCAGGTTATCCAGCCTGCCACACCACATCAACACAGAAACCAGTAAGGCCTGGCTGCAGAATTTAGGTCAGCTCGTCTGTGGAGTACATAAGGTCTTCCACACAGCCATGAATTTCCTAGTAATGCTTCAATAATCCCTCTTCATCCTGCTATGCAGCTATTTCACTAGGAACTGCTAGCTTTCCTCTAGCTCCCCAACAAAGACTCTCCACAGGAGGGATGTTTGCAGGCAAATGAGCCACTATCTCTTCCTTGGGAAGCAGGAAGCTGGTTGTTGAATCAAATAAATGCTGATTCTTATTTCCCAAGACCAAAAAAAGTGAAGTATTCACAATGGATGCTAGAAAAAAAAAAGAGTCCCCATCTTTCAACCACACTAGGAAAGATAAAATCAGAGCTGGAAATTACCTCTAGAACATTAGGAATAATTTTCTTAACAGATTTTAAACAAACCCTCACCGTTTCCACCTGGGTCAATAAATAACAAAAACGTGACTAATAAATTCAGACAGTCTAAGCAACAGAGGCTGGTATTTCTAGAGAGATAGCATCACTTGAGGTGAAAAAACATTGTGCCTCTTCAAAGAATGCTCCCTCTAACAGTGAATTGCATGCCACTACCATCCCAAGCATTGTACAAGACCACATAAGTAGTAGCCCTGTTCTTAAAGGATCTTTAATAGTACATAAAAATATGCAAGGTCTTTTCAAAACATGGTCCTCAGAGCAGGAGTTCCACCTAAACTGGAAGGTACAGTTACATAAGACAAAAACCCCAAACTGAATAAAATAAATCAAAACCTTGAACTTGTCTCTTCATAAAAGATGAACCTAACTAAATCTTCTCAAGTATGACAATCTGAAAGATGTGAATGCAAGAATAAATACCAGTTTCCAGGAATGGTTACAGACATCTTAGCAAATAAAAACATAGCAAGCAGGCTGACAGCTGGTTTTGTCTTAAAACCCCTCAGTCTGCTACCTCTCTGTTCTGCTCTACAGTTCCCACATAACACACTGCTCATCAAAAGCTTGCACTGCAGTCTCCCTACTAGAACAAAGAATAAAGCTGAGGAAAAACCTTTCCTCAAGACATCAAACTACTCTTCAGCATTCAAACTTTCGTTAAGAGTATTCCTAGCCCATTCTTTACAATTTACATGAAGCCTGAAAATGGTACTTGCAAACGCGTACTGAGTAGTACTGCACATTAGATGTGCAAATCAAATACCCTAGAAAACATCTTACGTTTGTTTATGCTCACCTTAGATCTGTTCCAGAACTCAGACATGCAGCCATGCCAGGCCCACAGACGTGGCTGTCCTTACTGGACCTCCACTGCACCATGCATGTTAACAAGACTTTCTAAAGAATGTAACTTTTTATAACTAACGATCATCCATAACTTAACTCTGCATCAGACAGCTTTTTCCATTACTGGCTCAGTACCTGATCAGGCTGTGCTTCTCCGCCCTCCTCCTCTGGCTTCAGCTGGGCTGAGTGCTGGCTCCTGAAGGCTCCAGCAGCAGGAATACCAAGCCAGACTCTGATGATCACTTGCTCATTTTGACAAGCGCCACAGACTCCTCCTATATAAAAATAAACTGCTGTGAATCAAACTGGCCAAATAAAGTGGTCATAGGGGTCAGAGGAATGCCACTCTGCAACACAGAAGACAAAGGTTACTCATCCTTTTGCTGACAGTGCTTCATCTCTGGGGAAGACTGAGCACATCCTTGTTATAATAACTTTGGAACTACTCTAAATGAGCCATCCTATTCTTGAAGAGCATAGATCCCAAATGAGCAATTTGTCATTTCCCACATATTTTTTTAAACATACTGGCTCATCCTGACTTAACCAAGAGCACTGCTATTTCTACATCATCACCTCCCTACACCACCACAAAAGCCAGACCAGACCCCAATGATTTGGTAGCTGCACATGCATGTGCTTCACACAAACACTTCAATGGCACTTCAACTACTGCATTACAGCCCTATGCCAGGCAAGCAGACCACCTTGAGCCAAATGAGCTGCTTGGAGCAATCCCAGGAAAGCACCTCCATCCTCTGGGATGAACAAAATAGAGAAGAAGTGGGATTGTCCCCCTCCTTCTTCAGCCCAAAACTTCCACCACCTAAGACCCAGCACAGCTGCCTTCACCTCCAGAGACCCCAGGGCTATGCAGAGCACACAGACAGAAAGCAACAACCCAGCAAAAAGAACAGCCAGACTCCAGCAGGTAATTCATGAATATTTATTTTAGTTTGTTGCTTATTAAGTATGCCTTGTTATAAATCAAGTATTTTACAGTAATTGCCTCCAATCAACAAACACGGGGAAAGCTGCTGTGTAAACCAATGTTGCTCCATACCCAAAAGGAGTCCCTTAGCAACAGGCAGGATTCTACAGGACTCAGTGTAGAGTAGAGCTGGCTGCCACTGCCTTGCTGCACCCCAAGCAACACTGCTGTGTGCCCAAGGCGTTCCTAGCACTGCCAACCACAGCACACTGCGCCAGGGTGGCAACAGCAGTGCAGCAGGCACTCGCTGTGAGGGCAGCAAGCCCCGGGTACACAGTACAGGTACAGGGACAGCCCTCCAGAGCAGAGGATGCTCCACAGCCAGGGACAACCAGCTGCATCCCCTGCTTCAGCCCCCAGCCCATTGCCTCCACCCTAGCAGTGCCTCCAGCAGAGCTGTTCTGCTGTAGGGGTCTGCACCCAGCACCAAGAGCAGGGCACTCACCCACCTGAGCTGCTCCCAAACCACTGCAGAAAAAAATGCAAGCCAAGCCTCCCCCTCAGATCTCCCTCTAATTTTTTTCTGAGGCTTTTTCAGGGGTGGCACCCACTGGCACTCAGAAGCACACAGGAACAAAGCCCTGTGTCAGGCTTTCCACTAAGATCATTTTAAAGGCCAGCATGAACCTGCTGTTTCAGGTTTTCTCTTAGCGATAGAGACCCAGGATAAGGAGATGGTGAAAAACACTGTCAAATCCTCAAATACAACATGCCTCATAGACTTTTCTTCTTGAAAGGGCTTGGGGGTGGTCAAGTGATCTCAGGAGAAGCAAATCTTTTTATGCAGAACTGGAGTTTCAGAGACTCTAGGTTTTTAAATACATGGAAGAAAAAACTGTGACCAGATACTTTCCAAAGGTCTACAGCAAGTAGACTTCAGAACAGACCTTTGGATCATACTTGAAGTCTAGCAGAAAATGCTCATAGCCACGGGGCCATTCACCTTGGCTGCTCCTGTAACCCTTTTTTTTTTTTCCACGAGGTCAGAGAACTGTGTAAGAAGGACCTAACAAAATTCATCATGCCCCCCAGTCCCTCCTCAGCACTGCCCCAAAGCCATTCCCAATACAGCAGGTAAAGGCAGTTTCCACCTTCAAAGTAGGAGGACTGTGTTTTTAGAGAATGTATCAGCATTTAAGGAAAGGGGCCAGGAAAGGCTGAATAGCACCACCACCACACTTAGTAAGGCATGGAAGAACAGGAGAGCTTGTCTTCAAGGGCTGAATCAAAATCTGAAAAACCGCTGAGGTCCATCACTGCCACCCTGCCCTTCTCAGAACAGGCTGAGCACATGGATTGGATCATACCTGGAGGAAATGTAAAGGATAACAAACGACAAAACACTTATAAAATTTTGGTTTAAAACAAACGAAAGAAAACAAAAACCAAACCAAAAACCAATCTAAAAGCAGAAATTCTTACATAAATCATGGCAGTGCATAAGTAGATGTTTGGGCAATGCCAAGGCTACTGAAGAATTCTTCCCCACAGTTCTTACCACAAAAATTCCCATGGATTTTGTTCCAAATCCCATTTGACAAGTTCTCACTTTATGCTACTTCCTTCACTTCCCTCTCCCACTTTTGAAGTGACAACCTCAATTTATTAAAACAAAGCAACATCTTTCTTACAGAAACATCTGCTTTGATACAAGAATACATACTCACTGGTACAGTGAGTATGTGGGACTGTGGCTATGAAGGAGATTAAATAAGGAGCACATGCACCACTCCTCTTTTAACCTTGTCCCCTCTGGCACTCATTCACGTCAATACTTTCCTTTCAGGGCCCTACAGCATAGGGAAAGACACCACATTTACATTGGGGTGTTGGCATCAGACAGTGCCAATTTCATCTGAATCACAGCCAGGCACTTGGCACTTCAGGCATAACACGTGCAACCTCCAAATGCCACGTCCTACATACAGTAGCCTACATGTGGCTGCCTCCATTTGTACAGTCACTTGATCAAACATCTTTTCTATTAAGGAAAACAATACTTCTGATGCTTTTAACAGGGAAATAATCATTGTTAACAGAGTGAAAAGAACCCAAACAATGCACTCAGAACAAATCATTATGAATTCTGTAGAGAAAAGAAAGGGAGGGAGTCATAGTATTTTGGGGAAGAAGTAGAGATTTTGGGGAAAAAAAAAAAAAAAACCAACAACCTCAGCTAATTAAATAAGTAAGCAGTTCCAGCCATTAGAGGTTCAATTTCAGCATAACTGAATAATTCTCTGTTCTACATATATCTCCAAGTACCCAGACAACAGCAGACATTCTACAATCTTTTCAGTTGAAATGCCATCTTCCTCCCTTGCTGCTGCATAAGAAAAACAACCAGCACACAGGAAGAGTGTCATGCCACCAAGAGAGAAAAAAACCTCAGCACAGATACCTACTGCAGAAATACTGTCAAAAGTAGCATGTAACCTAACCAGATGAACACCAGATTTTGTTGCTATCTCTCAGTAAGTTTTGCAATTAGCTGAAGCTGATTTGTGGCCACCCTGCTACTTAACATTCCTGCTCTCTCCATGGTGTGTGCCTGGGAAAGGCATCTTGCCCAAAGCAGAGGGTGGGCTGGAAGGCAGGACTTCCCCTTTCAACAGCAGTGCAAGCTCAAATTTGCTCCAGCTGGTCTTAAAACCACACTCCCCTTGGCCCTTGGAAAGCACCTTAGGCATTGCTCCTACTCCATGGGATCCAACAGAATCCCACTGCCCCTCCCTGTGGACCTCATTGTCCATTCTAGGCTCTTGCTGCAGTTTTTCACATGACACCCAACACCCAGTTTAATTTGGGAGCTCCCTGTAATTCCTCCCTTCTCTTGGTGGCCACCTCCTCTTCCCCCATCCACTAGCCAGAGGCTGAGTGCAAACTCTTCCCCACTTCCTCTCTTCTGCTGCAGACAACAGGAATATAGCAAAGACAAACTAATCAAACCTTGCTGGTCAAGCAGGCAAAACTTCTCCCTGCTACAGCTAATTCATTGTTTGACCCACAGGCAATATGAGAGGGGGCTGCTGCTGGTAGCTTTGGTATTACACTCTTTAGCAGATTGCAACACAGATCTAAGATTTTACAAGTTCAAACAGCAAACAAGTAAATAATCAGACACTGAAGAAGTCTTAATATGGATGAGGTGACAGAAATCAGCAGTTATGAGAGTGTGGAGGCCACCATCCTCTTTGCATGCAGAAAGGAAACAGAAGAGAAGGGGCTCTCTGCTCCTCATACTGACCAGCTGCACACTGGCTGTTTCCAGGCTGCTCTGGGCCCCCGTGCACATGGACAGACTACAATCTTAAAATACAAATGAGGCATGTGCAAACCATTAGCCAAAACCAGGCTTATACTAATTCAACCCATAAGCTTCAGGTACCCATTACATTTCATGCAATGATTCTCTTCAAGTACTTTGCTTTCAAGCTGACTCCAAACAGAGAAAACTTGGCCATCCCACTGTGAGCATGAAAGCCTTGCTTCTGGAGTGAGGCACCCTCAAACAAACAGAATTTATAATTTTTCCACTGGCAGAAAAGTAAATATAACCTCATGCTTTATAATTTTATGTTATATTTACTCACACTTCACAGTTTTGTTATCTCCTTTCCAATGCCTCACTATTACTGTTTTCTTCTGTAATTCTGCATGTTTCTCATGTTTTTATTTTCAGGCTTTACCATCTTTGTTCTCCTTTAACTCTGGCCTCAGTGCTTTCTTTCTTTAAAATCTGTTTGGGTTAAACTGATCAATGCTAATAAAGACACTCTTAAATTCACCTTTCAATCTAAGCACATCCTAAATTAACTTTCACTAAGACTAAACATAGCATAAATAAAAGTTTTAAACACTGGAAAAATAATCTTGTCCAAACCTGCACATTTTTCACTTTTCTGAATGATTAGTAGCACAATTTTGTTTCTCTCAGTCCACTCTTTTTTCTAAGAACATGTTTCTTCTATTACTCTTCTGTTAGACACTTTCCTACCCATTTTTCATTGGGACACCAGCACTGGTTAAACTCACAATTTCTGCAGCACCAACAAGCCTTTATACATCAGCATTCCTCCACTTCCTTGTTTCCAGAGCCGATAGATTTGTTGTCAGAAGGATAGAAAAGGAGAGGAGCAAAACTATCAAGCCAGTTTTCCCTTTCTCTCTACTATCAAGGCCAACAAGACAAAACTGTGAAGAAATTTAGTATGGGTTATAAACCAGCAAACATTACGTTAAAAAACTCAAGCACATGAAAAGTTTCATTTCCCTTTTGTCAGTTCCTCTGCTGAACTAAGAAGGTTAGGCTTTGTTTCTTAATTTAATTAATCAGAAAGTAAGTGCATAAAAGTTTCTTCATTGAGAGGAACCGTGTACGTGGACTTCTCAGTTTATATTTTTAAACCCCAGTCAGCTTAACCATGAAGTCTGGTTCCTCCATGCATCCTTGATGAAGGCAATTGCTAATGCATGTGGAAAGCGTGTGTAACCATAGTGGTGCCTGCAAACAAAGCAAGTCACTGCACCACCTCTAACACTGCTCCCCTCAAGTTTTAATGCAGAGACTGTCAGACCTCCCTTTCCATGATCTGTACACAAACCGCCATTTACAAATATGCAATATGGACTTTTTTTTCCCCATTATTCACTGGTATTTGCATTGGTTTAGTGGACAAATTTATACAGAACAATCCAAACTACATCAGCTTAACACCGTGTTCCTCTGTGCAGGACTGCAAAGGCAACAAAATGTCTATTACGTAACACTTCAGTATAAAATATTAATTTTCACAGAGGAAGCTCTTGAACTGAAAGGTTATTTTCAATGATTACCAAATCAGTGTTGTATAAGCTTGGTTATTTAATCAGTTTATTTGAGATGGACAACAAGCCATATATTTTATTGACATAACATGAAAAAAATAAACAACTTTTTATGTGCACACATCAAAATATATCCATCCCTACCACATACAGATTCAGCAAGCCTGCACTGGGATAATTGCAGGCATCCACATTTTTTATTCAAGTTCTCACACCAGCTGAAAGCATGTAAGCTTCCTTTCCTTCCTGTCCTGCAATGGATGAAGAACAGACATCATATTCATATACACATCCCATGCACTTGTTCTGTCCTTAAAGCTATAATCACAGATTGGAAAATCACTGCAGCAAGAGTAAAGTGCTTCAAAATCTTTTCCATACAAAAAAATCACCGTTTTTAACAGGCATGTTGGTATCTGTGCCATTGGCCAGACTTGAAAACACTAGAGGTGTGGCAGCCCTGGCTTCTATAGGACCCAAGGGCAATCAGGAATACCTTTTACAAAGAAACTTATCTCAAGGTTGACTTGTAAAGAATGAAGTTCAAGAGAGGAAAAAAAGACAAAGCTGTATCTTGGCTGTGACCTTGTAGCCATTAGGTTGCATGTGGACAGGTAGGAGCCTGTCTCACTGCCTCATCAGGACTATAAAGAGCCTTCATGTATGAGGTTTTTCCTTTCTTTGTGTATCTTTACATAAGGAGCGGAGGAAGGGGGCTCATCTTTGAGCATCGCTGTCTCCAGCAGATGGTGTCATCATAATTACCAGCTCCATGTGAATGTCACAGGTAAGACGTTTAAAACAGCAACAGACACTTAATCCACCTCATCCATGGTCCCCTAACCACACAGGGGAAATCATCAGGAGATACAACTCACACAGTAAAATCCTGAACAAATGAACAAGAAATTCTGAAACGCCAGTTTGAGAACTATGCGCTCTTTTTTTATTTATATGCACAGCAAACAGTTTGAAGAGGTATCTGATGGGAAAAGGTAACAACAGCATTTAATTACCTGTAGTACCCACCCCTTAGGTCTGAGAAATCTTCCACTGCAATTTTCTGGTCTTCAAAGTAGACCATCATAAGATAGGACACCTGAGATGCCTAACTTTTGACAAGAAGACCATATACAGAGGGGTTTTGTTTTGTTGTTGTTTTTTTAACACTAACAAGGAGCAAGGCAGATAACAAGAATTAGACTATTTCTTCTTCTACTGATCACACAATACAAAAAGCAAGACTATGATGAATAAACACAAATGCTATCCTCATCCACTGCTGGATGCCACATGCTTTCAGCCCAGTTATTTCTTTCTGTTTCTTAATCAGTTACCTTCAACAAGAAAGGGCCTCCAAAAAGAAAAAATATCTGAGCAACAACTATCCTTCCTCCTCCCTAAGGATGGCTATATTTTACACCACTCAAGTCTTGGATATTGCAATTACTTCAGTCTCAGAACAAATCACTTCTGAGGAAAGAGCTCAAGTGGAAAGAAGGAATATTCGTTTTGAGGCTACATGAACAATATGGTTTTGTATCCTGATTTATACTTGAAGAGGCAGAAGAAGAAAAACTAAGGTATTTCTTTTAAAACAGCTCTAACAACTGAGTACTTGGTGCAGCCATACTCACTTCCCATGCTACTGCTTGCCTCAAAGTGTTGGGCAGAAGTGGCATTTTGCTGGCTTGATTTTATGAGAACAAGTTCTCGCCTTCCAAGGATATCTTTTTGAACATTCTGGCAACTGCTACATGAATATCTTTTAACTTCTCTTCCTATCCATTTCCTGAAGGGGGACAAGAACCTGTTTTTGCTAGAACTGAAAAGAATATAGAAATATATTAGAAGAGCTTCAATTCTTTTAATTAAATAAATTTGTGGTAAGAGAAAGATTGAAGCAGTGTCAGTTAAAATTAATGATGTGGAAATTAGTATTACTGACAGTATTAGGTGCCAACTTGACTTGTGACGCACTTTTCTTTCTAACATGCCAAAACCAAGATGATTCTCAAGAAGTTAAACACGAGAAATCCTGGCTTTGTTCTTTCCTAAATTTGTTTGTAATCTCTGAGGGGAGAAATTGTTTGGTAAGCAATTGGTACCTATTCTTTGTTATATGGCTAAAAGAAAACTGTACTCAGTTTGCTCCGACCAAATGGTCTTGAGCCAAACCCATCCCCAATGCAAGCAAGTCAAAAAACATAGCTCAAAGTGTTCTCAAGGTTAGAAGCACAGGATAGCCTTGAAAAACTAATTACAATTGCTTTCACAAAACATAATGCTAGTAGCTTCTAGAAAACTACATTTCACAAACACCCTTCTTCATATTTCAGCCCTGTGTGGACTCACAGCAGCTCATCATCACAGCCAAGAATAAACACTTCCAAGATCAAGCAGCACTAGTGCGACCCCAGAGAGCCTCCTGCATGCATGTGGACTCATGAAACTATACATATGTGGAAAATCAGTCATGGACACAAGTCTTTGCATGGTGAAGTCCACAGACTTTTCACTGCTTGTTAAAAAAACATGTTTAAAATGTCAGTCACACAAAAGCACGGACAATTCTTTATCTAAATGTAAGGTTTCTGGGGGAAATATTTCCATTTTTCTTAACACAGCATTAGCTTTTTCTTTTTATGCTGGTTAGGATATAATCTTCCCACCATCGAGAGACAATAAATAAATAAAACAGAAAGAAAAAAACACAAAAGGAGAACTTTGCAGCCCTCTTTCAACGCTAGCAAGAAATTGAAGAATTTAAATAGCAGAAAACGAAATAACAGGTTTTGTTCTTTCCATTTAATGTTCTGTGCTATTATATGTAACATCTGAGTATAACATATATTGCTAATTGTGTTTTATGATATTTGGGATCTACAGCAACTTCAAGAATTGAAAGATAAACACTGTTTTTTTGAAAGGAAATGAAAACCTTCAGAGTTCATTATTTCATGCAATACTTACCCTGGAACTCCCGGGTTTTTTTTGGCACCCAGTTGAGAAACTTGTTTACTGAGTTCCCTCATGTTCCCCCATTTGTGACTCAAGCTCCTTCTCAGCAAAACAGCCTTCAGCAGCCCCACACAGATTAAGTGCATTAAGTATCAGGCACTACCTCAGAGATCCCACTGTACCTGCACCAAAACTCCCCGGTGGCTCTCAGAGATGCAGGAGAAAGCAAAGGGAGCCCCGGGCGGGGGTGCTGACTCAGCACTCTGTCTGCACAGCAGCCCAAGCCTCCAAGACGCCACAAAAGCAGGACCTGACCCAGCCCCTGGTGTGTCAGAGAACACACAGCAGGTAAGAAACAACCTGTGGACAGGGCCTGATTCAAAATCCACTTACTGCCACTAGCTTTAACAGACTTTGAATGGGACCTCAATACACAGAAAAAATGGGAAGACCTAGAGAATTTAAAAGAACACCCATCAACCCAGGAAACTTCAGTACAGTCCCTTCTTATAAAATTGTGCCAAGGCACAACACACATAGCTGCAAGTGCTTTTGACCACAGGGATGGACATATCCTCTTCTCCACTAGCCTTTATTCTCTTATCTTCCTGTCACTGGCAGGACTTATTGCAAGCCCAGCACAAACAGCATTAGCTTTTTACCTGTCTATCCAGGCATGCAGACAAGAAAACTGTCCATAAACAGGAGGCAGAGCTGTGGTACCTCTGTACCACCACTTATGTATTGGCACATAAGAGAAGGAGGCAATAAGCACAAAGGGCTAAGAATGCAAGAACTACATTTCAGGTGTACAGCTATGTGTTAGTACAATGTTCACTAGTTAATCTTTGCAGGGCAAGCACCCAAGTGCTTCCACTCTCTGCATTGTTACTATAGCAGTTGCCTCCTATTAATAATTACCTTCCTCTGACTGCAGCACAGTTTTTCTTTGTTGTACTGCTGCTCAGAATTCCTTTTCCAGATCTCAACACTCCGGACAGATTACCATCCCCTCAAGGATGTCAGGACTGGTAGAGATCTCTATTGTGCGTACCTGGATCTGGCAAAACAAATGACAGCTTAACGCTGCTCCCTTCCCCACATAACCTCACACAGCCGCTGTAAATTTTTAATCTTTTGTATTGAAGTAATCACAATTACAAATAACAGCATCTATTTAATATTCCCTGCTATTACGTGCAAGAAAACAGACACAGCAAACAGAGTGTTTGTGACACTAAGCAAGATACAGCAAAGCACCAGATGAGTTTACTATAAAGGCAATGCTTGCCTAGAGACACGGGAGAAAATTGTGTAAAAAAAAAATAGCCACAGAAGCATATTCCTAGGTCAGGACCTCATAAATCAGTTCCAACTAACAATAAAAGGTTTATAGGACATTTGTAAGGCACAAAGAATGAATAGGATCCTGGCCCCAAGTAAGGCTTGGTGAATTAATTTAAGATGGCAATCAAGAGCAAATAACACAATACTGACCTTACCCTAAGTTTGAAGAAAGATGGTTTCCTTCGCCTCCAGGAAGAGGTGAGGGAAAAAACAAAACAAAACACCACCATCAAAAACAACAAACAAGACAGAAATAAAAGAGAAAAAAAAAAAACAGCATAAAGGGTTTTAGCTACCCCATCTGGCATGAGAGTGCTTTTTTGATAGCTCAGAGCTGTGTGTTTAAAATCTCAGCCCTGTTCATGCATGATTCTCCCATTCTAAAGCCCTGTCTCCCAAACAAGCGAGCATTGTCACTCCCCACCTTCAGTTTTAGAGGCAGAAAATACTATACTTTCCTATCACAGTGACATATAACGCTGAAAAAACCCCAGATACTCCCCTATAGTGTCTGAGGATTTTTTAAAGCTGTAACTGGCAAAGCTTGTGAGTGGCAGGTACCTCAAAGTGCTCTCTGCAGCACCAGCAGCTAAGTCAAGTAAAACATCACTTTCAGCACCACCATTACAGGAAGTACTAAGACTTATCCACCAAACAACACCACCACCACTACCGTCCTCCATTTTCAAGTCTGAATAACCTATCTCATGGCTCTTACACACTGGGAACGTCCAGAGGAAAGTGCCACGGGCTGCAGGCGTGCAGTAAACGGCAGAGCCTGAATCCCCCCAGTGACCGCAGACAAGCTCTCTTAAAGGATGCTGGGCAAGTCACAAGGCTTCTGCGCCTGAATTCGTGTTTGTTTTAAGAGCAGTGGCAGCACTTGTGACGGGGGGAAATGGAGATTGAAGACAGGAGCTGCTGTGCCAAGCTCAGGGATCCTAAAGGAGCAGGAGTCGGCATTGCCAAGTACTGGGGAGCAGGGGGAAGGGAGGAGACGCGCCTCGAAAAAACAGAGATGGTTATCTGACAAGGGCTGGTTCTGCCCTGAAGATGTGCTTTATTGACTGGCTTGAGCCCCTTCAATCTGCGTGTGCTGCAACACGAAGCACAGCTGACCCCACACAAAAGCCGCACAGCTGGCGGCCCCCGGAGGGGCCGGATCCAACCCCACTGGCCTCGAAGGGGGCTCGCAGCTCCAGCCGCATTCCCCAGCACCACGCCGTGCTCCCGGACCCGCCCGGGCCAGTCCCGCTCTTGCCGCTGCCCCCCGCCCATGCGGGCACGTCCTGCGCGGATGCGCATCCCGCGCGAGAGCAGCGCCACGAGCGCAGCCGCCCCCGGGGCTCCTCCGAGGCACACCGGCGCTGGAGCAGCACCAGCGAACCGGCCCAGGCCGGTCTGCACGCAGAAAAAGATAAAGAGAAGCGCGACGGAAAGCGCGGGGAGGGAGCGGCGGGGGCGCCGGTGAAGATGCCGCCCCCTCCCCGCGGCCCCTCCGCCGCCTGCCCGACCGCCTCCTGCCGGCCCCGCGCTCGCCTCACCTCAGGGACGGCTCTGCGGGCTGCGGACCG
>VXBI01005881.1:1240548-1295747 GCA_013397375.1 Toxostoma redivivum | reverse complement strand
CGGGGGCGGAGGCGGGACCCGCCGGGGCTGCGCTGGGGAGCGGGGACGGGGCCGCGTGGGAGCGAAGCGTCGGCAGGCAAAGCCTGTGGGGTGTTCTTGGTGCGCAGGTAAACGGAACGTGGTGCGTCAGCCAAATAAAACAGCGACAAGTTCAAATTGCGTGGCTTAATTACTAAAATATTATCATGGGGAAGGAGGAAAGTTATTTTATTTGTCTATTTTGAGCCCTTGAAGGAACCAAAAGGTCGAAGGCAGCTTTAGCTCGGGCGGGGGGCGGCACCGCTGGGACCGCACAGCGGCTCCAGAGGCTGGATACAGGACACTGAGGAAGAAGCCGAACTAATCGTGATCCTCACCCCGAAATCCACTAGAATATTTCTTTTCCTCCTTTAACTGAAAAGCCACCGATATCCTTAAATATTTCTTGAACACTGAGCCGACACGTGACCAGACCTATGGGTCTTTTGAACTAGAGATAATCAATTACCTTTGAAAGTATATTGGTCTTGATCAGAATGGAATTTAAAAAAAAAAAAAGCTCTAATTTTTTCCATATTTTATTTCTTCCCCATGTTTTCAAGAACTGTAGGAGATGGGAGGTGATTTTTTTGGTGCTTGTATTCAGAATAGCTTTATGTCCCTTTAAAGATTGAGAATTTCCCCTTAATATTTTTAGATGCATTTTTAATCAGACCTTCTGGTCCAAATGACTGTATGATGTGTCTAAGGTTACAAATCAAAGTACTTCTTAGCAACAATTCACTTCTGAGACCAGAAAAAATCAGGCCAGCTTGTCCTGCTCTCAGCTGTTCAGCACTATTTTCATACCAGAGTTTTCATCTGGTGGGGAATTTTAGCAGAGCTCAGATTTAGTCTAATGAGCTGTCAATTATTTTAAGCTTTGATTTTTACTACCTTCATTTGGCCTTTTAGTTATTTTCTTCCCTGAGATCATCATCACTTGTGTTATTTTTATCCAACATTTTAGACCTCACTTTTCTCAATAAGGTGATTTTATTATCTGTTTACTTATTTCTGCTCTGACCCAGTGGCCAAGGCACACAGGGTGTGTAATACTGGGGCTCCACAGTGAGGGAGGGTTAATAGAGATAAAAGCAGTCCAATCTGGTAAACATCAAGGCAAGTGAAAACAGATAATAACAAGAGCTGCTGGCTGGGAAATCCTGAGTCGAAGGCAGCTGGCAGAGAAATTCAAGCGGAAGAAAAAAGGATTTTTTCAGATGCCAGAGCTGGTCAGAGCTGGCTGAATCCACATTCGCTTAGCAATCAAGATACTTTGCCAAGCTGAGGCACACCAGCAAAACAAACAAATGGCTCTGGGGACCTGACAGAGAAGACACCTGGAACTGGGCAGATCCGGATCCGATTAAGATTCCCTTTCTGACAGGGCAAACACAAGCGTGAAGGACTTACCTCCTACAGAACATATGCTGGGTTGCTTATTTGGGTTTTGTTTTGGTATGTTGGGGTTTTTTTCACTCATTTTGGTACGTATTTAAAGGTAATGCAAATGGATTTTAATTTAAACCTCTCTACACTCTCTCTTTCAAGCTTCTCTAGTAGAGACCTCTCCCACTGTTTCAGGTTTGGTCTTCCCCAGACTTGTCTGAGTACTTTTAGGC
This sequence comes from Toxostoma redivivum, assembly GCA_013397375.1. Classification (NCBI taxonomy): domain Eukaryota; kingdom Metazoa; phylum Chordata; class Aves; order Passeriformes; family Mimidae; genus Toxostoma; species Toxostoma redivivum. The sequence continues at coordinate 1,294,104 of VXBI01005881.1, read as the reverse complement.
AGCTCTTTCTAGATTGCTGTTTCTGGCTCTGACCACCTAGGATATGCTGAGGTTGGATAGAAAAGAGAGGAAGGGAATGATAAATCTAAAAGAGCTCAGTTTGGGGCAAGTAAAAATCCCAACTGTTTTATTATCCTGCTATAGTCCATAGGCAAAAGTACAAGTCAGCCAACTCCAAGTTACTCCATGTGATAGAAAAGATGCCAGAAAACAGTGGCTGTGGGGGGAAAATGGCTCTTTTCCACTTGCACAGTTTTGACCTTGACCCTTTACAATTAAATAAACTAATATTGTTATTTTGATTTGTGGCTCAGAAAACTGAGTTAGTGATTACATTAACAAGCAATAGCAATGCAGCCATATGCCTCACAGAATAAACCAATCCTGTTTGGTTTTACAACTGCATTTTAGTTTCAACTTTTCAAATTCCATAACCTTGAGTAGCCAAATATGTCATATTTTTCAACCTTATTGTTATTCTCATTCTCATATCATTAAAATTTTTTAAAAAATATCAGCTCTCCAACAGAGTTATGGTTTTGGCCAGGTTGAAAGCTGACCATTTTTTCTGAGCTGATTTCCAGTTCTTTCCTTCTTTCATTCAAATAGCCATACTGTGCATCTCATATACCTGCATGACATTGTCCAGCAGGTGTCCAAGTGCAGTCCAAGGAAGCCAGGTGCAAAAGAACACCAGCAAAAGAACACCAGCAGAAGGTGAACATAAGGAAGAGGTGATGTCAAAAATAGTGTGCCGGTGGTTCCTCAGAAAACAGTGAGAAAATTCCATACTGAGAAATATTTCAGTCCTGGTTTTGAGTGGGCTGACAAATTTTTCTCCCAAGCAAATTTAAGATGAAGGGGAATTTTGATATTATGGATTAGACAAGATAACCTTTAAAGATGCCTTCCAACCCAAACTATTCTATGGTTCTATGATTAAGTAGATGAGGTTGTAATTACTTGGGAAGAAGTGCAGATAGCTACATAGAAGAGGCAGGCAGGGAATTAGCTTTCCCCTTTCCAGAAAGAGGACAAATTGGCTTCATGGACTGGACAAAGATGAAGGGGAAGATTCCAGTTTAAATAAGGAGGAGGATGCATATGAGTCACTTTTCTTGGCTACTGGCCACCTGTTTTCAAGAAAGAGTGTTTCTAAGTGCTGAACAGCTCAGCCTGTGGTGTTCGCCCAGGACACACGGGCAGATGGGAAGATGGGGCTGGGATGCAGTCAGACGTGTCAGCCCCATCTGCCAATGCCATCCCCTTGCCATTACTGCCACTCCTGTGCCATGTGGCCACCATAGTGGCAGCCAGGCTGGCTTTCCAGGCAAAACTGGGAGATGCGTTGGCAGCTGTGCAAGCAGATGTTGGCAGGGGCCTGCTCTGTACATGCCCACAGCTGGCTGTGGAGAGCCTGTTGCATGGAGAGCCAGCCATGGGGTGTGAGGCTCAAGGGCTCTGCTCTTCCAGAGAGGAGAGGGAAGGAGGAGCCCGAGGGCTGTGATCCCATGCTACCAGACTGCTGCACCTCAGTCTGCCCCATCACCAGGACAAATTGCCAAAGCTTTCAGAAAGTCTAATCAAATTATCAGATAATCCTCCTTTAGATACGTTTTTACTGACAATCCCAAAGATATTGAAGAAAAGAAAAAAAGCTTTGCAAAACCCTGTCCCTACTAGGTTCATTTGTAATTCCATCAATTTCTTTTTAATTCCTGCTAACCAACTTTCTTTACCATTATATAACTCCATTATAAACAATTATCCAGACCCATGTTACCACTTTTTCTGAAGATACTTTGCTATTATGCTTGTTTTCAAACACCTGGCACAGCAGCCTCTGTATTAAAAACACAGTGACTCTTGGAGGCCTTGTGATCCAGCCTACTCTGGCTGGGATTCTCCCAGCTTCTGAGCTTCCTGGATGGAAAAAAAATCCTTGCTTACCTTATCTTTCGGCTGAAAAAAGAAGTGAATTACTGTTTTAGATAAACAGCAGTTTGTACTTACATCCAGAACTCCACAATATGCTCACCAGTTCTTTTATTTCATTTATGATGATATGTCAGCCACCCAATGTGCAGTTCCATTTCTAAAAATTTGGGAGATGAGGCCTCATTCTTAGCAAGTACCTTTGAATTTTGAAACAAGAGAAGCAGCCATGATGGTGTGCATTGCAAGCAATGTGTGTTATCACACTGCAGCTCAGCAAAGTTTTTCAAGTGATGGCAGGAACACATGCTGGCTGGTTCTGATTACACAGAAGACCTAGTTTTCATGAGTTCTCAAATTTCATCCAGTGGATTTACAAACAGATGGCCAATCTGTTTGATTCTGTACTAATCAATAAATGACTTTAAAGTCACAAAGCACACATATGAGATGAGGAGGCATGGCAGGAAGGCCATAAACTGAGCTGCAGGCAAACCTGCCCTTCACCCTGGCAGCTTGCCAGGGCAGGACTTTATTTTAGCAGAAGCAAGAATATGGTTGTGCATTGTTTGGCCAGCCCAAGATAAAGCCTGCGTCAGTCAAATGCAGTGGCTGGTAACATGGATCTGTATACTCAGATCAGAGCCCAGGCAAGAATCAGCACTGAGATGTTGAGTACCTTCAGATCTTTAGAACCAGCAGGCTGGGAGGGGGCGTTAGTCTGTTACAGTCCACTTAATCTACTTGGCTCTTCCTATTTTCTTAATTTTGCATTTTGCTGCTTCTATGATCTCTGCCTCTTCTGCTCACCACCATTTCCACAAATACTAAATGCTAAACGTGGAGACTGAATAGGAAATAAAAATTAAAAACCTGTCATAATCAGAATTATCAGGATAAGACCAAAAGAAGCTTTCAGGTGTCACACTTTGTCTAGTCCTGCTCTCTGGAACAATTTCCCTGCTTTCCCCAGGACATTTCAGTCTGTTATTTCTTTCTTCAAATCATCCCTGAAAGCCCTTCTTTCCCCTTCAGATCTCAATTGGCTTTCTCAGTGAAATGGCTGTGGCTCCATGTGCAAATGGAGTGACACAAAACCTAAGTGCTCCTCCTGGATCTAGGACAATGGTGGCCTTTAAAGAAATGGCAAGCCAGTTATCTTCAGCGTGCTGAGCTGTACCTGTGCTAGCACTTAACCTTTACTTCCCCAATCACGCAGGTACAATAGTTAGACCTTGCTGATTTTGTTATTCCTTTGGAATAAGTTTCCTTAAATAGCCTAGCCACAAGGGTGTAATGAGGTGCACAGCTGGGCAAAGCTTTCTGAGCAGCAGGAGGAAAAAAGAAAGAACTTAAGTGGGACCAAAATGCTCTGAGCCTGCAAATGACTGATCTTCAGTCATTCAAATGGCTAAAGATTAAGGACTCACCCAACTAGATCAGGAAAAAAGTCCAGACAAACAACCCGCTCCCAAAAAAAAAAAAACAAAAACCCAAAACCAAAACTAAAAAAACCCCCAACCACAACAAAAACAACAAAAAACCCTCCAACCACCAAAAACTACCAAATTTGAGGAATATCAGGCAAAAACAGCAGGAAAAAAAAGGGACAAGGGAGTAATATTTATATCTTACATGCTGCATTTTCTCTCTGCCTTCCTATTTTACCATGGAGCAAAGAAACCCCCAGTCAGTCTGTAGAAGGAGACTATGGAAGCCTTATTTTAAAATGGAGCTCCTTAATCAAAGACTCAGAGGTACTTAGAGCTCTTTTCCCACCCCAAGAACTGCAAAAGGGATGCTTTTTTTTGTGCCTGGGATCCTATAGAACCCAGACTTGCCAACACAGCACTAAAAGAAGTAGATTTTGCTTGAAATGGGCTATATTAATCTTCTTACTTTAAATGCAGCACATTCTGCTAGTTATGTGTACATATTATAGATCAAACAAAAATCAATTGCCCCATTCTATCAATTCTACCCAAGGGAAAACATAGCAACAACATGATATAAATTCATCTCTGAAATCCTCTTCCCAATATTTTTTAAATACAATGACAGTAAACCAAAGTATTCCAGTCACTAAAGCTTCTGCAATTAGATATCCACTGTCAGTCTAGCATGACACTATCCACTCTAACATTACACACCTTAAAGATTCCAAGTATTCCTGTGATTCCTGTGCACAGCCACCATGGCATTCAGCATGCTAATTTTAAAACCTGCTTCATCTCCTGTTCCAAAGACTGATACAAAGGAGGACACCTTTGCAATGACATGGGTAGAAGGACACCTTTGCACACACATGCAATGACAGGGAAGGTTACTCTAATGTGCAAATAATTTGTTTTCTCTGCATTTAACTTGAATATATATTAATTGGAGAAGGTACTGGTAATATTTTTATATATTAAGAGGAGGGCATAAGAGCAGCAAATTCACTGCCAACACTGTATAGCCACCACAAAACATATACCTTCCCCAGCCTCAAACACCTTCAACTTATTACCATTTAGAAATAGGTAGAGGGAGAAGGAAGGTCTGATCACGCCTTAACCTAAAATAACGTTTTGCTTTGTCAGGTTAATTATATGTTCTGACATCAGAAACTGAAATTAGCAGGCGATTTTCCCTTGGGTTGCCCAGAGACTATAGAATGAATCATGCCCGCTCTTGTGCTGCACCCGGGACCACGGAGAACAAGGGATGGAAAGGCCAACATATTTATTTCCTTGCTCTGATCTCTGTGGCTAGAGAGTCATAGCCACAATCTGGCTTTGTAGGGACTGTGATGTGGCTGGCTGGTATTGCTGTCATCCCAAGTGTGGCAGAAATGGCCACCAGCTTCCAACGGGTGCATTTCCACTGCCACAAAGGCATATTCACTGCTTTCCTTTGATCCTGGTGTGAACCCATGGCACCAGAGTTTCTCAAAGTGTCACTGAAACTTTCTGAAATTAATTTGACATGACAACAGTATTCAACACGGGCCATTCTCCTCGGAAAAAAATACAGACAGACCTTTTGGCACTTAAATGCATAGAAAACACTCTCCAAGTAACTAAGATACCCTCCTCCTCCTTACAGCTATTTAGCACAAGATACCCTGAAGTTAGCCTAAGTCTTAAATCTTAGAAAGAGCACCCAGACACATCTTTTGCTTGTCTCGTTCTTTATTTTTTATACCTAAAGTTCTTCTGGAATTTTGTTTCCATGGTGGCTGCTTTTCAACCACTTCCGTTCTCACTCAGGCCCCTTTTTCCCTCGTCCGTTCACGCTGTTAAAAGCTCCCTACCTGGCGCAGCAGAGCAGCCTGCAGTTACCTCTGTCCACCCCTGCCTGCCTCCTTCCTTGCTGGGCTGCTCCTGCCGAGCTTCGCCTGCTCCTCTTCCTCTCCCGGAGCTCCCTCTGCTGTTGGATGCAGCTGCGAGCCCGCGGAAAGCCCGAGCGCTGCTGCGGGGACGGATGGATCTCCGGCGGGGCAGGATAAAAGGAGCAGCGTCCTTGCCGGACACCCCGCAGGGTTGTTCTTTCTGTCCGAGTGTCAGAGCAATAGGAAAACTTGCCTTTATGTTCTGTCTCCAGCTGTTTAGCGTAGGACATGAGCACAATGGTGTGGAGTAGCTGCAGATCCAAAATGCTGATTAATTACAAGAGGTACTATAGGAAAGGAAAATTCTGCCAAAATTATTGAGTGAAAAATAAGGCCCCAGCCCGTGAAAGCCATGTGCTTCCTCTGCCTGCTGTAGGCAGACTGGCCTCACACTGTGACAGCCCTGCTGGAGGGCACCTACACACTGCAGGTGCCTGGAGTTTTGTGCCAGCTGCAGCAGGCCATGCTGAGTCAGGACACGGGAGATTTAAGCCCCCAGCCCCATGGCACATGGGCATAAGGAGGGGGAGGCTCACTCTCCCATGGCTGCTTGCAGAGCTGCCCCTTGCCACGTGGCACACAGGCGCCTCACTGCTGGCAAGATGCTCAGCAGCTCTTGCTCTGCTGTGCTTTGGGATTCCTAGGATTGGAGAAAGAGAGCACAAGACGCACATTTAGCAGCAGTGGGGGGCCGGGCCTCAAAACCTGCCTGTAACCTGCCTGTGCTGGTTTCTGCAGGGGCAGAGCCCTGATGCCCTCGTGCCCAGGGATGGTGCTCAGCTCCACTCCCACCCTGAGGAGGGGGACACAGAAATGCACCGAGCTGTCCCCTGCTAACGCTGCCACGTTGGCACACTTGTTACATTTGCCTTTGTGTGTTGCCATAGGAACTACAGCTCCAGCATCTGCTCCTGCTCCTCCCTGCCACGCTGCCTCTGCACCCCACTGGGCTCAGCCCACTTCTGCTCCTCTGCCAGCCTAATCATGCCTCCCCCTCACTCACTGCCTCATCCTCTTTTTTTGGGTGACAATCAGATTACTGCTGTAGCAGTTAATTATTGCATTAGTTATAATTTGCCTATTCATTTGCCTTTCCCCTTCCCTCCCACCTTGGAATAATTCCATCTCTCTGTCCTTTCCACCTTCACACTACCTCTGCTGTCTGACTCCCATCCCCTTTTCTCTTGCACTCCTCAGCCACACAAAGTGTTGCTGCACTGTTCTACCCTTTCCTTCTCTTTACCTCCCTACTTCTCACATCTTCTGTGCTCTCTCCTAACACATCTTGCTCCATCCTCTCTCCCAGTCCTCCTACAGTTTCCTTCAATTTAGACCCCCTGCTTACCACCTCAGGTTACTGCTTGACACTGGTATTCTCTTTCTTCTACCTGCATGCAAGGATAGTGCCAGCTTCTCCCAGGTCTGCATCAGGCTTGTTCCTCTCCCTAGCTTTTATACAGCATTACCCATTCTCTGCTCCTGTGTATCCAAATACCCCAGAAACTGTATCTTCTGCCATGTTCTTTAGCCTTGCTCAATCCTTCACAGCTCTAAATCCTCACTTTCCTCCAGGCTCCAAGGTAAGCGCCTTATAATTTCCCCTTGTCCCAAATCCCACCCTTACACACCTTTCTTCTTCTTTGTCCTCCGAATGGGAGAATCCAGCCAGCACCACAGCAAACTCCACCCCCAGCTTAACAACCCCGATCTATACCTTTATTCCAGTGCTTGCACCATTAAGTTTCACAGCCTTTCACTCCTACATCTCTATCCCCATCCCTCTGATTGTGTTGCTGCTTCTGATGCCATTAATTGCAAATTCCCTTTGACGCTGTCTTCCTTCCTGTCTTATGCAATTGCTTTTCTTTGCTGCTTGCTCTTTCTTTCTTTCTTTCTTTCTTTCTTTCTTTCTTTCTTTCCACAAAGATCAGGACCTTGGTGTCCTCCTTCTATTCCCACCCCAGGCACATTATTCATCCTTCCTTGCCCTCATCTGTTCCCTGCCCTCTCCTCATGGGAGTCTCCAGCAACCCTATCTACTCCTTCCTCCCATGCAAAGGACACAAATGTCTGCTGAGTGACCTTCTACACACCACCTCATCTGCCTGGAGGGCTTCAGCTAACATCTACAGCTCTGCTGGTCCCCACTCCTGATGGGTGCCTCTTCACCTTGCATCTCAGCCAACCCCTATCCTTTCCTAGATGAACTGAGTGCTGCTGACATCACCTCCTCTGATTCTTTTACTTTTCCTTGCAAGTCCCTTGCATTTGCACACTCTGTTCTCCTAGAAATATCACTCTTTCTTGCTCTGTTTCTTTTGCTTCCACTTCTCCAGCTTCATTTCAACACCACCAAACCACCAGTGGTCATGAAATTGTAACATTTAAGCTATTGCTGCTGGACATGCAGGAGGTGTGCATTATGAGAGAGCACATAAGGATGCTCTAAAGGCAAGGAATTTTCCACTTGTATTATATTTTCATACATACTTCAGACCATCTGTGGAAAGCTGTAAAATGACTAGTAAGAAACATATTATAAAATTGTGTTATTTTACTTAAAACATTAATTTAGCAGACTCAGATCTGAAAACTCAGCAAAACGTGAACAGTTTTCTTGCACTTCCCAATTTTGCTCATGTTTTAACAACAAGGTCTCATAGTTTAATGTGACCCTGAGTCTTCCCCTACCATCTGTGACTCTTGAACCCACATTTGGCTGCTAGCTAGGCATGTGTTACATTTTTCTGTAGTCTCAGGTCCACATGCACTTGTTAATGCAGCCTGGAGTAATTTGCATGTGTGTTCTCAAGTAAGGAAAAGTGAGGTGACACTTCATTATTTTGTAATGACACCTCTGGACCCTGAGATCAGTACATTACCAAGGGTTTTTTTGTTGAATGTGTCTTTAAACACTTCTAGCACACCCTCTATGTGTGTGCCTTTTCCCTTGTGCTATCAAAAAGTTCTTTTGTCTTTCCACTTCAAAACCAGCCATTCATATCTTTTCTGTATGAGTTCCACTGCAAAACATATTCAGGTTAGTGCAATAGAGGATGAGGGATGGGTACCCAAACTTTCAAATTACACAAACCTATGCTTGAATCTGCTGTGTCATGAGCTCTACTGGTACTCACATACATTGTCCCTCTGATCTTCAGCTGCTTCCATTGGAAACCCCTTTGCTTGGATGGCTAATCAGTAAATCTGGATATTTATAAAATGACAATTAAGTGTTACTAAATCCACATTAAATTTACTGAAAACAGTCTAACTTTTCCAATGTATGCCCACTTACTATGCTACTTTTTCTAGGTTTCCTGAAGTGACAGTGGTCCATCACAATACCTCCAGAGACACAACCTTCACATACATCGAGTTCCTACACATTAATTGTGGTGGGAGTAGCCAGCTCCAGCAGGCAATGTTTTTCACTTAGAGCTTGTTTGCAGAACCAGAAATTAATCTCCAGGGGTTTAAGGCAGTCCCATAGCCTCACTCCCAACCCCATGGAATCTACATGTCCCCCTTCTTTTATAATTAGGTTTTGTTTCATACATAAACCTCTTGATAACAAGCAGCAGCTGCACAGAGCAGTGGCAGCTTGTAAGTGAACCAGGATGTTTCTGGTGTAAGTGAGAATAGCCAAAATGCACCTAAGGAAGAACTCCAGGAAGGATTGGACAGTCAGTGTCTTGTGATTAAATTGTACTCCACATCAGGACTACTCAGATGGGAAGCACTGTCTAATTTTGGAAGTCTGGAAACTGGGATTGGGAATAGAAAACAGAGAATGACTAGGGGAGATGCTGTGACTAGTACCCTCCTCCAGGGTGAGGAGTGTGTTGGAAAAGGACAAACAATTGGAACGTATGTCCGGGAACAGATAAGCTCTTCGAAGCACAGGTTCTGTTCCTGCAATATTCCCCATTAAAGATTCCAACAGAAGTCCAATGTTTCTATGGGCACTGGCAGATCTTTGTGGTAACATCAGACATCAGGCAAATGTTCCTTCTATTGTCCTTGCATGTCCCAAGGGACCTTTGGTTTGAGTTTCTTTGCCAGCAAATAGGCAGCAAAAGCAGTTGACAGATCAAGATCAGTGATGATGGTAGGAATGAGCTGACCATGTTGGTGGTTGCTGTTTATTCTTCTCTGAACAACTAGTTTTCCCAGAGCTGCATGAACAAGAAAGAAGAGCTGATCTCTGCTTTAAGCATGTAATGAACAGGGATGAAGTCCCAGCTTGAGAAACAGGGGCTGGGGGTAGCTGAAGATCCCTTAAATTATGTCCCATTTCCCTCTTCCTGTGTTACTTATTCCTGTTGGATTTCCTAAATCTAGGTGAGCAGAATGTGTCTCAGAAATAGTGGCTGGTTTGCATGGCTTGCTAGGGGGAACGAGAAGGTGAGCTCCACACTGCTGGTGTCCAGGCTGCTGGAGACACAAGCAGAGGAGGGTGCTCTCCTCCCCTTTTGCTTGCCTGCACACTGCAGGTAGGCTGTGTCCTTACCTCTTCCTTTTGGACTTGGAAAGAACAGGAGGAGCAGGGGGGAGATGGTCTTTCCACTCAACTCAATTAGCAGAGCCACTACATGCAGTAAAATTCCCATTGAGCTCACATTAGTGTAAAACCTTTGTATTTTCCTTTCTCAAAGCTGGATTATTTGGAAAAGAGGCAAGTCACTATATACATGGACAGGCTTGTTGTGTTCCCTGTAGCAAATCCATGGCTGGATTGGAGTTTGCAGTTTGTCTCAAAGCTAATACAAAATCTGCCTTTGAAGTGCAGTAGACATTACAGTGGAGTGATGCATGCCAACCTGCTGGTCTCACCTGCTTTGGATACCACAGCAATGTCTTTACTCAACAATTTTTAGAACATAGAAAAGCAAAAATTGATCAGACACACACAGTTGCTGGATCTTCACTTTGTTCTTTCAAGATTTTCCCCAGTCCATTAACTTGAGTTTTGTGGATGTTTTCGTACTGTTCCAATTCAAGGCTTGAAAAATGCTGATGCAGATCTTTGAAAACTCTGAATGCAACCGATGGAGAGGACTGAACTCTCCCACCTGGACACACACAACTGTATGTTGACACCTGCAGACCAAAGCTTTTGAATTCATTTTCTGTCTCTAGGAATTTGAAGGTAAGATGCAGCATTCTACTGCATCTCTGGTAAATCAGTGTCTGGCACAGCTTCACAAGGGACATGGGTCAGCAGCCAGAAGGGCTTGCAGACATGACATAGGACCATGACAGACCTCTCTTTGGCTGGAATAACAACACGAGGTAAAGCAGGATATTGTCAACAGCAAGACTTCCATGATCTCTGTGAAAGTCAAGCAAACCTTGAGTTGCCCTGAAAATATCCCATGACACTGTTTATGAACTGTACTTGCAGAAGCTCTACCTTTAAGAAACACAATGATACTTTTATTACAAACCTGGAAAACCCCATGCTTTGAAAGAATGGCTCCTTTTAGCTCAAGAAAGCTTCTTTTACTTCACTTGGGGTAGCTGTATGTGAAAGAACCACAGAAAACTGCATGGGTTCACAATCCAGATAGATCACATGGAGAGCACTGAAGGGAAATACAGGCCTTCCTTTCTTCCCATCATTGTGTTTGGAATATGTTTCCAATTGCGCTAGTCACAAAGCAATCAAAGAAACTTGTCTACAGTGGCAAACTGAAGATGCCCTATCAGACCACATTACAGGGTGCTATACAGTATTGAATCCTTAGTCAGAAAAACATCCACATGACTGTAGGCCACAATGCACTCAATTTCCATATGCCTTAACAGAAAAGAGAGCACAGATCTTCCAAGAAAATAAAATCTGTCTTTGAAGGATGCCCACTAACATGTTTCTCCCCCCTCTTACATCCTTACTTCCCTTGCATGAAATGTGGAAGAAGGGAGGCCACCCCCTGCAGCGCCCAAGAGGCAAAGAGCTCATCAGCCAGAGACCCCTGGCCCTTCCCAGACTCCCAGCAAGCTCCTGCAGCCCATCCTTCATCATCTATCACCTGTGTTAGTAGGATGCTCCCCAAACTTGAGGGCAAACAAACACTTTGCTCATATGGTTTTGAGCATGCAACATTTAGCATTCCCAGTCTTGGTCTGCTTGCCTGAATATCTGCTGGTTTTAACAGTTCTGCAAAGGAAGACAAAAACAAAATTATTAAACAATGCAGTCATGGCCTCATGGTAACTCAACAACTGGGGCTGGCCACCACCACAAGAAGCAGCCTGGCCTAAGTGGGCTCAGGAGCTGCCATGGGAGTCCTGGCTATGAATAACTTCTCTGGAAGAGCAAAGAGAACCAGTAACAGACTTTCTGTCATGCTCCAAAATCCATCAGAGATGACTGAAGCCTGTTACTGCTATCTTCCAGTACTTGTTATAAAATGATTGATGTTATAAAAGTGCTATATCTAGCTCTACAAAACACTCTTTTTTTCATGAGGTCAATCTTGCAACACGAGCAGAATAAGTAAAAACTACAAAGTAAAAATGTTTCCTTTTTATTACTACAAAGATACGTTAAAGATGGTCAGGCTAGGGAAGTAAACTATACTCAAGCTACAGATTTCTCTGACTGGAATGAGGGCTCCATGCAGAGCACCCCAGTGAGTGCTACACAGCCGTCTGCCGAGCCTGCGAGAGGGTGTCTCTGCAGAAATTTGTTCCTTTGCTTAACGGGCCCGGTGCTCAGGCAGGCAGAACTCCCGCTGGAAGGGTTCGCAATCCAGCCAAAATCCCATCAGAGGGTGGTGGACCGAGTGCGCTAAACGCTTCCGAAACGCTGGCAAATGGCGTTTAGACCCCGGCGTTGCCCGGCCCCTACGGCAGGTGCCACTGCGGGCCGCCGCATGGCTCCGCACAGCCCCGCACAGCCCGGGGGTCCCGCCAGCAGCTCTCGTGTGGGGCTGCCGGCCGCGGGCCCGGCCCGCTCAGGCCCGGCGGCAGGAGGCAGCCGGGAGCCGTGCCCGGGCAGCGACACGGGGACAGGGCAGTGCTGTCTGCGCCACTGCTGGCGCTGCTCTGCCCCGCTCACGGCCCCGGGCACGGCCCGGCTGCTCCCCGGGCGGGGACGCAGAGCCCGCACAGGGCCGGGCTGGGACGGCACCACCGGCACCGCCTTGGTCCTGCCACGGCCGCAGGTCGCAGCGCGGCTCCTTTCTTCGCGGGCACGCAAGGCTTTGCACCTTTAAAAATCACCTTGGCACTGCACTTCAGGACCGCCATTGTTATTCCCAAGGATTCATGATGACGCTCTGGAAAAAGCCAATATTCTCCTGTTTCCATGACCAGTAAGAAAGGCCAGCCACTGGAGAAAGTGTGCCGTGTTGTTAAAACTGAGTCTTTACACCCACACCATGAATGAACTTCAGAATGGTGGCAGGCTTTTAACTTCTTTTCTAACTGACGTTTTTGGTCAGGAAGGCATTACACACCAGAATATTTTAAAAGACTGTCAGAAGCAAAAGCAAACTCACAGAAGCTCCACCAAAACAAAACCGCAACCAACAAAAACAAACAACAAAATTAAGGGATGAAAGAATTTGCAAGGACTTCTCAGCTCATGAATTCCTTCCTTTATGGGAGGTTCTCTACTGGACCTACCCTGTTTAGACCCGTGGCCTCACTCACCTGGTGGGGCTGGATAACCAGTGGAATCAAAGAAGTGACACTGTGCTGTGCCCCTACCTGCCTAGGCTAATGAAAATTGCTTATGCCAAGCATCTGAACCCACAAACACGAGATTCCTTCTCTCACAAACATACTTTTCTAGGTGATCATTTTTCTTCCAAGGAGAGGAAGAAAATGTTCTCTGTGTCCTAGTGAGCTACACAGTTCTCAGACACAGCACCCAGCCCTCTTCTTTCTTCACTGCTGCAGTAGTTGTGTCTTTAATGTGAACTCTCAGCAGTCACAACTCTAGCAAAATGCTTGAAATTTTGGAGATTACTTTCAACTTCTTGGTATGTCTCCAAGACCAAGATGGAAGTTAAAGTGGAAGACAGGAAGGGTCCTCAGGAAATGGAGGAGCTACTGGCAGTAGGGCAGATAAGCAGTTGCCCACCCACCACTTTAGACACCCCAAGGTGCCTCAGACTGCACAGAGCTTCCAGACACATTGTAGAGCCTCAGGTGACTGGCCCATGCAGAAGCAGCCACCAAAGTCAAGAGGAGCATGCAAGGATGTACTGGAGACCTTCAGTATTAAAGATGGGAATAGAGGACAAGAGATGGTGAATTCAGAGATCCATTGGGAAGGAAAGGAAAAAAAGTATGAGCAAGTGCTGTGATTCTCTAGATTCTTTTTCTCTCTTTAGAATCTCTCTGTACTTGCAAAGTGACAGATGAAAACTGTGTGCTACTCTGTGCCACCAAAGGCAGATTTGCTGTGACTGAACAGAGCAGCGTTACCCCCTCTAGTGCCATGTGAGGGATCTCCAACAGCACTCACCTGCTCACCCAGAGCATTTCATGATGAAGTGATGCCTGCCTATGTCCTTTACTGTCTTGCCAACAGCAATCTCTGCTGCTGGCCAGGTTTCTGAAAGTGCATTATTCTGCCTGTGCTGTCACCTACCTCAGCTATGTCTGTCTTTCTCCTGATGACAGCAGGTGGATCCCTCAGTTCTTCTGACATCTTTCCTGGGGTCACACAATGCTTCAGTGTCTCCTGGTGCTTTCTGTAAAGGGAACAGCACAAGCAGCCTCCTCTGGACACACCTAACCAAGAGCCCCCTTCACCTTTCCCCAGCACTGCTGTCTGCGCCCAGCCTAGGGAAATGAGCTCTCCCCACCAATTCCCATCAGGTGTGAAAGGGACCATGCTGAGCAAGGATGGGGCAGGAAGGTGCCATCACACATAGGGGATGCTGGGCAGGCTGCAATTTGCAAGCACAGTCTGCCCTCAGCACATGACAGGGTAACAGGAATTACTTCCCTGCCAGAAATGAGGGTGGTAGAAAGAAGGTACCTTTTACGTTAAGCCACAGGGGGACTGGTGGCATCATGTCTACATTAAAGGACTTTGATCTGAATATCACAAGAGATCTGGCCTCAGGGTTCTGCTTTAAACCAGCTGACTCTGATGTGTATCGAATCCAGATAATAACAACCAGGTTTAACTTGCTCTTTATGCCCATAAACACAAACTAGACAGAAATGTTTCTAGTCACTCTAGTGCAAGGGCATCCACACAAGGGTTTGCATCAGTAGGGTTTGATGGTGTGTTGCAGCCTGTGCTTTCCAGTCATTCAGACTCCTTGTTTCAAGGCCTTTCTGGACATCATGAACACACACCCTCCAGAGAAGGAAGGTGTTTCTTTATAGAACTCTGTTCAGATCTCCACACACTGTTGCTAGAAATCTATGTATCTCCCTATATTAATGGCTTCATTTCAAACTACTTCCTTTTTAGCAGCAAAGAAAATCAATAGCAGATGCCCATATGATTACATGTAGAATGACATATAATTATTGAACGACACAGTTCCCACTTACTGAGGCTGCACACAGCTGTCCATAGAGTTAGGGCACAGGTGATTTTAAGGTGCCTTCCAATCCAAATCATACTACGATTTCCAGAGCAGTATAATTGTCTCCACCTGCCTTGGCCACAGGTTTGCCTACTGGATCTGCTTCTCTGTACTATCCAGCTGAGAAATTTTCTGCTTGTTCAACTGAATTATTTTCTCAGTGCTTTGGAAAGCCTCAGCTATTGTCCAGCTTGACCTCAAAGTTGCTTTCTCAGACAGTGTCATCCTTTTTCTCCTTCCATAAAGCTTTGGTGTTATATGAAGGATCTCCAATTTCTCCCCAGTCTCTAATGTGAGTTTCTATTCAGGGCTTTTTTGTTGTTTTGGGTTTGTTGGGGTTTTTTTCTGGTTGCTCAATTAGACTCCAAGCCTTCCTGCAATTCAGTGATCTGAGAATCCAGGTCAATGTTTCCATCAGAACTGCTTCCTTCTCCTTCTTCACTAAGGTGCTCACAGCTCTTCCTTCTTGGGCAGACCCCCTGTGCTCCCAGGCTGTGCCTGCAGATGCAGTAAACCTCCCTCCTGCTCTGGGTACCCTGTCTCCAGCTCCTATCATGGTTCTTTCCTCCCTGAATTACAGACAACAGTCTTGACCTGAGATTCAGTCATACAGTTCTTGCTGGAAATTTCTCTTTGCTGTTTGCAGTTCATGAGACTGTATTTTCCATGGCCCTCTAGGTCATTGGGACCCTTAGGCTGTCTGGAAGGTGGGAGCCATGTGGGCTCCCTGGGGCAGCAGAGCAGGACTCACCCCATCATCCCAGCCAGGGAGCAAGGCAGGCCAGGAGGCATAGGGACACCGATAGTCCTGGTCATCAGTCACTTACTTGGGAATGGGACTGTGCCAGCTGGGCAGTCACAATGACTGTAAGTGGAGGTTTTGTAGACCAGTGGGATCATCCCCCATTCTGTATCCTCCACCATGGGAGGAAATCTTCAGCAACCTCAACACCCTTCCTGGATCCCTAAAGTAACAGCAGCTGCTGCCACTGCAGGTGGGGCCACATCCAGGTTTGTCCCCTGATGGTCTCAGCCTGCTGGCCTGGAGCAAGGTCTGAGTGTCCAGGATGGGCAGAGCCTGCTGCTGCCAAGAGCCCTGTGCCTGTAGTCAGCCTGGCTGTACTCTGCCAGTGTCATGACATCCTCAGCCCTGCTTGCTCTCCAGCCTAGGCTCCATAGCTACTTGCAAGGCCCATGTGTTTCATTCCATAGATCTCCTCAGTTCCACAGCTGTGACAGCCCATCCTGGTACATCCTTTCTCCAGATATCCTGGGTGCATGGTGTGGAGGAAGCATTGGAAGGGCTACTGCCAAACCCTCAGCTTCTGGGTGCTTTGTCAGTCCCTGATATACTGTTCCTCAGGGCCATGTCTTCCCCCCCATGACAGCTTTGGGTATTCCCAGTATTCCTCACATTGGTGGTGCCCATGGAAGGGCTGTGCAAGCTCCTGCCTCTGTCAGCACAAAGCAGTGTCCCATTGCAGCATCTCTTCTGCATCAGTGCAGCTGCTGGCTGCTACAGGTGAACCCTCACATTTTTAACCTCCCCAGTTTTCCAAGGGAAGGAAGCACTTCACCTCTTGCAATTAAACTATTGACTGTTGTGTGATAAAACCAATTCCTAGAGAAGTTTGTTCCTTATACCTCTCCACTCTGAATTTCCCATTAATAATTACTCAGTCTGTCAGACAGGTTTGTGGGTTTTTTTGGCTTTTTTATTTTACCTACAAGATGTTTCTGTGTCTTTCTTGCATCTCTCTGGTTTTAACTTGATAGCACACACAGACTGCACTGTGAACAAGTGAAACTGCATGTTCAAGCTTCTATGGAAACCACTGACAGGCTCTATATTTTATGATTTGAATTTATTCATAATTCAACAGGAAGCTTTCAAAGTGCATACATATGTACATACATTCTCCTTTTTCTTTGATTTAATATTTTGCTGCTTTTCAGAGAAAGTAGCTGCTCATCACATACCTGAACCATTATAATTTTTAAAGAACTGGAAACCTGAAATTATTTGCATTTGTTTGGGGTTTTTTTCTACTCACTTATTTTTCAAGTTACATTCCAAGGAGTCTGTTTTAAATTCTTTTTTCTAGTGTTTAAAGATTCATGGACATTTGTTCTGCTCCTTCTGTGCTATCTGTATCCCTGTATCGATGACTGGAATCCAAATATCCCTCTCTCTGGAGAGTCCAAAGTCACTGTATGATGGGCCTGACCTTTGTTCTGGAATCACCTCCAAAGCATTTGACCTAATTTTACAGCTTTAGATAACTGCACAGTGCTAGTTACAATGCAACGCTAGCAGCCCCTTTGCTGTACCATCAGCAAACCCAGTACAAGGGGTGAACGGAAAGGTGTGGATGGTGGTAGAGGTCTAAAAACCTCTGTAGCTTCCTGTATTCTGGTTCCCAGTGTGAGACAGAGCAACTGGTAATTTCTGGGATTGCCTGGTACACTTGGGTCAATTAAACAGCCTCTGAGCCCCAGTTGCCTCTGTGCTTACCATTGCCCCCAGACACTTGTCCCAAACCTGCAGGGAGAGGAGGGAATGGCAGGGCTGTCCTGGACCATGCTGACACCATGGAAATGCCCTGTGGGCTATGAGGATGGTGGCTCTACACCCCAGCTCTGGAGGCCAGCTGGTTTCCAGGAGCTGTAATCCTCAAGCCACCATGGCTTTCATGCCAGGACTTCTGTACTGCCATGTTTCAGTATCAGTCGGGAAGACTTGCTCAGGAAAGAAGTTTCCCAATGCTTAGCCCCCACTGCCTCACCTCCTGCTAAGTCTGTCATGTAGGATTGGAGCTCATCATGCTGGACTTCACCAGCTGAGCTGGGCAAGTGCCCCAGGAAAAGGGACTAGAAAAAAGCCCAGAAGATATTTCATTTTGTGGACAAGGACACATGCTTATCTCCACAGTGCCTGCAGAACATTGGCCCATCTTTTTTTTTTTAATTTACTAAGAAGGAAAAACAAACATAACACATCAAGAAAAACTGCTGCTGCTATTATAATAGCCAGATAAAAAGAACAATTCATAGTGGCCTTACAGCACAGGGATAAGAATTGCTGATCTAGGGCTTATTTCAGCCAAGTTATTTAAGGAATCTCTTTATCTCATGCTGATAGCATTTTGTACAGTGGTTTTGGGCATTAGAACCACATCCCCATAGCCTGTGGGTACCTGTTTTTTCCATTTTGTCCAAATCCAAACTCTGGTTGAAGAGAGCAGCATTTCTCACAGCTGAAACACTCTCCCCATTATAGGCAGAGCTGCAGCACAGAACCTGTAATTTAAAGTGGCTTTTTGTGTGCTGGCTGTTGTCACTTGTGCTGTGCCTAGCATCCCTCTGTGGCACTTTCCCAGTCCATTCCTGGCTTGAGGGCAGACTGGGAGTCCCAGCTGATGGAACTGGCTGCCAGCAAGAGGCAGGAAGTCTGGGTGAGCACAGTTCTCTTAGGAAAATGCCCTGAACACTGAGGTGAGACAAGTTCAGTCTTCAAAAAATAAATGTGGCTCCCCAGAGCTAGGGAATATTTATGTCACTTGACTCAGAACCAAAACAAAATGCCACCAATACAAAACAAACAAATAAAACAAAACAAAAAAGAAGGAAGGCTTTGGGAACCCTCAGCTGTAACACAACACATGCAATGTCCCCAGCCCCATAGTGCCCCAGGCTGGGGTGGACTCTTGGAAACTGGGGGACATCACAGGTCATCAAGGGAAGTGTCTCTGTTTTAATCCTGACATCAACTGCTGAAATCTGTAATTTGGCAGAGTTCTTTTTTGGAGCTGTCCCTATATCTGTAGTAGGGCTGCTCAAAGTGTGTAATTACTCAGACCCAACTGTCCCACAGGTGCCAAGCGAAGGACAGCCATGGAACTCCTCACAGCCATATTCCTGCTCCACAGGACAGGCTGGTGGGGAATGCAAGCACCCAGCATGCAGCCTCAGGTGCTCCCAGGGATTTGGGACATTGCTGGACCATGCCCTGAGTCCTGGGGGCAGCTCCCATGGCACTGGGAGCAAATGTGATGAACTTTGCTACTGCACTACTGCGGATTTTGCCTGCTCTATTGTCCTGCCTGTGCCTGCTCTGCAAGGTGCCTTACTGTGCTCTGGGTACATCTACAGCCTTGAGAGGAGCAAGAAAATTGCCACTTCACAGATATTTTTCCTCTGACTCCTTTCCATTTTCTTGGATCCTCTCTCTGTTTTCAGACTCACATGTGCTGAAGCAATTTGCAATAATAGCTAGGTATTACATTGCCACTAAGCTCATTAGTTCATAGATTTCTTCTCCCATAGAGTTCCTGCAGCTGCTGCTGTCTTGCCAGTTAATTTCTCATGTATTTCCTTTCAAATCTGAATTGAATTAGTGAGCATACATAATGAGGCACAGTAGGAAAAAAAAAGAAACAGATGAAAGCTGACACAGACCAGATCCCTTGTCCAGCCACTGCTGCACCAATAGAGAGTGTGGGTAAATGTCAGGTGAATGAGAAAAACGAGGATATAGACAAATAACTTGCAAGGATTTGATCATCAGCTACTTACATAGAGGTTTTGAAAATTCCCTGCCCTAGAGCAACAGTTTCTCTGAACTTCCCAAGTATTGTGCCATTCAAGAGAGACTTTGAGAAGGAGCTCATTTACATTAGAAAAATGTTGAATACTGTGGGAACCAATGGTTGAAAGAGTTCAGAAAAAAAAAAATCCTAAGGGAGCACAGAACTTGAATAACAACTGAAAAAAATAACCAAAAACCCAGACACTGACTGCTTAGTCAGTCTCCCTTTACCTCCTCAGCAGGATACCCTGCCCATCCTTGAGACTGCTCAGTCTGTTACATGCACCTTTATTAGTCAGTGCCTACCAGCACTGCAGCCCACACACTCAAAGCACTCAGTGCCCAGGAGACATCAACTCTCCCCATCAGCAGCACCACAAGCCTATAACTACATCCTCCATTTTCTGCTCTAGCTTCCTGTGGAAAATCAAAGCCCTTACATTGGAGGTAGCCAGCAGCAGGGACTCAGGAGCTGCAGGGAGTAATGCAAAGAAAGAGCCTGTGAGTGGGAGGTGGGATCCACAGGTGGGGGAAGAGAGTGCCCAGCAGCAGGAATATAGAACACATAACTCTGGAATAGGAGGGAGACCCAGAGCTTATCCTGAGAGCACATTTACATCTCCACAAAAACACTCACCAGGCACAAAGGGTCCTGTTTGCATGGACTGCATATGCCATGCAAGGCAGAGAGCTTGGTACCCAGCTGCAGGGAAGCACAGCACTGATTCTAGGCCAGTGTCCTACACCTGCCGATTTGGCTTTCTGTTTTAACTTGCACCAACACAGCTGCTCCTACAGCCCTCTCCAGTAAGCAACATCACGACCCTCAGCACCTTTAGTGCAAAGGCACTCATTCTTTATAAGCCTTATTGCAAAGTTTATATGAAGGAAAATAAGTGCACTACTCACAAGCATGATAGAAACACAGCTCTTTAAATCCTTCTCACCCTCTTTCTTGCTTCTAAGGCTCAAGGTCCTGCATATATTTAAAATATACACAAATAAATGAATAAATGCACATACTTTCCTCCCAGGTGTCATTTTCCCTGAGCTGAGAACTGCAGCAAGCACTCGGGAGGGCACAGCTGCCTCAGTGTTGCCCTTGTTTTGCCTGGAGGGGAACCAGGGGCTGCCAAAGCCAGGAAAGTAATGGCAGCCATCCCATTGCCCACCTGCTGCCTCCAAACCAAACCCTTGTCCTGCACTGCCAGGCCACCAGCCTTCCTAGACCTCTCAGACATCCTCAACTGCACTTTTAAAAAATTAGTTTTATTAGAGAGGAACTCAGAAAATAAATGTAAAGAGGAACATACCACCCACACATTCTCTGCATCCTCCTCTTCCCAGCCTTGTTCAAAAGCACTGTGAAATAGTTTGTAGGCTTCTGTAAGTGTAGATATTAATAAAAAATGTCACCTTCACCAAGCAGTTTCAGCTTGTTTCAGGGCTTCCTCATAGAAATTCCCACAGTGAATGGCTCCACTGGCAGCAGCTTCACTGACTGCAGTGGAAGAGGATTTACCCTTTTAAAGACCTCTCCCTTTTTTATTTCTTTGAATCTTTGTTAAAGATGTAAATGTGAATGTGTTGATGTGAAGTTATCTCAGAAGTACTGAGGGTATTGGCTTTTAATGCCAAGAAATAAGTAATGAAATATTTGTTGACAGAGTTTTAGCTTTTGTGTTCATTTTTCAAATCCAAATTTCCAGTTTCCCTTGATGGTGTCCCAGGATGAGCAGAGCCTATAGTTAAAGGCTTGTTGAAGAAGTGAAAACACAAAATTTTTAACATAAGTGGTTTTATCACTTCTGTTTGCTAGCTATTTTATTAAGTGTTAGGAAAATAAGTAAATTAAACTTCCCACTGGTTTTGTTATAAATAGATCAAGCACTTGAAGCCTTCCAGTTGTTTGCAATTTATTTTACAAACAGCAATATGCCTTTCATTCTGATATTCTTCTGCATAGTAACAGAGGAGGAAGGTGCAACCCTTTAGTCCTGATTTGTAGTTTGGTTTTTAGATCCACCTTCTTCCTTCTACATGAGTCACTTGTGGCAGCTGAGAGAGATTTCTCCCTCTCTGTGCACAAAGGAGGAGTTGCTGTCTCCAACATCTTTTGGAGAAGTCATCCCTCTGGCTAACCCCTCCTCCAGCAGCCACCTGTGTCCCTGGTCCCCCTGTGTATCATTTCATCCCTGTGTTATTCCTGGCCTCATCTGAGCTGAGATTCCTATAAACACTGTGTCCTGTAGGCTTTTCAGGAGGCTTTTATTTCCAGCTCAATGGCGGAGGAAAGATGTTGTTTTCAATCCCCTTTGACTGCAGGCTCTCTCATAGTCCCCCAGGGAGCTAAACAGTAGAGGCTGTTTATTAACAGAGGATCCAAGTGCAAAAAAGCTGCAGAAAGCAAACTGGAGTGAGGCATTCACTGAATGAGCCATGATAATCCTGCCTAAAAAACTGGTTTTGCAGAAAACAGGAGCCAAAAAGCAGGAAAAAAACCCATGTAAGTAAGCACTTAGAAACAGTCAGAGAAATACAGTATTTGCTTATTTTACATGTTAGTTGCTCATGTTTATGTTGTCAGCCTGGGAATACAGCACTCCCATTAAGGTGATGTGATATCAGGCTGCTTTTATGGCACAGTTTTTTGGGTACTCTGATTTAGTGAGAATTTGAGCTACTCCTTGTGTACCTTGCTCAGAGGAGAGTTTCCTGCCTAGCCAAGGTAATTCCTTTGCTTTTCAAAAACAGCAAAATCCTCTCTTTCCCCGCTCCCTCAGGGAAGAACCCTGACCTCAAAGAGGCAGCAAGGCCCCAGGAGGGTCCCTGCAGGCTCCCACTCTGGCACCACTCCGGCTTTGCCTGTCAAAGTGCACAAGCCCAGAGGTGGGTGGCAGGAGACACCTGGCATTGAAGGAGTCAGAAATAAAGTTAGGCAGAGGAAGTTCAAAAATAGACAAGCTTTTCCTGTAAGTCTGAGTTATTTATTTAATTTCTTGTTGTTGTTGGTTTGCATTTAGGAACTTTTTTCTTCCCCTCAGCGATAGGGAAACAAGGAAAGGGAAAAACTTTGGGAAACAGGCAAGGGAACAAAAAGCTTTCAGAGCAAATGCAGGGGGAAAAGAGAAGAATTTAAGAGGACCAATACTAAAGATAAAACCTTCTCATAGATACTCAGCAGATTTTAATTCTGAAGAACAGAAACCAAGACAGCTGGAAAACTTCCTTCCTCTTCTACCCAGGCTTTCAGCACTGCCATTTGCAGCTGGGTCCCTGTAGCCCTTCCTGGTGCACACCCCAGGGCTGGGGTTGCTGTGATACCTTCAGCCAGGCAGGGACACCTAAGGGATAGGACCTGGGCTCCATTCCCAGAAAACCACATAGCCCTGCTGTCTTAGAACCCATCCAGACTGTGCTCTGTCTTCCCTGACCCCACCAGCTGCTGCCCTCCTACCCCATGGGATCCAGCCACAACCCCTCAGCTCCATGGGGCAGTGAAGAGCTGGACATAGACAGGATTTCAGCAGCAGAGGCTGAGGGGAGAGGAAGCAAGTCCAAAGGCAAGCAAACCAAACTCATGTATTGCTGACAAGGGTGCATCTACACTGCCAAGGTCTCCTGCAGTGTGGTGTCACCTCTGGCTTTATTTACTTTACTAATCAGGAGCTTCACTCAGCCATAACCCCCCATGGGAAACACAGAATAATTACTATCTGCTGTATATGTAACTGCCACCAGGATCAAATCAACACCTATTTCACCTGGAAAGTGGAAAACCCCTTACCAACACTGCAGCTGCATACACCACTTCATTACTCACATAGAACTGCCAGAATGACTTTCATGGAAGTCTGATGAGATGCACAGTAATAACAGGTTATTTCATCTGTGGATTTCACCTGAGGATCTCAGAGTATTTTACATCACCTCTTGTCGGCTTGACAAAGCTCCTCCTGTGCCAAAGGTGGGGATGGAGATGCCAGAGAGTCACAGAGTGGCTGTTTTAGGGCAGCATGCTGGGTACCAGGCTCTAACTTCATACTCAGCTTGAGCCCTGGCAGGAATATTCTAGGATATCCCACCTGGCATGGGTGCCCCCAACTGGGGCCAGACACTGCCCCTGTCCTGGGGCAATAACTGGCATCATACTCAGTGTGTGCTTAGCAAGTTAATTAGCAAAGAAAAGAGAGAAACTTCCCAAGCCTGTTCCCAGCAGCATCTCCAGTGAGTTCTACTTTTTTCACTACAGAAAGGGGCACAATCCAGAGAGGGAGCCTTGCCTGGCCCCTGCCACATGAGCCAGCACTATGTGAAGGTTGAGGCCTCTGAGCTTCTGCTGCCTTCAGCAGCAGCACTGCCCAGTGAGCTCCTCACCTCACACCCTGCCCTTCACCCTTGGAAGATCTTGTTTGGTGTGCTCTCAGTTTCCCCTGGCCTCTGTAGTATCTGCTGCCTGTCAGTGACACAGTAGAAGAGGTTCACATTCTGAGGTCTCACCTCTCTTTTTCACAGCCATAAAAGGGAAAGCAAAATGTTTAAATTTGAATGTTTGAAGTTTTGCAGAATAAATAAACTTCTTCATGAAGATTGCAATGGGAAAAAAAAATCACAGTGTCTCCATAAGATGTAATAAATCTGGCATCTATTGCATTATTTGTGCATCCATGGCAAATAATACATAAAAGGCCTGAAAACAAAGTGCTTGGGGACACCATGTAACTAAAAAACAGGGAATCAGTTTTGCTATCTTGGAAGGCAACTGGAGCATTCAAGGCACATATAAAGATGGGATCAAATCCTACTGAGAGGGCTGCAAGACTATTACTGGAATTCACTTTAAAGGCTCCTAAACTGGAAATATTTCTTACATAATGAGAGCTGTTTTCATATGGAATGCCCTTGGAGGCCTGAAGTGACTAAATGTGTACTTATGGACTGCTATGGGCCTTCTATGCTGTAAAGAAAAAGGGTGTGAAAAATGGAAATACATTTGGCATGGAGGCAGCTTTGGGCCATTTGTTTGTACTCTGTCTGAATTCCTTGCTGGCCTTGTTTCTAAATCATCATCATCACAGATCCCCAACAGCTGAGTGATCTTCAATGGAAAAATGTCAAGGCAGGCAATGTGTAAGGAAAACACTCTCATACATTAGGCAGATCTCTCAGGCATAACTTCTTCTAAACAAGTACTGGATGCTCAAATGGATGGATTTAGATGGAGTTTCCAGCTACTTTTTAAACCTTTCTTGGATAGCTGGTTAAATGAGATTTAGATAAGGCTAAGGCTCAAACGTATTGCTGTCAAGGGAAAACACCCACACACATTATAAATGACTGACTTGGGGAGACACTGATCATTTTGTTGGAATGGTGTCTCAGCTCATATCAAAATCCTGGCAAAAATTTTTCAGCTGGCTTGTGCTGTATAGAGAGTTACACTCAGCTACAGGGATCAAGCACCCTTGAACACCCAGGTATGGTAGTACCTGCTGTAAGTCATTTGGGTAGGGAACTTCTCACCTCCTTTTAGCTGCTTGGGATTGAGCGTCACACAGTGGTTGCTGTTCATCTTCCAGCTCCTGCCAAAGGATGCAGAAAGGACCTGAAGGAGGAGGAAGCAGCCTGTGCCACATGAGGGATCTGAGGCAGAGTGACCTAATTGTACCACTGAACATTCGACCCCTGGAGCCTACTGATTAGTTCAGCAAGTGATTATTCATCCTTTCCCTCTAATCCCTATTTAAAATACCCTGGGACAAATACTAAGACAAATACTCTTCCTGCCAGGACTGAGGACACCTGCAGCATGGAGAGGAGAGCTGTCAGTGACACTGGGAGCACCTCAATTGGCCTCACTTGCCCTCTGCCACACTCCTCATTCCTGCTGTTTTAGAGCTTGTTGCCCTCTCTGGTGAGATGATGCACAGGCACCCTTGGTGCCCTGTGCTCCAATCTTGGGGTCCAAGGAGAACAAGGGGAAGACCAGTTTTGTGAAACTCACCACTTCAGTCATCTACTGACCCACTAATTTTTTTTCTGGAAAAAAAAAATCAATAAATATCTTGCAAGACCTGGGACACAGAGACAATAAGGCCTGGAATCTGCAAGTTTTGAGCAGACACATTTTTCATATTTAGGTGTAACTTCCCCCAAAGAGTCTAACTTACCTCTTGCCCCCTTATGAATGAGGACTCTTGAAGCCTGCTAAGGGGAATTGGAGCTATGAAGCTGAGGGGAAAAAATACATTTAAGTAAACAAAGAGTTTTTTATTTTTAATGAAAGCCCTAAGTGTCCTACTGTCAGCCCTGGTGCTGGTGGGAGGCAGGGGGAGCCTGGCTGGTGGTGTGGGTGCTGCAGTCACCCACCACACTGTCCAGGGTCACTGGGGTCAGAGGGTGGCTGTGGGGCTGCAGGGCTGACTGTCCCTGATGTGGGCTCTCAGTGTGGGCTGGAATGTGGCAGAAAAGGAGGCTTGTGCCCAGGGCAGCTGCTCCCTGCATTACTGTGGCAACACATCTGTTTCCTCCATTTCCCCATTCCTGCCAAGGGAGAGCCCCAGCCCTTCCTGCGTCAACACAAGCCCAGGAAAAATCCAAGTCCCAACAAAACACCTTTTCACTGGTTCCTCTCTCCCCAGGCCACAGCCCTCTCTTCAATGACTGTAAAAGTATTTACTCTGTCATGGACAGAACATTCTCTTACAAAGAGTTTGCCTTGCTGCTGCAGCCCTGTTTTTGAAAAAGCACCATAACCCCTGAGACCTTGGAGCATAAGAGCCAGCAGAACCCCAGCACCACTCCCCACCTTGGGTATCATCACACCCCACAAGATGCAGCAGCCCCCTGCTTCACCACCTCACTTTTTTCAGGCATGCAATGTTTTATTTGCCCCTCTCAGACACTTGATAAGCACTAAATTTTCTTTTCAGGTCCTTTTCATGTTTCCCACCAAAAAATCTTTTGCTTTGCAAGATTTATGGCAAAGCTCCGCTTGCAGCAGGTACAAGCTCAAGATTCTGTTGATGCATAAGCTGGACTCATCAAGTCCCAGCCTCGTTTCTCTGAAGAGAAGTACAAGTACTTGGGTGCTCACAGGAGAGTGTGGGTTACGAGAGAGTTCCAGACCTGTGGAGGAGCTGTGAACAGCACAGGTGCTGTGGCAGAGCTGGATCTGTGATGCTCAAGGTGCCTGGATGCTGGTGCTGGCAGGGAGGAGCCCCTTGTGCAGTTGGTTTCTGATAATGGATGCTATCAGCAGTCTGGAAGCAGCACCTCTCCACTTTGACAACCTCTGCAGAAATACTTGCTGGCAAATGCAGTGCATGTGCTCAGCAGTTCCCCCAGCAGTTTGTCAGGGTGTCCATGCCAAGCTCCTGGGAGGGGCTGCTTGGGCAGGAGCAACCAGCCCTACCTGCTTGGCCAATCCAGCCCTGGTCTGGCAGGACCACTTGGTTGCTCCTCCACTGTGCAAAGACATTTCCATCAGCTCAGAAAGTCACTTTTCTTGTCTATTCTACTGATTCATACCCCTTATAAGCTCTCTGGTTTGAAAAAAAATGTCTGGGCCCATGGCTTTGTAGAAACTTCCAGCTCATTGAAACCACAGGGGTAAAATCCCCCAAAGATTAGGCTGTTTTTCTGAGGAGCACTGTAGCCACCATCTAGGAGCACATCTGGCATGGGATTCATTTACCATGTCTTACCCCACACAGAGTACATGTGTGGGTTCTGATGTGCTGCTGGTGATGGAGAGAAGGGTCAGTGTTTCCAAAATGACACAGGTGGCACACTAAGACCTTGCACTGAAGATGTAGCAATATATTTCTTATATTTAAAGAAAATAACGAATTCTGTCCCTTTGAGGCTGTCAATTCTCCTCAGTGCACCCAGCACAGAGATGCTGCAGTCAAGTGGGCAAATAAACTATGTTATGGGTAGCATCACCTTCAAAACACAGGTGAGATGTGCTCTCTCTGACTTTCCATGCCTGCATTGCAGAGGATCATGTGCCTTGGGAGAGGGACAAATGTGTAAATGAGGTCACAAGTCCCCTAAGCACTAATCCTGTCTATATTTGCTCCTCCACTTCAGTTTCCTAAAGCTACTCTTTGCTGAGGCTATTACTTTGTGCTGTGGTTTTGTTTGCAACTCATCTAGCTCCTAGCTGTAGCCAACAACTTGATCCTAAGGGTAGCCTTGTGACTGTACTGAAGTTTTGTGCTACTTAAAGTACTTTCTTCTCTCTGTTCACAGCAAGGAAACAGGATGACAGAGCTTTACCAAAATATTTTACTAAATAAATAGAACTGCAGGCAGTCTCCACAAGCCAGCCCAACAGTACCACATAACCCCAACTGGCAAGAGACAAGGGTTACATTTAAATTCAATTTTAATTCAGAAAAACACAACACTTATTTACCACAGTTCATAAAATTCATGTGACAGAATTCCTCTGACAGACAGTTTAGTAGCCCTCTTACTCCAGCAATGTAGAAGCACAACAAATCAAGTCAGCCTGTGCTCCAGTGTATTGAACCAGGCCAGCAGCAACACATGCACTACTAAGAGACTCCTCTGCTGCCTCTGTCAGGTTCCTGGGGGAACTTACAGGGGTCTGAAGTAGCTCAGGTCTGCCTTTTGTGTAATTGCAGCACTGTAAAGGGACATGGTTACTCATGTCTCATTTGGCCCATTGAGAGGTTTGGAAGGAAGCAGCATCCTGCCATTACCATTCTTGATGTCCATGCCACTGCCACCACGTCACAAGAAGGACTCTGCTGGATGTGGACCCCATTCCCACTGCTTTAGGTGCATCTTCATGAGCTTGGCAGCAGGGGAGAGCATAGACTGATAAAATCATTCTTGACAGTAGAATGGTTCAAGGTTGCCTGCAATGCAGGTGTTTTACTCCACACCCCTGGGATCACACACCTTGCCAGTGCTGCCCATGGTGGTACTTGGGAATCTGGCCCTCACCAAAAGCCATCAAACCCCACTGTTCATTATTAATTCTCTCCTTGATGGTATTGTATTTTTAAAAACAACTTCTCTGCCAGCACAAGCTCCTTCAAATGTGTGCCTGGAGCCAGAAGACTGGAGTGAGGTCCTCATGCTGGTCTGGGCTTCCTTATGTGGAAGCTCTGGGGCCATTACCATCTTCTTCATGTCTGCCAACCTCATATTCCTCCATGACACACCAGCCTTCTCAATCCCAGTGGGAACAGGGCAGGTCCAGCCTAGATTTGTCCTTCAGGTCCTCTGCATCCAGTGTAACAGAAAAGAGCATGATGATGGGCAGCCCAAGTGACGAGAAAGCAGGGGCTGTGCCTGGCGGGCCAGGCATCCATGGGTGGAGAGATGCTGTGCTGAACTGCCCTGCTGCTGGGACACTGTCTGCCCACCCCTGCCCCAGCAGGGAAGATGCTGAGGGGCTCCTCCTCACCCTCAGACTCCCTTCTGTATCCACACTCCTGCAGAGTTCCCAGACTTTGCCTGTGCACCACTGCTCCCATTGCTCCCAGGCACCTGCTCCTCATGGGGATGGGGGCAGCGGGGGGGAAGACCTGCACCCTTGGTAGGAGGGGTATTTCTGAGCCAATCACAGAGGAAAAATAAGAAAAACATAAACTTTTTCATTTGAATCTTCAGGGCTTCATGTACAATCCAAAGGAGAAAAGAGCATAGACATGCAATTTTTTTTACCAAAGCATATACTGCTTTTCACAAATGTAATACATGAAGTCATATAAACTGTCATGGCTACAGGGAATTTCCAGAACCTATTTGGCATGAAGTGAAGGACACACTGGCCCTAGCACTGCTGCTTGCTGGCAAGGAGAGGACATAGCTGCTGGTGGGGTTGTGCCCTGGCAGTCCCCTGGGTGCGGTACTTGCTCCAGTTAAAATCCACTTGCAAGCACACATACTCAGGAAAGTGCAAGTAAAGTTTTCAGGGCTCAGGTACCTCAGGCCATGAACATCTCCTACTACCAGCACATTCCATAAACAGGGTGACATCTTCAGTAGCAGCTGGCATTGCCACAGGGATCCTCTTGGCAGTGACACCTCTGCCATGGCTCCCATATCTCTGGATGTAGCCCTGAGATGGTATCTCCAGTGGGCTGGTGGGAAGGAGCAATGCTGTGAGGAGTGGACCAGCTTTCCCAGCCCTCCACATTTTCAAAAGGAACAGTCTGGAGGTAAAAGCAGGCACTGTCAGGAAGTCTCCTTTGACTCGTCTGTGAGGCCCACCATGCCCCAGGGGCAGCATGTCCCCAGGCCAGCTCCCTGCCAGGGTTTATCCAAAGGCAAAGCTGACTCTAGCTGCTGTGTTTACCACTCCCCTCCTGCCACTGGGACCACAAGCACCAGAGAAAATTAATTCCTGCTCCATCTTGACAGTACAGTGCTGTCTTGGTATGAAACACCAAAACTGAAACACATTATTCTTTACAACTTAAAGAAACAGAAATTAGGAAAACATCCTATACCAATTGCAGGCAGCCCAACTGCCTTTGGAGCAATCTCCAAATCCCTTCAGATTTATACTGGAGTATGTCAGATGCAAGGGCTAACAGCACCATTTCCCTGGCAGCACAGGCACAGGGCAGGGGGAGGAAGGAGCCCTCACACCCCTGGCTGCAGGCTGGCAGGGCTCCCAGAATACCTCCCAAACCCTGGCAGAGTACAGAAACCAGAGTAGAGGAGTTGCTTTTTTCCTGGCCATTTTGCTGGCTGTTGGAATCAGGCAATAGAAGGAGGTGCACAGGAAGCGAGACCGTGCAGCTGTAAATCCTGTCAAGTGTAACGATGTTTTTTAAAGCATTTCTTGATTTCCCTCCCACGAGATCAAACCCAAAAGATGGTTATGTTTGATATTTAGGTAACCCAGGAACAAAATGTTTCCCAAATAAATAATCACATTGCAGTCTGACAATGGTCATTATTACAAAAGAGCATTTTATTTCTGCTTTTTTCTGGGTGTACTATATTGCAACGTAACACTACGCAGGTCTATTATCATATTAAGATTTTTGCTACAGAATTCAGTTTGTCCATTTGGTCAAATTTCAAAGTTTTTTCTTGGCATTCCTACAGGACTTGTCACCACTTAAGCACATGAATTATTGACGTGCCAAAAAAAACATGATATAAGGCTTGGAGCAGGTGCTTTCCAATCAGAATTTGCAAAAGTTGTTGGGCTGGCTAGATGCACAAGGTCAGCACAAATATCCATTCTAATTTTGACAAGGGGGGAGATGCACATCTCCAGATTTTGATCACAAAGTAGATTTGCTTGTCAGGCTCAATGTACTATGAAGGTTGTCTTCTTACTTTTGATGCAATCTTTGTCATCTCTAATTCTGTTACCAAGGAAGATCTTTATTATTTCTGAGCAATGATGAAAAAATACCTTGCTTAAATTCTAGAACTGTCATACTTGTTAGGCACCTGATCAATATAAGCAGTTATATAAACTCTTTGTATATATACAAACCATGCTAAAATATTGTCCACAAAATGTCCATCCATTCAAAGTCAAATACCATTGGTCACAGAAAAGTCTAGTATGAACCACATGTGGATATACGTATGAGCAGTACATGATTCACTGAGTAAATATGGCACTTTTACATATTTTCCTGGATCTTATAGAGAATTAGCAAACAATCTTCTCTCAGCTGACTAATTTCTAAGTTACTGTAATATGGGTTTGGAAAATACACCCCAGAATAGACAGTAAGAAGTTTAGAAAAGTCAACAGTGCAGCTACCTGAGTTTGTTTCATTAAAAATTAACAGTAATGTGATATTTTATCATCCACTGTGAGCCTGAGGGTTGTCTACTCACAAAAGCCAAGCTGCCTAATCCTGCTATACATAAAACAGCACAGCTCTCCAAGCACATGGCTCGGCAAGAGGATGAACTGACCTAGCATCTCCAAAGGGACTTGGCCTGCCTTCTCTTTGTATAGACCCCAGCTGCAGAGTCCTGTCCCCTTCTTACTCCCATCCTAGTGTCCATCCAATCCTTCAGAGAGCTGATCCAGCAGAAAATTACTCCCTTTTTTTAGACTAGCATAGTTCTCTGCTAGCTTAAAAAGTTGATTTGTCCTGTGGAGGGATCAGACCAGCACCAGACCTGTAAAGGGACATGAGAACAGCTGGAACATGTTGGCAGGAATAGGGAGCATGAGAGGAGGAGGGAGCTGCCCCGTTTTGGTGACAGTGAGCTGTCAGACTGAGGAAGCTGTCCCAGCTCACCAAACCCTTGGAGAAGATACAGTTATTAGTGTGAAAGTGCTTAGACCGGTATAGTTTATTCCTAGCAAAGTGAATAAAGATATGCCAGCACAAGGCACTTCATACCCATGTAACTGTGTCCACATGAGGGGTTGCACAGGTATAAATATAATCATAACAAACAAAACCCCACATCCCTTACATGGTGTATTTACAAAAATGGCATAGAACACGTCTGCAAGCTTCAGTCATGAGGTGTGCATAACTTCCATTCAGAAACCAGACCACAAACTACACATGAAACAACATCAGACACAAAATAAATTAGGGATTTAAAATGCTACATCTAGGAATATAAAGACTTTAAAAAAAACTTTAAATGTAATCTCATATTTAAAATCTAAGTAAAAGAACTATACAGCTCCACCAATTACCTGGACATTTCAAACAGCTTACATTCATCAGGGACAACAGCACTTTGGTTTACATAATTAGGTTAATATGAGCAATGAAATGTTTCTCTTCCTCACATAACATCAAAGTGAAATACATTTAGAATATATATACTGCCAAGCTGTTCCAGTAAGTGCATTCCACACACGAGTAAGGGTAGCTCTTATAACAGCTACAACAATTATAGGTCTTCAATAGAACTAAATCAAACCCCTTTTAAAAAGCTTGATTTGACTCCTTCATGCCTGAACCATTTTTGATTAATCACATGGATCATCTCCAGAACACAGCCAAGTGCAAGAAATAAGTCTGACCTGGTACTGTGGCAAGCTCACACACCAAACTGCATAGCACACCCTGGATCAATGAGGAAGTTCTCATTGTAGTTTGTCTTCCCACCTTTACAAGTCATACTCTTAAATCAACTGTATGCTTTTGTACCAAGCTCAAGAACTCAGATTAACTGTAGCTCAAGACACACTATGGCACTTAGAAAACATTTACGAGCAACCAATCTGACAACTGTCAAGTATTTTATATAAATTTAAACAATCAGCAATTCAACCTCTGCAATTTATGAACAGCATTGACTCCTAGAGAAATAAGGACTTATTCCTAGATATTCTTGTGAAACATTTATCGAGTGCCTGTATCTGACTCAAATATGTGTTGCTGGATACGATGAAGAGGTCTCCTCCCAGCAAAGTTTTTTACTACTTTTGATTAGCTTAAATTAGCTTGTGAGCAGCACATCCCTTTAAAACCTGACTAAAAGAACTCAAATGGCTGGATTAAGTAAACAGCTGAACATGGCTTCAGAGGATAAAGTTCCCAACCTGATGCACAATCATTGGAGATTACATTATTTTAAAAAGCAAACTCCCAACTGCAGGATTTCCAATTTAATTACTCTCTGGGAGATGAAAACATAGCTTTCATCACCGTCCTTGGGTATGCTGGGTAGGCTGAGATTTATGAGAAATTAATATATTCATTTAATCTCATTTTTGCAAATCTGCAAATGTTCCTGTGCTGAGCTTGGTTTTATGTTACCCAAGCTAAATCAAGGAGCACATTAGAGGCTGTTTCCTTGTCAGGAGCTTTACAAACTAAGTATGATTGCACTTCTTCTGGATCCCATTTCTAGAAGGTATCAAGCAATTTGGTGGGGAAGTGGGCTGAGAGGGCAGAGGGCACTTTCTCTCTTGCAGTACTGGTGTTTAAGGAAGGATGGGGATTTTCAAGACAGCAGTTCATCTTGCTGAGTTGACATTTCCAATATGGTGAGTTCATTGCACCCCTTCCACTCAAGTTAGTAGGAAATGGGCAACCACATCCCTTTGCACTCTTAGGAAAACCATCAACATGAGTCACTTTGGTCCCGATTCCACAGTGAACTGTGACCTCACTCCTCCTGCAGCAGAGAGGAAATAGCAGTGAGTGCCTCCTGCTCAGTGCAGTGTGTGAATGGGCAGCCAGACTGAATTGCCAATAGGCCCTGAAGGAGTTCTGCATCCTCCCTCTCACCTGTTAAAATACATAAAGAACCTTTTCTACTTGCTTTGACCATCTGAGAAAACCCTATTGTAAGTAAAAAGGGATTGTCAGCTAGATTTGATCTTGTTAGATGTTGAATACCTTCTACTGCCACTGAAGAAAAGAGGAAACAAAGGCATTCAACACCTGCAGCACCACCTGTTGAAGACCATGTCCTAAGGGATTAACAATAACTAGGAAAACAACATAATCATCTATTACAAACTATGCAACCCAAAGTATACATCTTAAACACAGTTTCCCTGTTGGGATTAGGAAATGGAAAGAAAACCAGCAGACAAAATCATTTACTTTTACCAGCAAAAATTAAGTTACAGATGCCCTTGTTCTCAGGGCAAAACAAACTTTAAAATATCTTAAAATAGTGAAAAAATATGAGAAAATTTTATTTAAAAATATATGTACTCCTTAGTCCAAATTTGTTTGTACAGAAAGGATTCAAAAAAGAAAAAAAATAACGACAAATTAAATGCATATTTGGAGTATGCATTCTCTGGAGTGTTTTTGGTAGAAGTGTTATTTCTGTAAAACTGAGCAAGAAGTTATTCAGCTTTCATTTGCTCTCTGACATCAGAAGGCAAAGTTTCAAACAAGTTGTCCTCTACAGTGAAACCAGTCCTCTTCAGAGCTCTACACTCACCGAGCTCAGGTGGGAGGATTTCAAAGTGATTGCCTTTAATATCCAAGTAGGACAGCAATGTCAAATTACCAATTTTAGGTGAAAGGACTGACAAGTTATTTTTCCCAATTTTTAGAGTTTTAAGTTTTTTGCAGAAGTATAGTTCATCTGGCACACTCTCCACTTTGTTGCAAGTAATGGAAAAGTATTGTAAACTCTGCAGAACTCCTATTTCAGGTGGAATAAAGCGAATGTCATTGTAAGCCAAATCCAAATATCTGATTTTGTTGCATAGGAATAGGTGGGACGGAAGAACTTCTATTTTGTTATGGCTGAAAGAAAGCCGCTCTAGACTAGTGAGTTTCTTTATATGCTCTGGGATGTAGGTTATACTGTTGTACCACAGCTTTAGAATTGTCAATTTTCGCAGATGTTGAAAACTTACTATTTCTTCAATGGATTTGAGGTTGTTTTCCTTTAGATCCAATTCCTGAAGACTGAGAAGGCTGAAGACTGCATGAGGTATGCGCTCTAAATCACAATGAACCAATTCCAGCTGTGTCAGGTTGACCATCTTCTTCAGGTTGTTGAGCATCACTAACTTAGTGCCATCATTATGGATACACAACTTTTGCAGGTGACTTGAAACATCAACTGCAGATTGTGGGATTTTGGACAAATTACTTTTTATGTGAAGAACTTTTAGGCTTTTAAGCTCCCGAAAAGACTCCAGTGTAATGTTTTTAGAAATATCGTGACTTAGGGAGCCAATTAAATAGAGCTCTTCCAAATTTCTGAGGCCATACATCCAGTGTGGAAGTTCTCTGATGTCATCAAACTTGACACTCAAGATCTTGAGATTCTCCTTCAGAAAAGCCAAGGCAGCACTGTGGATCTTCACAGAGCACTGGTGCAAAGAGAGCTCCTGGAGATTGTCCAACTGTGCAATGGTCGCTGGTATCATTACATTATTAATTATTTCAAGTTTTAAAGACTGCAGCTCAGTAATTTCAAACACTGTGTCTGGTAGTCCAGAAAGCATAAAAAGCTGTAGCTCCAAATGGCTGTGGGAGTTTGTCTGTAGCCTCTGTCGCAGTTTATCTGCAGTCCACTCATTGTTTAGGTTCAGCTGTTTCAGCTTATTTTCACTGACTTCAGACAGGAAGACAGCAAAGCGCTTGGAGTAGAGAGGATCATACTGATCGATCATATGGAGCATAAAAGCAAAGTCATTCTTGACATCTGGGATATCATCGATTCCCGTCTCTTGCCGGACATACTCAAAAGAATATTCCTTCAGTGAACGGTAGAACAGCCAGTACAGGGTATAAAGGCATGTCAGGCCATAGATGCTTACAAAGCATAGGTAGCAGTAAGAAAGTTTAGAGAACAGATGTGCCATTGTGTGATTACAGCAAAAATTCTTGTATCCTGTCATGTCTTCAATATCAACATTACAGACTACTGTAAAATTAACTTCTGAGACAAGTGCTGTGTTGTAGGCAATAATAATAAGGAATTTAATTACCTTAAGTACAGTCTGGCGAACGTACATAACATAGAGTATATCACCCTCCTCAACGTGCAGTCTAAATTTCTTCACCTTTTCAAACAGTGCTTTGGCCTGCTCACCTTCTTTTTTATCTAATGCCCCAGGTGTTCCTTTATCCACAACTAACTTCTCAGGGATTGATTTTAAAGACTGTGTCTTGACCAAAGTGCCTTCAGTGCTTGGCTGAGCAGTATTAGACTTGTTAATGTTGTTCTTCCTGTTATCCTTCTCTTCAGAGTCTTCCCCTGACACCTCGGATAAAGCTCTTGTTGTCCAGGGAGAATCAAAACATTTCCCAAGTATTGAAATGAAGTGTTCAATTTTGGAGCTTGATCCAGGAAATTTGAACCAAAAGTTACTACACAGCATGAAGACCAGTGTGTGTATAAGGACAAGGTAAGGGAAGTACTTGGCATACCAGTGCAGAGCCCGTTCATAGCACACCTGATTGATAAAGCTGTATTGCTGAAGGTCCAAATCAGTCTTGAGTCCTTTCATTTCAACTGTAGCTGGAGGGGTGGATGGCTTTGGTGGTGGAAGGGAGGTGGTATCTGGTATTGTGTTAAACACATTTGAACTGTTAGATTGGTTCTGGCAAGGCTGGACACGCTTTGGAAGGCATATTATCTTGTCTTGCATGACCTGGAACACACAAACACACAAATCTTTTGAACTGATGCACAAACAATGGTGGCAGCACCAATGGGTAGCTGTCCTTGGAGTACCTCCAGCTCCAGGCATTCCTCTGCACAGCCTGCTACTTGGCCCCACAGGCTGTGCTATTATTATGATCAACAAGACACTTGTTCTACATGCCAAGAACTAGGCCACTCCTTTCTATCTATGGTTAGCTTTCTATAATTTTTATAATTTCTATAATTTGAATAAGAGGGCATTGAGACGATCCAGAAAAAGAAGAAATGTGGGGAATGCTTCCAGAAAAGACCAGAGATCTCCTGCTCTGCTCTCCCCAGGGACAGACTGTTATTGCCAGGTGTATTCACCCTGACTACACAATGTTTAGAGATAGCTTAGGCTTGACAGAAGCACAACTGCATTCATGTGGCTGTACTCTCACATTATGATGTCTTATCACACCAAAAATGGCTGACAAAGGACTAATGTGAGCATATCTATGCTGGGACATTATTAATCTTCAGTCTTAATAAAGACAGATAAGGACAGTTCTTTGATGGCATCTGTGTGTGCATGGACATAAATTTTATTTAATTTCTCATACATATACATAGAGTCCTCATAGAATCATAGAATGATCTGGGTTGGAAGGGATCTTAAAGATCACCTACTTCCAACACCCTGCCATGGGCAGGGACACCTTCCACTAGACAAG
Source organism: Toxostoma redivivum (assembly GCA_013397375.1). Taxonomy (NCBI): domain Eukaryota; kingdom Metazoa; phylum Chordata; class Aves; order Passeriformes; family Mimidae; genus Toxostoma; species Toxostoma redivivum. The sequence goes on along the minus strand of VXBI01005881.1, from coordinate 1,256,868 downwards.
GTTCCTCAGAGCCCCAAGCAACCCGGCCTCAGACACTTCCAGGGATGATGGGGCATCCACAATTTCTCTGGGAACTTCAACCTGTTCCACTGCCTCAACATCCTCACAGTGAAGAATTTCTTCCTAATATCTAATCTAAACCTAACCTCTTTCAGCTAAAAGCCCTTACTCCTTGTCCTATGCCCTTGTCCAAAGTCTCCCTCTATAGGGGGCTTCTGTAGGACGGACTATACACCAGGGGGAAAAAAAATCTAGCTGTGTTCTTGCGTCTGTCTATTAAAAAAAAAAAAAAAACAAGAAGTTTTCTTAATCTGGGATGGTCATCCATGTTGACAAACTGAGGTCAGAATGCCTTTAGGGACCAATTCCCTTTGGTTTAATTTGGGATAACAGTTCTGAGCTCAGTGCAAAGCTCCCTACAGGTTGGAATTTAAAATGCTAATCCATGTGATAGACCATGGAGCTCTCTTGCTTGCCCTGAATGGCTAACTGGGATTAGCCCAAACCAAGAACATGTGTGTACTGTAGATGTACTCTCTGACATCACGGTTGCTGAAAGCACCAAATATAAGGTGTGCAACAAGAGCTACCAAAATCACATGATACCTGATGATCCACCATGGTATGTAGGGAGATCCTGAGATAAGACCACATGTGTTTTGAACAGCATCAGTGCTATAAATGTTGACACATCAAAAACTTCTGTAGTTAATCTATGCCTGTAAACTGTCTGCTACTATGATATACGCCCTTAGTTACGTCCTGGATTTATGTATCTCACAATAAGTTGGAATAAAAACAATTTGTCTATTATTTCAGTCTTTGCACACATTATTTTCCAGTGTGCCTCCTCCAATCAAGCAGGTAAACTTAAAACAGGTAACAGATATAACAGATTTACTTTGTGTGGTTAAGCAAACATCTACTTGAATGCAAAGCTCAGCTCTATATAAAGAGATTTTTAAACATGAATGTTGTATCAACTGAAAATTCTTGGGAATGGAGAATACAGGCAAAACTACAGCTGATGTCATGTGAAATTTGAGACACAGTATATCTAAATCCTAGGTCATGTAAGTGAGCAAATTCCTCTGAAAAAAGAGCTCTGTCAATGTGTCCCTTTAGCTCCATTTCAAAGTCATGCCAAGAAATGTGAGATCCATGTTTGAACTCGTACTGTTACTTTATATTTTTGTGGAGTCATCCCAAACAGTATTTTTCATTTCTTTTCTGCTTTTGGCTCTTCAGCAAAATGTAACTAATAGTGACTGACAGTAATGTCAACTGTTTATATGTGAGCATCCTCAGAGACGTTTTGGAATGGAAGAGATATAACACCAGTTGTGGGTGTTGTTAATAAAATTAGCACATTAATTTCAAATCTCTTTAAAGCATAATGACAGAAATAATATTAATGTTTGCCAAATAAAGAAAAATAGGAATTAGAAAATTCTATTTTTTAAACTTTCAAACAGCAAAATGATAACAAATAAGAACTGAAGTTGATAATCTGTTTTGTTATGCCAAACTGAGGTGAAAACAAGTGATCCAGACACCAGACAAACCAATAGCTCTCATCTTAGTTGGCACAGTTCCATTGACTCTAGTGCAAGTCTGCTGATTCACAGCTGCTAAAAGTCTGGTCTGTGTTATTTGATGTTGCTACTTAAACACCTTTAATCCTGAGACCAGCACATTTTTGCTTTGTTCACAGTGAGCCCAAGAGATAAAACAAGATGGGACACCATCCTTCCAAGGCCCTTCCTCACTTGTGCTCTTCCAGCAGCCCCAAGAGCACCCTCCACGCCTCTGTCCCCTCTGATTTACCTGCAGTGTGCACCCGAACACTCCAATCATGAGCATGGCCACCGAGAGATAGTCTGTGAACACATCCCACCAGGGCTTCAGCACCCGGAACGCTGGCTGCTGCTCCGAGAACTGCCGGAACTCCGTCACAGGAATCATCTTCCTGCAAAACAACAAGGCCAGCTCAGTGTCCTGCAGCTCACACCCCTCACACTGTGCAAGTGGAAAAACCTCCTCTGTAAATGGAACTCCCAGGATGTGGCACAGAAGGTCCCAGCTACTGACACCCCACCTCAGAGGAGGGATGCTCGTGCTGTCACTGTACAGCTCCTGGCAGGGAGGAAGGGAGACCTGCAATGCCATCCATGCAGGCAGGCAAATCCCTCTCTCTGTTGACTCCAGCCAACTCTGATGGGTCAGTGAGACCTTCTGCATCCTTGAAAACCAGCCCATTCTGCAGATAGAGATGTTCAGCATCATATGCATTAGCCTTGATCTCAAAGGTCTGGCTGAAATGCTTGTCCTGCGTTCAAACTTCATACACCTTTTCAGCTATCAAGTTTCACTCACTTCCATTCCTGAAACAGTGGTTTCAGGAATGCTTTGGAATATTTTTGTGCATAGTCACTGCAGTTTTAAATCTACTAAGTCCTGAATGCAAGTTCCTAAAGTGCTTTGGGTAACCAAAACTACAGCCAGATCAAAGGCTTTATCTTCACCTCAGATGTATATGCTTACATCATTATGTCCTCTGAAAAATCAGCTAACACATGAGCATGTCCAGGCAAAGCAATTGATATTAAAGCCTACAGCATACTGTGTAACTAAATTCCTGAGATCAAACCAGTACTGAAACTCCTTAGTAAGTTACAGTGGAAAGATAAATTCAGATGGGAATGTAACAAAAATACTCCCAAGGGCAATTAACAACATCTGTCCATTAACTAACATCATAAATGCTCACCACAAGCAGCTCATATCACAGTAACACTGGAGGCCTATAATCCTGATTCAGCTGCACACTGGGACCCATCAATGTAGGTTTGGTGACATGCATTTCTGTGCAGGCTTAGTGATAAGCACACACTTGCTGAGAGGCTGCCCAGGAACTTTTCAGATTCAGTTCATTCAGAGCCAAGGAACAGGAAGGGAATGATTCAAGCCCTGAAGGCTGCAATTCATTGCAAGTGTACAGCCATGCTAAGGATTAAGAACTGACCCCCAACTAACTGGCCATACACATGTGGAAGGATGTTCACTTTGGCACCTTCGTGGAGACTGCTCTGTCTCTGCCTGCCCATCTGATGCTCAGGAGGTACTGTAGTCCCCAAAGGCATAAGGTGAAGTCTGTAGATGAACCTGTGGTAGTAGCTAGGCTGGGGCTTTGCAGCTGAGTAGCATAAAAACTTTTGTTCCTTGTCCCCCTGTCCTCCTGCAACCCTTCCATGTTGCTTTAAGCACTACTTGGCTGGACAGGAGAATCGCTCTCTCAGCCTCCTGTCCTTCCAAAGTCTGTCCTCAGGATGCAGGCTACAATGCCAGATGAAACCACATACACCTCTTGCACAACTGGCAATCCCCAAGATGAAGGCAGGCTATCCTCCATAGCACTTTCCAATTAATAGATCATCAGTGAAAATGATGGCCATGCAAGCCTGACTTCACACAGCCAGGTCAGAGGCCTGGCAGCATCCTTGCCAACAGGCCCGAATTGCTGCAGTGCTGGCAGAGGAATGCAGCGTTTGTTATCAAATGGCAGGCAGCCAGGATCCACAATTCTGCTTTTTGTGTGCTTGTCTTCAAATGTTAGCATACATATCAGGGGAGATATATCTCTACAGCAGAGAAAAGCTGGGGTGGCTGGTGGCACAAACCTTTGTTGTCTGTCACTCTTCTTTTATAAATACTGGTTGAAAAAGTGGATCTCATAAATTAGAAGTGCCCCATGTAGCTTTAAGTACATGCCCAGCACTCCTTCAGCCAAACCTCTGCTGGCAGCTCCCAGTAACACCTGAGCTGAAGACCATCATGTACAATCTCCCTTCCATTCCCATAGGTATTTCATTGCTATTGGTAAGGAGTTACCCTTCTCTTTTTCATTTCCCCATAAAATGCAGGTGACTGAGTAGCTGCTGGTAAGCTTTTTTTTTTTTTTTCAATCAAGCATTGAAAAACTTGGACAATTCTCAAAGGAATCCACTACTACAAATGTTAGCTAAGCAGTTGCCATGCAACAGTCCTGCTCAAAGTTTTGTAACACATATACTACTGTTGGCTCCGGTTTTGAGGCCAGCTGGCTGACTGGAATGCTATCAGTACACCCAAGAATACCTATCAACAGATTGCTTTAAAATCACGACATTTTCCTCCCACCCCTGCAATAATGGCTTAGGAGTGCTTTTTCATATTCTGATTGCACAGCCTCTAGAAATCCTATTTGTAATGTTTTTTCCCAAAAGGATAAACAATTTGACCGTCAGGTAAAGACAGAATTATGTTTCCTGCAGTGGAGATTCTTGACAAGAAAGTGCTCACATGCACAGAAACGTGTGGAGACCCAGGAGTTGCTGGTTAGACACCCAAGCAGCTGTGGAGCTGAGCCACAGCATTATGAAAGGCAGCAGCACTGAATCAGGGGCAGTGCTTGACAGCAGATGGGACTGGAAACTATCTGGCAAATTACTGTGCAGGGACAGCTTTCAGACCCAAAAATCCTTAGGTTGTTGTTTTTTATAGGTTTCACTATGTATTTTTAGGGCTCTTTGTTGTATCATGTATTTGCTTTACCTCTCCTAAGTGATGTGTGGGGAATTTAGATGAAGGCAGATAGGTTCTGATACCAGGAACACACGCTGCCTTGATCCCTTGCTCCCTTCAGAGGCTGTTGTTTGCATAGCGTGACTCCTCATTAGTAGAGTGCACATACTGTTGCCCAAATTAATGGACCAAGCAGAGGGAGAGCTGCACAAAGAAAGCCCCTCTGAGCCATCCTAGAAAACCCATCTCTGGAGGTGGAAGGTTTGCAGTCCAACACCAGACATCAAAACCTGTCTGCCACTAATGTTTTCCCATATCATTAAAAAAAGAAAACATTACTAATTATGACAGTAGTACCGCACATAAAATAACAGTAAAAAACCAACAATGTCACAGATGATGTTTTTTTAGCTTTGGGAAAAAAAGACATTCACAAGAAACTTTAAATGGCAATTGTATGTGACAAAGTAGGAAAAGCATTTTCCAACAATCTGGAGGAATCCTATTGCCTCTCCCCCTTGCTGTATTAAGAATCAAGGAAAATGCTGGAAAGAATTGCAGAGCAGCCTAGGCTAACCAGCACTGCTGACATCTGCACACAGAACAAAATGACACCAAGTCACTTTTCATTTGTCTCCCACTTCCCCCTAGCTTTTTTTTCCATTTTGGCTTCTCCAGGGATGGAAAGAACATCTACCAGCAGCAACTTAGACCTCAGAAAAGACACAGCAGGTCCACCTGGCTCAGAGGAATCCTGAAAAATCCCTCCTGGCCATGTCCAAAGTCCAGATCTTCCACACTGCTATACCCAAAGGTGCACCACTGCCAGACTCATTTATAATCATACACAAAGCAGGTCTGCACAAAATAAAATTATTCAATCAATCATCAATTTGAACAAATCAAGGGATGCTAAAAAGTCACACTGCAGTCCAAGTCACAGCACATCATTTACTGTAGGACACCATCTCTGAGACAGCACACCATACACTGTAGTTTCTCATCTCTCCTTCTAACAAGGAGATAAAAGACAAGGAGTTCAACATTTCAGCTGGTGAGAACTAAGACTGCTTTTCTAATTTGAGTTCATTCACATTCAAAATGTTATTTAATTGCACAGTGCTTTGTAGCCGAAATGTGGCATCTGACTTATTGTAAAATATTATTCTAACCTCCTTTAGTAAATACTAGAGTTCTAAATAGTAGATACTCTTTTTAATTAAAACCAGAACTTGTTCTTTTTTTTTTCCTCTTGCATTTTTAATAAACCTCAGACCCTAGAGAAAATAAAATGGTACATGAGATAAATCATCTGATATTCAGCTACCAGAAGGAAATAAAAAAGGAACTTGGATTAAAAAACAGTTGTACTGGCTGTTAAGCAGTGTTGTAGAACAGAGCTGTGGGTTTGTCAGATTAAATAAAAATAATAATTATAAAAAACTCAACAGGAAAAATAAGTAACAAAAAAATCCCAAAACAAAAGAAAAAAAAAAAAAACAAAAACACTGGAGGGGAGAAAAATCAGTAGTGATTCTTATCTAAAAATTTCTAAGAAATTTAGAAAACTTGGTTAATGAAAATGAATACGTCATAATAACATTAAATACTTGAATCTAGGTACAAGTGTGATGCCTACTCCATCAGAAAACCCAACCAAAGGAATCAGCTAATGCATAGGAGATTAGGGGTGAGACACAACAGATTACTGTGACCTAAAAGAGCTAAGGAGAATAAATAGATCCAAGTCACAAGACAAAAGTATCGGAACCAAATTAGACAATAAATCAACAGATTGAATCAAAGGCTCATTGTGAAACGCTGCACTGTGGAGCAAAGCAGCCTCTCAGGAGTTGGTTTATATCAGAGAGAATAAAGGAAAGCAGTGGGGACAGTTGGGAAGTAAGGATGGCTGCTGCCAGTGCGGCCAAAACCAAGGCACCATAATGCACGTGGTGTCTGCTGCAGAACACAAAGGAAATCAATCCATGAACTTCACAACTACAGGAGCTCGGGAGGCAGCCTGGGGGGATTGTAGGGCTATGTGCCACCAGCCTGAGTGCCACCAGCCCACTGCCACCAGCCCACTGCCACCAGCCCACTGCCACCAGAGTGCCATCAGCCCGAGTGCCACCAGCCCACTGCCACCAGCCTGAGTGCCACCTGCCCGAGTGCCACCAGCCCCACTGACACCAGCCCACTGCCACCAGTCAGAGTGCCACCAGCCTGAGTGCCACCAGCCCAAGTGCCACCAGCCCGAGTGCCACCAGCCCACTGCCACCTGCCCGAGTGCCACTAGCCTGAGTGCCACCTGCCCGAGTGCCACCAGCCCAAGCGCCACCAGCCCCAGCAGCCCAAAGGCCCAGCGTGCCCTGGCTGGCACTGCTGGCTGTCACAGCATGGCCACAAAGCCCTGGGGACAAGCCCTGGCCTTGGTTAGTGGTTCCCAGGTAGGCACTGCGAGCTGCTGGGCACGGCTCTGTGTCCACGGCACAGCAGCACACAAGGGACGCCGGTCAGGCCGGGACACTCCGTGCCAGACGGGCAAACACAAGGGACGTGGAAGTAGACACGCCCCCTCATTAAGCTGCATTCATCTTGGGTCTTGAGAGACTCTTCACAAAGCAAAACCATTAATGCTCAGAAAACTGCCCCTCTGTACAGCCCTGAACAAAGCTGCTTTTGCCCTGCAGTACTGCTAGGCCCCAGGCCCAAGCCCTTGCTAGGTGACGATTCTCAGTCACTCCATTCATTCCCACGGGGATTGGCAGCACCCTCAGGACAATTCCAGGCCCACGCTGCTGGGGAGGGCTCAGGGAACAGCACCTGCCACTCTCACTGCCCCCCTCAGCCTTCAAGGCACAGCCTGCAGAGACACACATTAAACGCAGCACAGTGAGCAAACGAAGGCACTAAGTGGGAGGCTCTGCCTTTACATCACCCAGGCAGGTCTGACAGCATGTGATCCTCATTGAGGCACAGCCCCAGCGGCTCCTGCCACCATTCATTCACCGCCACGACAAGCTGAGGCCTGCATCGTGCTGTAGGAGAGCTGCCACTGCTCTGCCCCTTCCCCAGGCACTGCTCGGTGTCACCTTGTGCCCTGGCTATGGCCTCCTGCCCTGCACAGCCCAAGAGCCTGCCTGTGCCCTGCTGACCCTCATGTGACAGAGAAGCGCAGTCACTGACTGCTGCTTCATGTGCTCAGGACTTGCCAGAGCTGTGTTTGCTATGCTACAGGTGTTACTCACCACAAGTCAAGCCCTCTGCAATTTTGTCCTTCCAGTAGTGGTTACTCAATCACGTCACGTGTCTTGATGTAATCAGTGAAGCAAATGCTTGTTTTGGGGGAAACCATCAAAGCTGTGCACCAGAATCGGGGCCCCTGGATGTCAGACAGACAACTATCATCCAAAAAGTGCTGGTTTGGCAAGGGCAGGCTATGAATTATACACCAGAAGGAAAAAGGAGAAGGAACAAAGCTGGAGTAGAAAGAAATAGTGATATTGACAGCAAGGAAGCATGAAAAGTTGGTGGGATTTCTTAAGCTGACTAGAAGAGATGTTTAAATTATTAGCCAGCTGACATTTCACCTCATTTCCCTGACATCCCACCAATCCTCCTCAGGTTCAGGATAACCACCTCCCAAGAGTGGGACAGAGTTCAGTCAAGCCCCAGGTGGTACAACAGCCCTGATCCCCACTAGGGAAGGAGTTTTCTTGGCATGAGGAGCCTTGGGCTAGAGGCTGCAGGACCACAGCTGCAGCCCAGCTGAGCGTAACAGAAGGGTCAAAGCTCAGATGTCCTCACGAGCCAATTCAGACTGGCACTGCTTGGTCTTTCACATCAGAGATCTACTGAAAGGAGAAAATGCTCAGCCAATCCTGCTCTCCTGGCTGTTTTAAACATACTGCATGTTAGGATAAATTATGAAATGCCTTTCGGGAATAGCACTGCAAGAAGGTCTCTGGGTTGGTTCCCATACATGATTTATTGCATATTCATCTTCATTAAGGGAACAGAGCACAGCCCGTATTTAACACAAAACAAACTTGTGACCTGGCAGAAGGACTCAGCAGAGCCCAAGGGCTGTGAGCCACGTGTGCAGGGGCTACATGCCAGTGGGTTTTTACACAGGATAAGGCATTGCACACCCCAAACCCCATCATCCTTCTTGTAAACATTTGCTACTCTGCACAAATACCATAAAGTCACTTTTCAAGTGTTTTGTGCTGTTTGGCCTCAGCTGCTATGGGCCAGGAGGTGAAATTAAGCTTCAGCTTTTCAGCACAGGGCTTGAGCCTGCACTGAAAAGCAGAATTTTGCATTCCTATTTTACCTGCTTTGGAACTGCACACTGACACAGTTAAATAAGCATGAGTAAGGGAGTTTTGCAGTCAGGTTGATGGAGATGTATTCTCAAAGAGGATATTTAAACAAAATCACTGGTCTGTGCAGAGCCCCAGCAACAGTCTCCTCTAGACAGCTGATAGACACAGCCTGGCCTGAAAACGGCCTGGTGCTATCATCAGTTATATATTCTGTTGATTATAACTTTGCTAAATTTGTATTTTTAGGTGGGACTGGGTCCCCAAAACAACCATAAAGAAAAATCTATGTCATTTAAAACAAAATCTGAATGAAGATCTAGCCAGCAGTTGTTCAAACCATTCTAGAAACAAGCTTAGGGAAACAAATTGGATGCGAACCCTAAAAAAATTGTGGTCCTTTTATTTAAAACTTTTCAGATCAACCATGCCCCAAAATTTGACCTGTCTACTGGGAACACAGTTTTTACTGCACTATGAACAGGTGCCTACAGCTGGCTAATTTATAAACCTTTGGAAACTGTGGGTTTGTGTGCTTTGATCTTAGCAGATGAGCACTTCATTTTCAGCATGTGCCCAGAAACCCCTCACAGCTCCTGGCACTGCCTGTGCTGGCACCACAGATGACAGATAATGGACCTGCTTCATTTCATCACCTAACCAGGAGAGGACTAAAAGTAGATGCAGGGACAAGACACCAAGCCTGGGAAACTGAGATTAGACTAAGGGGGAAATATGATGATAAGGGCTGGAATTAGTAACTCATAATTCCCAAGAGGTTTATGTTCCATTCTTATCTGTGTATTCTCACATTGTATGTGCACTGAAATAATGTCTGAACTACCCTGACATTTAGTTTTCACAATTATTTTGCTATGTGTTTGCACTGACCAAAATGTCCAGCATTTTGCTAAGTGTAGGTGCTTGGTCAATTCCTATGTAACAGATGATAAAATCTCTCCTCCTGACTTTTTGTATTTGCAGCATTTCAGGAGACCTGTTACCCTGCTAGGTTTTACTGCCATTGGTGTTTCCTGTAATATAAAATTCAATTTTAAAAATAATTTTTAAAAAGGCATACATTTTTTTGGCTGGAAAAACTACTTTGAATACTGGCTTATGTTCCCACTATTTGAAACATGATAGTTCCCTTTTTGTTCCGCTGGCTGCAATGGAGATTTTCATAGGAAGAAATACCATCACTCTGAAGTAAGAAGTACAAACAAATGATGCTTTCTTAAACATAAATTCCATGTAAAGGAACTGGAAAGACATTAAAAACAAACCATTTGCATCCAAACAGTTATTTTTAATAGTCCATGAGTTTACTGTATTTTCAAACAAACTCATGTCCTTGTGGCTGATGCTGGTGAGGAAATGTGACCTGGAGGAACAACAGAGAGTGAGTCAGGAGTCCCCACTGGGACATGGACATGGACTGTGCTCACCAACCAACCCACCATGCCACCACTTCTCCAGCTGCAAAACAGAAAGGTATCTACTTTCTTTAGTACCTTTGGTGGGAAATGTGAATGGATAATGCTATAAAATCACAATACAGCTTTTTGCCAGTTTTCTGCAGTGCCTGAATCCATGTCAGAACTCCCCTAAAAAGCCACTGAAGTGAATTTAATTTCATACTACATATTATGGAAATGTAATGTCACAGTTGGTATTAGTTTACCAGTCTGGGGAACAGACAAAATACAATTAGCTCACAGAAGACATTATTCCAGTACCCACAGCTTGGTGGTTCTACAAAACCTGTGTTGCCTGTGTGACAGCTGTTCAGAGTAGGGAAGGGGTTTCATTTCCAGATGCACTGACTGAGGACAGCTAGGCTGTGCCACCTGGACTCCAGCAAGGTCCCAACCTACAACTGGAAAGCTGTTCCATTATGTCAGCTGCCAGAACCAAGCTTCCCCAGAGACGCAGCTCCACAGGACCACAACCGTGGGCAAGACACCAATGGGGGATTTAGTGCTGGAAAGAACTGCAAAGGGTGGAACTCACAGAAACATGCTGAATACCTAGTCCACTCTTCTCCCTCCAGGTTCCTGAGGCCCATACTGCAAGAATCCAGTGCACATTAGGTTTCAGCTGCCCCTCTGCCTAACAGCCAGGAGGGAGCATGGTGCATTCAGAGGCAGCAGCAAATCCCCCTGCTCTGCTCTAGGCACCATCTGCTGTGGCAGTGGAAACTCAAAGATCAGAACTCAGAGGAGACATAGGGACATAAAGAGGAGACATAAAGGACATAAAGAGGAAGCAACTTTAATAAACTGCATTTCAAAATATATGTTGCAATTTCCACCTACATATACAGTAAGTGCTGCTTTGGCAATGAATCCCAGACAATAACCTTGTTGTTAGTTCCAACTGAGTCATAGCACTTTTTCATGTATTACACATCAAAAAGACTTCCTATTGTCAGCAGCTCTTTGACTTCAGCTCGGTTGGACTAAAGACAAAAAAATGTTCAGTGCAAGACTCTGACAGATAAAGTCTCAGTGAAATCAACTGGAGTTCTTTCCATACCAAGCACATGGGCCTGTGTGGAGAGTTGGCCTTGCTGAACTATTTCTCCAAATCTAAATCAAAGTACACTCCATGCATTACCATGTCAAAGACTACTTCAAAGGCAATAGTTACCATTTTTCAGCTCTGGGAGTAACATTCTTTGTTTATCAGGGCTATCACTCAAGATGCCTGCCCTCCTTCCAGAGCTGCAAAATGGTTTTAATGTGAGTGAAAGCCTTGAATAGCAAACCAAAGCACCAAGCAAGTAACTATCCAGAAAGTGATATATTAGTATTCCTGAAACTAACGAATCTAAACGATTGAGATAATAAAATCACATCAAGTTTTAATCAAAGTTATGCCAGATTTTCCAGAAACACTATTTAACATACTCAGATGAAGACAGAAACAATGCTGTTAAAATGTCTCATAACAGACAGTATTACATGAATCAGTGCCATTCACCATCAAAGAAACAGGCGCCTGGGGCTAATATTTAGCCTCAGTGCTCATATTAAAAAATGTTAAGCTGATATAATTAAAATTAATTCCTAATTGGGACAGGAAGCACAAAAGGTCCATTTTGAGTCTTAAGCAGCTCAACCACTGACAAGTTAGTTAAAAACATTTTATGCAGCAACTGAGCCAAAAACATTAAAGAATTCCTGTTTTCATGATTTAGCAGAGTTTTTCATATAAACAATCTTTTTTGCTCCCACTTGCATACAACACAAAAGAGCCTTCTAGAATTTCATGATAGTCTCATAAAACATGGATCCCAAAACACCTTGATAAACATACAGGTATTCTCAGCCTGAAGCAGCTCATGCATTTTTTTCCCCCCAAAACATCCTTTGTTAGAAAAATCCCTGATAATAAAAACAAACTCATGGTCTCATCCATACTCCTGAAAGAATAAGAAAGACTAAAATAGGTAAATTCAAGCCTGTAAATTGCATGTGATCTACACACACTCAAAGAGATACACTAGTAACTACAGAATCAGAATTGGTATTCACACAGTATGACTTTTAAAGGTCATGAGCTGGAAAATCCGGACCACCTTCTCTACTAGACCTTTTCAGGACAGTGTCCATCCATAGACCACCAAAGAGGGATTAGCTCTATCCTCATTCTATCAAAAAGTCTGTTGTTGCATAAAACAGAAAAAAAGGCTGTTTCCATCAAGCCTAAACTGTGAGATAAAAGCAGTTCCTCTGGGGTATTTGGACAACACTATAGCAGGTGTGCAAGTCTTTGAAATTATGTCATCATGGTTAAATGACTGAAAAGAGCAAATACTTTTTTTAGTCACACTTAAAAAGGGGCTTTTCTGAGAATACTGTCTGTGAACACTGGTGAAAACTACCTAACCCTGAGACAGCTCATCAAACATTCACATCAACTGTAAAATGTGATCTATAATGGTCCTTGCTTAGAGCACCAAACCCTCTGACAGCAGCCTGCACTTCAGAGCTGTTGCATTCTGCTGTAAATGGCACATATATCAGGATCTTACACTGCTGCACGCTCAGGATAGGGCTTGACCTGTGCTCTGCTTCACCATATGCTCCAGAGCAATGAATTAGTCCAAATTCTCACTTTCCTTTCAGTGATAAGCAAATAAAATTGGAAATGTTCTCAGCATGTTGGCAGTCTTATTGCTGAGTTGGTGAATTTAGGATTCCCAACAATAAAAAGTCACTATGTACAATTGCCAGAGAAGGGAGATGTGAGCTAGCATCTCCATTTTTGGCAGATTGTGGGTTAACCCAGGACTAGAAGTTGGTATAAAAGGCTGTATTCTGCTCACATGAAAGCCAATGGAAAAGCTAGTTTACTTTGACAGAGAGAAACTGATTTTTAATACTATGGTACAGACCCAAATGTTTTTACATGTTCTGGTTCAAATTCAGTGGAATTTTATACGCTCACCATAACAGCGGTGTTAGGACCTAGCCCTGGAGAGCGGTGCCATCCTGTGCTTCAGGGGAGGCCTTTGTTTTACTTTAAAACCAAGAAAAGACATGCTCTGCATCTTAAGGCAGGATTCTCCCAAACAAGTGGAAAATGTGCAAAGCCCATGCATGGCATTACCCCACCTTTTAAAAATCTGATCAGATCAAACACCAGATTGCAAATCAGTCCTTCAAGGGAGAAGGAGACTGTACAGGAACTCTGTACTGGAAAAATTCCGAATAAACCCTCATCCTGGTCCAAACCTATGACTGAATGATACAGTTGTAAAGCTTATGCTGTGTCTGATTAGCTGCATGTGCCAGACACTAAAATGTAAAATGAATCCAGTGACAGAAAGCTCATCTAGGGTCTGACAGGTCGAAAGACAGCTCTAACACACTTTGCCTGTCTGGGATGGGAAGGCAGAAGGGCCTGCCTTGTGTTATGAATGAAAGCAATGGAACAAATGACATAGTCACACCTGGCCAAGAGGCTGAATCAAACCTAGTATCTTCCTAGCCAGAAAGCGGTCCTAGAAACACCAACCCAACAAAAATCACGGCACTATGACTTGAATTTGCAACAGTTTTGTAGCACAAAATCCCAGGGTAAACAGCTCAAGGATGAAGAAAAGAGTAGTGTCTCCATTATGCTGAACATATGAAATCCAACACTTGTTAACAGTCTTTTGACAAATCATTTTGGAAGAAGAATCCAAAGAAGCCTTTGGAAAGGCTTCTTTGCTTTATTAAGTAAGGTTTTAAAGTATTTAGAAGGTTTCTTTTTCCTGACGTCAATTGTTTCATTTTCAGTGTTTTCTTTACTATATAACCAGCCCTCCCCTGCTCTTCGCAACTCTGACAATGAGGACAGCATCTTTCCACCAGGTTTCCTTAAAGAGGAAAAAACTATAAAATTAAACTGTAGCTCCTTATTGTGAATTGTTTGGATGGTAATAGAATTTTTTTTTCTTACTTCCCGGAGCTCTCAAAAAGCCTTGGTTTGGGAAGTGCCTTTCTGCCGGCGAACATGGCCCACTTCAACCAGCTGCAGCTGAGGTCAGTGGACAATCAGGGGAACTGCTCCTCCCAGCACTCTGACCCAGTTCATTATTTTGGGTCTCAGTATGCTGTCCCTCTGGCTGAGGCCACCTGAGCATTGTTTAACTCTCCAGCCTGCCCAGCCCGGATGCTGCCCCCCTCCTGGTCAGAGCTCCTTGCTGTGGAGCCAGATACCGAGGTGGGATGAGGCTGCCTCAGGAAACCAACTTGAACTGGTACAGGAACTGATTGCAAGATAGCACGAAGCACTGAGGGAGCACTTGTAAGGAGAATTTAGCAGTCTCTGATTTTATTTTTCACTGAAATCCAGCACTAGCCTTTTCCAATACTGGGCATACAAAGCAAATAGATTTTTAGCCTTTCCATCAGAAGGCTTATTTCTAAAACTGCTTACAAGAGCAAATAATAACAAATAAAACACACAGAATGTTATACTGTGGCAAAACTTCTAGCAGGGCCTGTCAGTATTCAGACTGGAAGGAAACAGCAGCATGGCTGCCACAAATTTAGCAAACTCAGAAAGTAACTGGAAAAGGAAATTATTCAGAAACCACAGGTGCTCAGCACCAGGCTGCTGTGCCTTGCTGGCAGCCCTGGGACACAGGCACTTGTGAGACAGCAGGAATACAAGGCCAGGTTAAAATTAGGGATCATCTTAGAACCGTGCTCAGCCAAGCTCTCCACACTGATCTGCACCACACGAGCAAACAGGTTTTTCCAGGAGAAGAGTGTGCCCAGGGGAGTGCTACCCTCTTGACTGCTTTCACCATACCAAAAAGAAAAGTAAAATCAGTTCTAACACACCCCGGGGCAGGAGGGGGGTGACGGAAGAAGGCAAGATGCATAATTGGTTGAATTGGGAAGGGAGGTTTTTAAATTGTTATTTATTTCCAATGTTGTCATGTTTTTCTCCACTATCTTGCAAAGCACTTTTCTGCCTGTACAATCTTTACAGCATCATTCAAACCTATGGTGCTTTGTGGGAGCAAACATTACATGGTTGTCTTCAAACAGTGGTGCTAATAATACTGAGTCTCTTGTCACAGGAAGTACTAACTCCAAAAGTAAAAAAAAAAAAAAAAACAAATCATTACAAAGCCAAACCATAACTAACAGACTTATCTGAACAATAAAATTCCTTACTTTTAAACACTTAACCCTCATGAAATTCTGCTAGGATACATTCAGTGGTCTGGCATAAGCCTCTCATTTTGCTTGGTCAACTCTTTCTAATGAACTGGACAAACTGCACTAGGTGAATAATGGGCAAAACTGCCCATCACTCTGCGACACGACAGAGCGGTTTTAAACCGATTTAAAATCAGAATTTTTGTTGTTGTTGTTTTTTAATCTCTTAAAAAACCGAGCTATGGATGCCGGAGCCTCGTAGTGCCGCCGGGGCTGCGCTCCCCTCCCGGCCGAGAGCCGCCAGGACCCTCCGAGGCTTGGAGAGGGTGCGCGGCCCCCGGGGAGGGATGGCGGAGGCACCGGCGGGCGCGGGGGCAGCGCGGCTGGACCGCGCCTCCCAGTCCTGCTCACATCCTCCCCGTAACGCGGGCTGGTCTGCGGCTTGTTTTCGGGGAAAATAAGGCCATGGGCTTTCTCCAAGCCCTTCTCCCCAAAGGCTCGCCCAAGCCGCCCGTCTCCACGGCGACTGTTTCCCACCAGTGCCCCCTTGGCGGCCCCGCTCCCGGGAAGCCCCGCTTGGCTCCGGGCCACCGCCGTGCCGGGCGCCCCCGGGGTTGCCCCGCCCGGCAGGGATGCGGTGGGATGGATGGGGTGGGGGGGGCTGCTTCCCGGAGCCCCTCCGCAGGAGAGGAGCCGGCGGCGATCCCAGATTAAGTTTGGCTCCACCGGCACTGCCCAGGGTGGGAGGCGGCACCGCCGGT